>VXBZ01012241.1:549532-679265 GCA_013399135.1 Heliornis fulica
GATGGCGGTGAACGGTGGAGCCTTCGCTGGCGCGGGGAGCGGGGAGATAGTCCAGCTCAACGTGGGCGGCACCAGGTGAGCCGGGCTGCAGGCGGACCAAGGGGGAGGGGTAAAAGACACCACACAGCTCGCGGGGCGGCGGTCGCGGCGTACCGGAGGGCATCGGAGCGAGGGGAGCGCCGAGGGGGCCGCGGGGAGCCCCGCTCCTTGCGGCCGGCCCCTACCGGCTGCCTACCCGAAGGGTGGCGCTGCCCGGCCGTGCCGGGGCTCCGTCCCGGGAGCGCGGCGGTGCCGGCTCGCCTGGAACCTGGGCGCCGGGGCTGCGGGGTCTGGGGTGGTGCCGTCTCTGGGAGGGCCTGAATAAGCTTCTCCGTGTGTGTTGGAGGGGGGATGTGGAGGCGGCGCGGGGGTTGTTGACAGTCCGGGGGTTTCCGTGTGCGCGCTCCGATAGCGGGTCTTGCTCACTCTCAGGGGGTGCTGCTGCCTCTTCGGCGGTGACAGAGGAAATAGTGAGCCATCGTTTGGTATTTAGGCTGCGTATTCCTGCCCTTAAGCAGGAACTAGCCCCAGTGGGATGCTTTGCCGTCATTCCCGACTAGCTACCGGGATAAGCAAGGAAGGAATTCTATGAATTCGGCAAACACATTAAGGGACTCGTCAGACAGGCGAGGAACCGGAATCCGTCAAACAAGTCAAGCACAAAGCACATCGCTGACAAAAGAGCCGGCGTGTAGAAGTTTAGAGAGGAAGACCTACGGCCTTCGTCCCCGAGACCCCGACCCACGGCCACCAGGGATCACCGCGCGTGCGCGGCTGGGAGGAGCTAAAGGCGGGGACTGTGGCACTCCCAGCGATAAGGACTGCCCCTCCGGGAACGGTGGCGGATGTGTCACTTCTTGCTGTATAAATACACGGCACGACTTTGGTGGGACTACCCTCTGTGCTGCCCGGAGCTGAATAAAACATACCTACTTAAACTATACCCACAACCTGTTGTTGTGGGTTGTGGAGCCTGATTTCCACACGTCGGCAGCGAGGGCTGGAGAGCTTTGTTTTGCCACCAGATCCGTAGGCTTCTAGTGACCGGCAGCCTCAGAGACTAAGATATTTCAAAGCTCGATACCGTACTGCTTTTGTGAGCCAAATAAACGGTTGCATTTGGAAGTGTGTAACATGGCTTCTGTAGACGTTTTGGCAGGCTGGCTGAGGTAGATTCTGGCCACAGCTGCCCCACAGTTCTCTGCCATAAATAGTGCAAATGTTTGTGTCAAAATGCTCAGGCATGAAATGGTTCACGTTGCTGTAGCCAGTGGAAGCTGAAGTAATGTGGCTTCCTGAGTCTGCACACAGTGTGGGGCCAACTATAAGGAACTACGACTACTATTTTAAGGATTTTCTTGCGTTAACCGGAAGATGAACTTTTTTTTTCTCTGTTGCAGCCTTTCTTAAAGGAGGGTGCCTTAAAAATTAATGCAGAATTCCTTTATTACCATAAGATATTAAGATCCTGGTTCAGTCTAGAGAAGCTGCTTGTAATTTGCTTAGGCAAAACTTGCTGTAATGATGCTTTCAGAATAACTTTGGTGTTGGCTCGGACCAGATTTCATGCTACATTAAATGAATGAGGTTCTTAAGTGTACTGTTTCTGAAATTATAGGTAATTTCATCTTTTATTACAGGTAAAATCACACAGTTGCTTTAAACTCATTAATGCCTCTATTCAAAATTATAAGATCTACAGAGAATTATGTACAGGGCATGAATCAGGAAAGAAATACATGACCTCAGAGGGTATTCCTATGCAGAGAAGTAAGAAGAATAAGGCAAACTAACAATTGTATGTATTCCATTTCCAGTTGAAGGTCTAGCTTCTAGTCAAAAGATACCATTTGGATGTAACAGAAAATGTCTGCATGGACATTTCCCTTTTAATAGGGAGACAATATACAGTAGTATCCCTGCATAAGAGGTTCTGGCTTTTGCACTCTCAACTTCCCTTGTAGTACCCATATGTGATAAATACATATGAGCCAGGATTTTCAGCTTGGAAAGGCAGGTGACTCAAAATTGGCAGTGGAGTGGATGAACTGGACGTTAAGTGGGGGAGTGTGAGATACTATACATGTTTCCTCATCCTCGTTAGTTCCTGGCACTCCTGAAACTCATAGTTCTGTTTGTAGAGTTGTATAAGAAGTGGGAATTAGCGTTCTCCTCTGCCTGACAGCAGTTACTAGTGCAGCAGACGATGAAAAAGCCTGGAGCTGCTGATGTACATGTTCCTAGCTGGGCTTCTTTCGGCAGCCTGGAAAAGAGAACTCTGTCTCATTTTCACAGATGGATGTATATGTATTAAAAGTTCTAAAGTGTGTTCTGTGATTCTGTGTGTGTGAGTATAAGGTATTGCATACTAAACTGACTAAACTGGTAGCATAGTGCTAAATCACAGTCTGAACCTGCTGATAAAATTGCAAGGAGACGAATGTGGAATCAGCTGATGGCTCATTTTCCCATCCTTCTTATTCTGTGTCGTGTTCTTCTGAACATCTAGTCACAAATGTTTTTTGCTACTAAGGTATTTAACTGACTTAGGAAATGCTAGGTTGGACCCAGCTGGTCAAAACACTGGTCTTGATGCTTAATACTCAACTGTCACTCATTCCTGAATGCAGACATGTCTCCAGGTCAGAAACTGTGCTGTAGCGTTTTACGAAGACAGTACCATTGAATCGTCAAACATCTGTTCAAAGATTCTCAGTGTCTTCATGGTGTCATCAGGCTTCTTTATTGCTTCAGAATTAATTTAGAATTTATCATTCAGTGTTGTAGAAAATGCTAGTTAGCTGTGGTTCAAGTACTTTTTCTAGATTTTTCTACCTGTACATGCATTCCTGGGAAACCATAAATCCTTTGGCTTTCTGTGTGGGTTTGTGGTTTGGTTTTGTTTTGGTGGGGTTTTTGTTTGTTTGTTTGTTTGCTTCTTTCTTCCCTGAAACCACAAAAATAACTGGAAGTTGTGAAGTATTTAAAAGACTTTAGCTTCTGAAGGTTTGTAAAAAGACTGCTGACGTTGCCTACTTATAAGCAGTGTCTGGCTTAATTTTTTATGAAAATCATATAACTCATTGTTTTCTATTTAATATCATTTAATGAATCATCCCATACTCTTAAGTAGAGAAGGCTAATGATCTGTATTTCTGATGATAAAAGCTGTGCAAAACTACAGAAGTCAATTTCTGTTTGAATAGCAAAGTCTTTGGATTCTCTATTTATTTTGTGTTTGGGTAAAGACTTTGTGCATGTTTGTCCTTAGAAAGATCTAGATTTTTTGTTAAGAACAGATTTGTCATTGTTATGCTTGCAGTAAGCAGCTACACAATCCATGTCCTCTGCAGGATGACAGTTCAATATAGCCTTTGTGTTTCTGCCTCTTAGGGCGTATAAAATAATGCTTTTTGTTTACATTTTTCCTCTCCAAAACTGGAAAATACAAACACTGAAAAATAGATATATTACGATTAAGTATTTTTACTGCAAAAATACTTTATAATGTATTCCTGTACTTTAGTACAGGTAGTCATGCAATTTTACTTTGCATTTCCTTTTTGATTCTCGTTAATGAAGAGGTCACCAAAGGTTTCTTAGTCACATTACCAGTAAGAGGATATGTTCAGTCTGAGAGCCGATGTGGAGCTCACACTCGACTGAGCCGGCAGTCCAGTTGTGTTCCTTCATGTTAAATCCAAACCAGAAGTATGAAAGAGTTTGAAGTTAGTTATTATGTAAGATACTGCCGGGCATCAGAAGTAATATTTTAGCTTATACCCCACTCCATGTTGTGAAATAATGCATACTTTGTTTTTCTTTTTTAACTGTGCTATTTTTGCCCAGACCCCTCGAGAGCCTGAATAGCCAGGTGGCAAATAGTTACAGTTACTGTAAAATACTAACTGGGATACGCTGTATTCTTTTGTAGTGTACAATGTATCTCCTGTTGAGTCTTAAGCCTGCAGTTAATGACAACTATAGTATGCTGTTGGTAAACTGTTTTAGTGGCTGCTTTTTCTTTGAGGGTAAAGTTGGGGTTTTGGGTTTGTTTTTTCTTTTTAAACCATTTGTCTTAACAAAGTATAAGAATCAGAAGATCCAGGATGTTTGGGATACCTGGGGTCTCTGTATATTCCTGCTTTATGCTTATAGATAATTCTTGCAAAGAATCTTCATCCTCTTAGACACACATTTAAATGAGCTCAAACTTTCTGAACAGATTTCATACCAGCTTTGTCAGATAAATCTAAGAGTTTTGATAAAGCAGACTTCCTTCCAGTTTTACAGCTGATTCTAAACCTGTAACGTTGGCTTCCTAGGTTCAGCACTTCAAGACAAACACTGATGTGGATTCCAGACTCCTTTTTTTCCAGGTATGCGAATTATGTATCACATCAAACAAAAACAAATTGACAGTTGTTAAAATTAATTATATGTATTCTCCATTCTTACTTTATGCCATAAATAATGTAATTATACCTTAATGCTTTTACCCTATCTCCATCTATGGGTCAGATTATTTTGAAATACGTTGTTACCCAATAGGCATCTTCTCTCTTGAGTGATGCTGTGGCAGCTTATATGTGCTGAAGAGTTGTCTCTGCTTAGATGGAGTGTTGTGGAAATAAGGCTGCAAGCCTGCAGGAAAGGGGTGTGCCACTGACTTTATTACCATATCACCACTTGTGATCTTACTGTATGGTCATACAAGATAACATTGTCTTTAATTATTTTTTTTTCTTATTGCTGTATTTTGAAGGCTCTAATTTGTGATACGGGATCTGTTGAATTATCGAATATCCTGCTGTTACTGCTTCCATAGGTTGTGCTGTTTATTGTTTGTACCCTAGAAATTTGGGGCTGTAGTTGCTGTGCCTCTACCACCCCAGTTAATCTCAAGCACATAAAAGAAGACACAGAGGGTGGCAGTCTTGCTTCCTTATATTTAATTTTCCTACTTTAGACTTCTTTCCTAATAAAGGCCTGGCAGCTGACATAGACAGACAGTATTACCTGCTCCCATTTTACTGAAATGTTCAGATAAATTGAGTGCCAGGGAAATGTCACCTTCTTTGAGCCACGGAAGGAAAGGCAACAGGAGGAAGTCCCTTGCGATTACCCAATCTCTCAATACTGATCTAAGTAGGTTCTTCTGAAAGTCATCCAGTACTGGAAAATCTCAGAGGTAAGTGTCACCCAGACTTGGATGGGATCTTGAAATAGAACTGTTGACATGGGGTAGTTTGCTTTGTAAAATAAGGTGTTGGTGTTGTGTATTTCACTGATCTGGAGCAAAAGCACCTTGATCTGATGGGAGAGAAACTTTGAAGTAAAATGGAGTAAAAACGCATCTACCCCCCACTATTGTGTAGGAAGTCCTTGCAGAGTGCATAGTTCACTCCTCTTTTTTCCTTCAGCAGCTTTTACAGATTTAATAGATTGTAGCCGACTGTGCAGCTGCCCTCTGGGTGCCTGAGAAGACTTTTCCATGCTTTCAGGCTGGGCCTTGTGACTGTTCTTTAGGTTCTAAAGGTCCTTATGGTTCACCTCTCGGCCTTTCCTTGGGTGTGCATGAACTGCTCCTTTGTTCAGGAGCGACACTTCACCCGTAGCAGTGTTGTCTTACCCAGGCAGTTTTCTTTGCTCACCTATACAGTTTCACCAAAATGCAACCTGCAAACTGACGGAGAGCGTCGCTGTCCTGTATTTTTGTTAGTATGTTTTTGGGGAGCATCTAACAAAGATTTCTTGCATTTCAGTTTGCTGAGTGGGAGAATTTCAACACTAAAGGATGAAACTGGTGCTGTGAGTAATAAGTCTACTGATCAATTGCTCATTCAATGTTATGCTTTCAGTTAGGTTTTCTCCTAGAGTATTCGCTGGGGGTGCTAATGGGAGTTACGCTGCCTGAGTCAGCTATGTTTAAAAGCATGGGAAACAAACAGATGAATGAATTAACAGCATTCACGTTCCTGGGCTTTTAAAAACTTGCTTTGACTTTTGCCACTATTTTCTGTCACTGTTTTATTGCATAACCCCTAGTAGTGGCATTGCAGAAGCCTGCATTTAAAATGCTGACATAATCATCTTTGCTTCAGAAACCATGAGGGGTAGTGGTCAGTTGGACTTGGCTGTCTGTGTTTCGCACTTCAATAGGAGGAAAATATGGAACTTTGAAATAATTTTCAAATGTCACTATGTATTTTCCTTATGTTAGATTTGACATAAAATACACTATCCTCTTTCTTATAATCTCAAAGCCTAGTTGCAAAAGTGTTTGTGTTACTAAGTAGGAGAATGAAACATTGACATAACCAAATTAAACATTCTCAGTCAAAGATTTTTAGGAGAGCATAAAGGTCTCACAGATGTAACTACTTGAATGTCATGGCACCAGTCTGGTGTCCAGAGGTTCGTAAAAATTGGTGACATCTCTGTCTTTTTTGAGGCTGAAACAGTGTCATATTTTTGAGCTCATTCTGTGTTGTACAGACAAAGCAAAGTAAGAAACTGTACTTGGTGGTTTTGTGGGTTTTGTTTGTTTGTTTTTTTAAACAAAGATCTGCCAATTTTTGTATTGCAGAGATAGGGATAATTTTAATTATATAGTATTGCGTATATAGTTGAGCAATCATGACATGGGAACATAGCTTTTGTTGGCAGATGTATATAGCAAAATGGTCATTTCCTTCTATGTATATGACATTCTTAAATGGGAAACTACAGTTATAGCAGTGTTGTTGGGAGATAGTAAGGCACACAAGTACTTTGCTAAAAGTGTAGTGCAGTTGTACTGGTAATTGACTTTAAAAGTTTTAAATTTATCTTGATCTTACTACAATTACTACAATCTGAATACATGATGGAAAGGGAGAACACCCATCCTTCTTTGTGTAGGCTCTAGAACCTAAAGAACACATTTATTAATGGCAATCTGTTTGCAGCAGAGTATGTGTCTTAAGAATTCAAATTAGTGTATAAAAGAAGAATGAGAGTAAAAGGGTGGCCCAAAAACTTTGGGTTACATTTGTCTGTTGACTGCCTTATGTTCAATTCTTCTTTCCTGTGCTCAGCATAAAAAAGATTTTAGTTGATGGTTGCTCCATAGTAATACTAACAGCACAGCAAGTTTTCTTTGCAGATATTTATCGATAGAGATCCAGCAGCATTTGCACCCATTTTGAATTTTCTTCGCACAAAGGAGTTAGACTTACGGTAAGTTCTAATTATTTAAAGTAAAAATTAGATTGGTGAGATGTGTTAAAAACTTAAGATGGCTCATTTTCACTGAGGTGGTTGGGTGCCTTACACATGATTTAGGGCCATGTATGTGTGGTGTGGTGGAGGCAGAGATGGGAGCATTCTGGTTTTTAGTGTATTCTTACAATTTAAACCACTGCTGGCAATGCATTTCTTTATTGTGTGTGTAAACTTATTTTAATGAAAGATAATTAATAATAAGATTGCCTTGAAATATCAGTCAACATTTGGTGGTAACTCTGCACACAGATAATTTGAAGTTCACAATGTGTAATATATACCCAAGCATTTATATTCAAGGTACTGATGTGCTCTGGGTTTTTTTTTTGTCTGGGTTGTTTATTTTTTTTCTTTCTCTAGGGGAGTGAGTATCAACGTCCTTAGACATGAAGCTGAATTCTATGGAATCACTCCTTTAGGTAATTTTTCTATAGATGATGATGATGATGATGATGATGAGATGATAAAGATGATGATGATGTTGAATTTGAGGTTGTCTTGTACTTACTACTATAGTAATGAGGGTCACAACTGCCCAGGATTTGTAAGTCAGTCAAGATTTTCAGACTGACTGATTCAAGAGGTTATTTGAAATAATGTAATGTTTTCTGGGAAGTGAGACCTATGGGTCACATCTGCTTTTTTCTTCTTAGTGAGAAGATTGCTACTATGTGAAGAACTGGAACGCTCATCTTGTGGCAGCGTCCTTTTTCATGGCTACCTGCCTCCTCCAGGTAGTTTTGCATTCATAGTTTGATGTTGCTTGCAGTCTCTTACTGCTTCAGTTTGTGGGGCAGTGGGCCAAAGTAGTTACTCTAGCTGTCAAACTCTCCAGAGGAAGCTTTCCTATAGAACGATTAAGACAAAGGATTGAATCAAACATTGTTCTGATTCTAGAACAAGGCTTTTATCTGTATGCTGTATGAAATGGCATTTTTAGATTACTATGTGGCTGTGGTGGCACGTTAATACTGTGTAGGCTGTTTTTGGTAGTAGGCTAGTGTAGAGGTTCTTCAGGTGCATTTCAGTTGTATGATAACAGCATGGAGTGCTTTCCTCCTTCTGAAGGTACACTTACTTTATGGGTCCTGTTTCTAGATAATAAATTAGCACAAATGAGCTTTCCTTAACAATGTGAATACTTGTTAGATTTTTACCTCTGTGTAGATATGAGCATGGTTCATGTGTTAACCTGAAGTCTAAGGGATATCTAGGGAATTGTTGACACCCACAGTTGAAGGAATCATCATCAGAAACTTGTCAACAAGAGAGCAAAAATATTTTGTTTCAGTGTTACAATATCTCATAATTCTGATAGCAGATGAATTTGACTTTATATCAGAATGCACAAGTATTTATGATTCTGTGATTATCCTTTATTTTAAAATGAGTGAATATATGTTATATTACTAAAGTTTATGGAGTGGGACAAAACCGTAAAATAAATACTACTGCTGGGCCACTGGCTGACGTTAGAACTGGTCAGCACTGCTCTGAGACTGAGTCATGGAGCTGGTGGACAACCTACATTTGCTTGTATTAGGGAAGGTACAGTCAGGGTAAGTGAGGAATGTCAGTTTTAAAACCAAAACAAACTGTGAAGGTGATTGTCATTGGGAAATAGTAACTCAGTTTGTATTTATTGTTCTGGTCTGTTGTTCTATGTTTGCCCATTTTTATATTGCTTAATACTCTCTATATAGTATTTAAAGCTTACTGCTGCACTGTTAAGATGTGAGGCTGAAAGGCAAATCAGAGTTGTGGCACTAGTTTTTATTTTTTATGCAGTCATAGGCAAATGCTTTGCACTGTACTAAAGCCTTGATTAAAAAACAGACAGCCCAGTTTCTCATTGGTCTTGTTTTCAGGATCTCCTTCCTGCCCTTGAATCTCTTTTTTTTTGCTTGATGCCTCTCTTGCCCTGCAAGAGTCAAGTTTTTAGAGTAAAGGTGGTCCTCAGTTGTTTGACTAACTACAGCATTGTCCATATAAATTATATAAAAACTCTTAATAAAATAGGCTTGACTTCTGTCATTTTCCTGCTTTCGACTTCACAAGCAAAATGGTGCTATTAGAAGCATCATTTTTCTGCTAATCATGTAGAATTATAGCAGTGTTGGGAAAATCTAGAGTATATTGAAAGGTCACTTTATATCCAAGTAGTACAAAAATAAGCCTTGGATATGAGTTGATGATTATTCCTGGTGAGTTGCTTCAGGTTTGGAAGAGGGTAGCCTTGGGGAAAACAATATAGAAGATGTGGTGTTTAGGGATTAGTTCTTTAGCATATAAAGTCTGAGAGCTATCCCAGAGAAGTACAGCAACCACTGATTTCCAGTACCATCCAGACACTTCTGCCAAATCTAATTTAGTTATAGATCAGATCAGGCATACTCCCACTATGGAGATAAGAAATGGAACAGCTACAGGTATTCTGAGATACTGGAAATTTAACTCAGCAGTCTGGAACAATAATACAAGGTTGCTGAGCTATTTGGAAAGAACTTTTACAGAAGAAAGCACTGTTTCTTATTGGATAACAGTCCTCAAAGCTGAAAATGTTTCTGGAGAAACTTCTGTATCAAAGTTGCTGTTGCATATCCTAGCAGGGAGCCTCGATCTTGTTTTCGATGTCTCTGCTCATCCTATAATAATCATCACTTGACTGACTTCAGCTTTGTTGTTGTTTTTAGGATTTCCTGTGGACCCACGGAAAGTCCTAATAGTAGCTGGCCACCACAATTGGATAGTAGCTGCCTATGCCCATTTTGCTGTTTGCTACAGGTATGAGTATAGTTGCTTGTCAGGTTACAGGAATCCAGGAAAAAAGCACAATAATTTGTTATGAGCAGAGCAAGAAGCTTATTTTATTCTGAAGTGACAGTGGATTGCATGTGTTCAATCTGCTCCTATAAATATGAATTGCCACTTTTGCTTGTGCAAATTAACTGCTTGATAAGAACTCAAATTATGCTGCTTTGATGTCAATTCTTGTAAAACCAATTTAACTGCTTCAAAAGCCTGTTTTAAACAGGCTTCCAAAGGAAAGACTCATTTGAAAAGTTCTTCCTACTACATGGGTTTGAAGACAGTCTTTGAAGCTAGACTGCCAAAGCCCTTGAAACAGTTAATAGATTTTTATTTTGTAAGTAATATACCTTGTATTAAACTTTAGGGGGTTTTTGGCTTAGAACTGTTAAGCTCTTGCTACTTTACCTGTATGGCAGAAAAACATCTTTTAAGTCTCTTGTAAACAAACTGGCCATTTTTTAAGTTCAGATGAATATAAGTGACACCATATTACAGAAGCTACTTTTAGTTCACATCTGGTAGTCTAGGTTTAATTGGCGAGTGTTTTTTCAATGAAAAGTAATGTTTTAACAAGAGCTGTTGGTAAAAGCAGACACTGCTGTTGTGTAGTGTGGTTCAGAAATGAAAGGGAGAATACAGTATGATGTGAAGAGCTATGAAGCTTCTTACTGCCAAGCTGAAGCCACAGTTTAATGCCTTTCTCACTATAAAAAACACTAATTTACTTGCTTAAACTTTATAACTTTAATCACATCTAACTTGCCTCTCGTATTCACCGCTGAAATTTATTTTGTGTACTAAATTTGTCTTTTTTTTTCTTTTTTCTTTCTCTACTTAATGTGCTTGTTTTCAGTGATACTTAATGGTCTGACTGGAGAAAGAGGCAATGATTTGCAATTGTTTTGGTGCTAATCGTCCCCTCTTTAGGTGAACTAGCATCCCAAGTAAACAATCAGAGATAAAATTATAATTGAAAGATTCTGCTTGGTAACATCTTTAATGATACTTGTTATTATTGAACTGAAGTCATTAGTGATACTTACAGTGAAGTGTGTCAGACGAACGATTGCTGAAAGAGGGCACAAGTCAATATGCTGATCTGAAGTGCTGCTTTTCTTCATAGTGACTCAAGGTAGCAGTCTTGTCTTGAATATATTTTTCTTCTGGAAATTGCAGGAGTTTTTTCCCCTCTCTGCTGCATCTTAGTACCTGTCTCTAGTTAGTTAGTTAGTTAGTTAGTTAGTTAGTTAGTTAGTTGGGGTGGTGTTTTTTTTTTTAATTTATTGCTTGACAAGAGAATTTCCCAGACTGTTTTAAATATATAGTGTTAAGGGTCAACATACACTTAAAATTACTTCCCTCTACCTGCAAAATTTAGTAGATTTTTCACATACCGCTTTGCTGCAGTCAAGTGATGCAACTTTTAAGATTTTTGTGAGGATTACATTATTATAAGGGCAACATCTGAATTTTAACCAGAATCACTTCTCAAAGTAAGTGGTAATTTTTAGTGGATTAGGCAGTAAGTCCTAAGTTTCTTACTACATGCAGTAAGAAATCAAATACGTTCAGATGTTTAGTTTTATAACTTTCTTTTATGCTGCATGTGACATATTTTAAATACTTAAGATAATTATTTCAGTAAAAGGCTACGGCAAATCACAGTGCATCCTAAGGATAGG
This sequence comes from Heliornis fulica, assembly GCA_013399135.1. Classification (NCBI taxonomy): domain Eukaryota; kingdom Metazoa; phylum Chordata; class Aves; order Gruiformes; family Heliornithidae; genus Heliornis; species Heliornis fulica. Next base: position 561,331 of record VXBZ01012241.1, read on the forward strand.
GAGTTTTTTTTTCCTCTATGGTATGGTAGAAGTCTTCAAAACTCAATAATTAAGCTTGTGAGAATGTCGTGGTTGTATTCAAAGGTTTACGGTTGTTGCAGTCCTGTTTTTAGTCTCTTCACTGCAATTTCTTCTGCATACTGTGTGGATAGAGCACAGCGAGCTGTGGTGCTTTGTATCCAGGCAGGATACAATGCTGAAATGAAAGAATGGCAACAGTGGCAAAAATTACTATACATAAAGTTTCTGTTTTCCATGATAACATTTATGTAATTTAGCTGTATAGATTTACTGTGCTCTAGCTCAGTTGCAAAGTGTCTGGGTTGCTACCTAAAATTAAACAGGGTGATTTGTGCTTTTCTGGTGTTGTGGAAGTCTTTAAAAAGGGCACAGGTAAATAAATGATCCTCTAAAAATAAAGCTTATAGTCAATTCAGTGTAGTCTGTTTACAGTATAGCATGAACGGAAAATGTGACTAGATAGCACTGCTAGAGCATGATTGGGTGTCTTACGTGACAGGCAAGGCACTTTGTCTGTAGAAATTAAGAAGATATTTCTTCTCAATTCTTAAGCTGAACCTGATTCTTGAGCATTTGGTTAGCTCAAGCTTTTGGCTGCATCATCCACACTGGTTCAAGCTTAGGCAGAGATGTCTGTTTGGGAATCTCTGACCACATTGCCTCCTTTGCTCTTCCAGAATTAAAGAATCATCTGGGTGGCAGCAGGTGTTCACAAGTCCCTACCTGGACTGGACAATTGAGCGAGTGGCTCTCAACGCGAAGGTGGTTGGAGGACCTCACGGAGACAAGGATAAGATGGTTGCAGTTGCCTCAGAGAGCAGCATAATCTTGTGGAGCATTCAGGATGGTGGTAGTGGCAGTGAAATTGGTAACTATAATTATTTGTTTTGGTTTGTTGTGTGTGTGTGTGTGTGTGTTTAACCACAAAGAAGTCTGTGACCTTATTTTGAGGTAAGTATGATCAGCAGTGTTTGGTAATCAATTTAAGAGTGACAAAACAAGCTGTAGTAAGCAACGTATTGGAGTGTTTCAACTTCTGTGTCATGTTAGAGGAATCCTTTCACAAAAACAAAAAGATGAATCACAAAATAGTCAGTTTACTGAACAGATACTGACTGACAACGTTCAGTTCAGCTTGAATTTTTGTGTCAAGATGCAAATTAGACTTAAACTTTTCTCTGGACTTGCTTTTGAATCTAGGCCATAGCACTGAGGAACTAACTTTCTGAAGTGGGAAGCTACAAATGATGAAAGACCTCTTTTCTTTCTTTTGTCTTATGAAAGCTGTATTTTTGCATGGAGATGATGTAAAGTTTTCAGTTCTCTGTCAAATTTAGTTCATAAATGGAATTTGGAAGATGAACATGTCTTCATTTTATAACATGGGTGTCTAGGTAGGGAAAAAGCATGCTCTACTGCCCTAAGCATATACAAATTAACTGCTCTTCACCTTGGCACAGAAGGACACACAATTAGGGAGGTTTTAGAAATAGCAAGAAGACATTTTCAGAATTAAATATTCTTTAGTACTGATCTGATGGCTTGTCTGACTTACTCTTGTTCAAATACAAGGTGAATTAGGGAGGCAGGGAAGGGAGACAGTATTAGGAACTTCCTCCAGCCTAATCCCTGGTGTTTGAATCACTAGTATTATGCCATTAGTATATGTTACCTCTGGCAGTGGATACTGCTGACAAGCTATGACAGCAGTCCTCTTATATGGACACTTTTCTCTGAAACTTAATGCTGAATTGTTACTAGCTGTACCTCTGTAGTTGAAGTCATTGACAATGAATGTGGTCATTAAATAAAGTAAGAAATGGCCAAATTAAAGTTTTGATACAGGAGGATCTTACTTGAAAGATGCTCAGGCAGTTTCTAGCTATGTTAATGGCTGTTGCTTTTTTCATGCTGGATGAGTCGAAGCACCAAGTCAGATATGAAGATAGGGAGAGCCAAAGTCCTTACATGAGATAATGGATGCTTCTCTCTTACCTGTGACTCGGGGTTCTTGTATGTAATCATGGTCAGCAAAACAGTAAATAAGTTCCATTGTATTAAAAAAAGAAAGTAGTAAATCTGAAAGGTGTATCTAAAGGTTGAATGAGAAATATCTGTTAAATAGGGAGTAAATATCGTACTTGAGGGGCCTTTTCTGTGATGCTCCCTTTGGCCGAGTCTTACAGGCAGGGAAAGTTAGCATGACAGCTGTACTCCTGTAACAGGCATTGCTTTTGGCACTGTGCTGTTGCATTGCTCCTGCATTTTCTGGTTCAACCTAACTGCTGCTCTTTCTTGGAATTTTCAATAAGGTAGGTGAAATGCCGTCTCGGATTTTTGGAAATTAAGTGCAGGAGAGAGCGAGAAAAACATAAATGGACTTTTACTTCAAATAAAAACTCTAAAATATACCAGTGTCATGAGGTTCTGATAACTGAGACTGACTGAACATGGCAACAAAAGTGAAAGAAGCACTTTGGCTAAACAGGCTGCACTGTGTTGAACTGACTTTGTGAAACAAAAGAAATGCCATTCAGGGACCAGGGAAGCAGAGAGAAAGCGCCTGCAGGATCGAATCTTTAGTCTGACTAACATTTGAACAAAATCTACTGTTCCTCTTTTGGGTAATAGGTCATGCTGCTAGGTTAAGAAGCTAAAATATGCTTGTCTTAAATAGTAGTAACTTGAATATAGCTGTCTTATTTCTTTGTAGTGGCAAATGCCTACAGTCCTGCTTTGTGTTAGAGACATAGTACATTGCTATCATCTCCTGAAAGAAACTGCCTGTTTCAAACGGTCATCGGAGCCTGGCGACACCTTCCTCAGAAAATAGTGTGGGCTGGCATCTTTGTGATAGAGCTTTCCCAGAGCGCACTCTTTCCTTTCAATATTACTTACATAAGACACTGCTGCTGGATTGCTGCTGTAAGCAGTATTTTACTGAGGGACCCTTAAGACAAGAGCCTGTCATTATGTATAACGTCTCCCTTGTGGATGGGTCTCAAGATTGTTGAGCCTAAGCAGGACTGACACTTCAAATTCCTCCAGACCATTCAAGCTGTCTTCCTTGATTTCCTTGAACCTCATCCTTCTCTAGAGTAATCAATTCTAGTTGTTTCTGTGGCTTTTTTTTTTATTGCCTTCTTCGTGGGCCCTGTACTGCTGAATCTTACCTTCATCGAATGAATTGTACTGTGCCCTGGAAAACAGTTTAGCATCCTAATTAAAACATAAGTATGTATTGAGCTTCCTGAGGTCCCTTCTCAAGATGTAATGGAGGGCTGCTTCTTGGTTGGGAATGGCACTTTTTCAAAATTTCTCAAAAAAACAATGCCAGGAAATTTTCCAGCTGTCAGGTACTCCTGTTTTGAAGACAGAGACAGCTGTCTGCTGTAGTTAAAGCATATTAGTGAGGAGTAAAAACAATATGTAGAGTGAGCAGAGTGGAATAGGGAATTTGTGATTGATGCTTGACAAGCGGTTGTGTAATGTATGCCCAGTAGTGATGACTTTTTTACTTACTGGCAGTAAAACTTAACCTGAAATTACTTATAAACTGAATTACTGACAGGGCCAGTTTGCTGGACTTCATTGCTGGCAACCTTGGAAATGCTGTCCGACCATTTTAGTTTGCTGCAACTTTTAAATACAAAGTACAGTAATAGTACAAACTGTAATATGCTATCAGAATTTGGAGTTCAATTAAAAATATTTGTATTGGATCCGTGGTGAGGCAAAGAAGCTCTAAAGAGAAGACAGGCTTTGTGGAAAAGCTCAGATGTTAAGGTCTACTATAACCATAGTCATCAACACCTGTCACATTTCGCAGTGTTTTGATTTTTATTAAGTGAAATGTTCTTGATGCCACATTTGCTTAATGTGGAAGCTCAGCACTTGCTGCTACGTCTTATCTTCTAGGTTTTGAATAGTATGGGATGATTGGTGAAACTGGTTCCCTCTATAGTTTCAGTTATCCATAGCCTGTACTCTCTATGGACTGTAACCAGACTTCAAAGAAAAAGAAAGAAAGAGGCTTTTGTAGTGCGTTTATTTTCTTGTGTTCAGTTATTTCTCCTTAAACGGAAATCTGAATATATTCCAGTAGTGTCACACTGGGGTGGTTAATTCTTTTCCCAAGAGTGAGGATGAAATCTTGTAACCATATTTAGTTTCTAAAATATGCTTTCAGGCTTAAGTTTATTTGATTGGGCTTCAATTATTAGAAGTTCTCAACGCCTTCTTTTTTCCTTTTTATTGCTCAAGCAATTGCAAACAAGTAGACATAAATGTCTGTCTAGCAAAACCCATGAAATTACTGTTTCTTACATGACATGTAATAGTCACAGATAAAAAAAAATCCTGCTTTCTGTAATAGTATTTTTTAATGCCTTAAGATGTATTAATTAATTTGGGAACTCGATGGCTGTGGAAAAATAAGGAATATGTGTTTCATATGGGCTCTTCTTCCTTCTCTTGCCTCCTTTCTCCTTCCCAAGTAGTGACTGCATCAGCAGAAATGACATCACTCTTGCTGCCATTTAATTTAATGGTACCCCACCTAGCACACTGAACATCCAGTTTTGGCTTTTCTTTACTTGCCACTGTGATGTATGTGACATAGTAAACATAATAGTAGAGAGATTCCATTGTTACTGTTTGTTTGGGTTTTTTTTTCTCTTGATTTTAGATGAGCTTCATAGACTCTTCATTTTTTGTAGGAGTGTTCAGTCTTGGAGTCCCTGTAGATGCTCTCTTCTTCATTGGCAACCAGCTGGTGGCTACAAGCCATACAGGGAAAGTGGGAGTGTGGAATGCTGTGACTCAACACTGGCAGGTGTGTTCAGTTCCATTTTCTGCATCACATTTAATAAGCACGTATGTCATACTAGTGAAAAGAGAATAAAATAAGCTAAAGGCATGTGTGAAATGCCTGTTGCAGGGTTTTTATCTCTGACTTTATTACTGACTTTGCTGCCTTGCTATCTGAATATTGTGCCTGTGAGCAAAATGTTGAATTGTTTGGTGGTGTGTCCATTTAAATTTCTTTATGGATTACCAACTTCTTACAAAGTCACTAGGGTTATAGAAAATAAAGAAATTTTGAGAAATGGTTGACAGCAATTTCTGTACTGTGAAAGAGGAGGGAAACAAGCGGGCTGTTTGATATCTGGGGATCTCAAAAGTTGTTTTACAATGCGAGACGCTTCTTCAGCAGAAATATACATGGTGCTTTAACAATGTCTGTCTTGCATGCAGATGCTTAGGGCTGCACTGACTACATTCCTGTATTTAGAATGCATATTAAATAGAGAGCTCTTTGGAGTCTGTATTAGTCTGAGGAAACAGTCGAACATTCATGTAAATAACAAAGCTTGTAACAGCCTCACATGCATCTTGGTGGCACAAAACCTGGATGTGATAAAAGTCCCTAAATTGCCTTGCAAGTCTCACTGGGCAAAACAGACTCAAGGCTGCCGAGTTGCTTGCAGACCAAGTTCTGGTTCAACCCTTAAGTGCCAGCACTGTTAACAAATGACACAGATAATAAGCATGGGACAGCACTGCTTCTGCAGCAGACATGTATGTTAGTATGGTCTTGAATTAAACAAAATGTATTTAAAGCTCTATTGAAGCCTTACAAAATCTTCTGTTAAGAGTCAACTTAATGTTATGTGTCAAACTGACATTTGACAATATTTTCTAAAGGAGCAAGTCATGTGGAATAAAGCCTGATGTCCCATTCATGTGTTTCCAGGGGGAGCCACAGAAGTCTTTCTGTTCACATTAATACTTCTTTAGTTTGACTGACTGTTCCTTTGGTGAAAGCATTTCTTATTAATCATTAGAAAATCTTTAAGAGGAGCTTATATGCCAGGATGCCCTAAAAACAAAACTTTTTGGTTAATTTTCTTTTCCTAGAGGATGAGAATAGCTCCCTTTAAAATATCCCATAAACCCAAAACAATAAGAAAACCCTTAATCCAACCAGTTTCAAGGTGTTTTTTGTTCCTCAGGCTCTTTTATTCATAAGGAGAAAATAGAACTCATCTTTCTGTAGATCTTCATCTCCCTTTAGAACACATTCTTCTCTAAGAACCACTTAAAGACCTAAGTGGCAAGGTGGCACCCCAGATCTTCAAATTCCTCATGAGAATACATGGTATTTGTGTAAATGCTTTCCATGAGTTGCCCGTAGCTCTGGATGTAGGATGTAATTGTACCTGTTGCAGTGAGAGAGGTGTAAGGAACAGATTCTGCCAATGACTCATTTCAGACCAAGAACTACTTTCTTGGTCTGAAATGTTTACTTTCAGACTTTCTTTCCTGAGCTTTCTAAATTCTACCTTAAGGAGGCTTAGTTATGTCCAGAGCTATAATTCCTTACTATGTGATTTTTTTTCTATATTTGAAGTATTACACCATGAAGATGTAAATCTGATTTGTGCCTGTAATTGGTTCTCACACCTTCTTCCCATCTTGGAGATTTGAGCAGACTAGCTGAGGTGGTTTCCCTAGTACTTATTCCTCTGGTAGTGTTGCATGCAATGAGGAGGGGAGGTTGTGAGTGCTAGATCTATACTAAGAATTTAATTAGCAATGTGAGAGCTTAATGGAAGGAAAATGCTTAGTGTTGTAGAGTAAAGGAGACATGAAGCAATAGAGTATGACAGAAAAACTTGGATCTGTGATGAATTATGGGAGAGCATAAGTCAGAGGTATAGCTCTTAAAGGAGGGAAGGTTCCTCTTTTTTTCTCTTTGCTTTCCCCAGAAAACATGCATCCTTCTCTGTATAGCTAAATAATAGGCTTCAGATATGTTTTAAAGACTTACAGACTCTTCTTAGGTTAGCAATAGGTACTGCCAGCTCTTTGGGGTGCAGGGAAGTTTCTCTGTTTGATTTGTTTTGCTTCTATCCAACAGATTAATTGTTGATAATTTGCAAATTTCCAAAGCAATCAGAAGGATGGTGCTGGTCAGAGAGAGATGAGAACTTAGACTGAAATTTCCATGAGTTAGTATTCAGTGTCCATTAAGTGGACTGACTGAAAGATGGGGTACAGGAAAAATGCCATGACTTCGTGTATGTTTGAATCCTCTGTATAAAATGGCTTTTGGCTTTTTCTTCCTTAGGGCTGAAGCAAAAAAGAATTGCTTGAGATAGAGGATCATACCTGGGATAAGCTAAACATTCTCTTTGCTTGAGATCTCTGTCCCACCTGAGGGGATAAGTGTTCTTTTTGATCCTAGAGGGCAAATAAAGCATTCTTAATCCCTCACTTGAAGTCCTAGGCTTAACTAAATATGACAGGGCTGCCTTCCAGAGGATGGATGTGTATTGGGAATATGAAATTTTAGTGGGACAGGAATTGCTCTCCGTTCTTTATATATTTGCTAGAGGCTGGCAGAGGGAGACAGGAACTGGAGGTAGAGGGGGGCTTAGGGTGGCAACATCCTCTGCCCAGCAACCTCTTAAGTAGTTGTCAGAAAAGGAAAAAAGGATGGGACAGAAAAGTGTGAAGTACAGTCATTTTGCATGTTGGGAAAAAAAAATATAAAGCCCCTTTTGAAGATGTGGTTTACCTGCAGTAGTCTAACCTTTATGCCTTCACACAGAGAATGATCTTCCAGAGCAGTTGTGCTAACCCATCAGCATGCTTCTGCTGAACTCCACGACTGAACATCTGGTTTGATAGAGGAACATAATCTACCAGCAGTACTTTAAAAAAGCCATTGTATATGCACGTGTATACACCACAGCTTCAGATCAGTATCAAACTCAGGTGTTCTTCAACCAAATGCACTCAAATTGTCTGAAAACTGACATCTCAAAGTAGCAACCTAATTTCTTGGTTTGATTTTGTTTTTTTCCTTTCTGTTTGCTCTAGGTTCAGGATGTTGTTCCCATCACAAGCTATGATACTGCTGGGTCTTTTCTGCTGCTGGGCTGTAAGAACGGCTCTATCTACTACATAGGTAAGAAATAGGGGCAGGGTAGAATAAAGGATGTGGTACTGAGCAGCTTTGTTCTTAACCTATTTAGGTCATGTAAGCTGCATCAGAACGACGCTGTCCAGAGTAATAAATGTGTCTCTTCCCCACAGACATGCAGAAGTTCCCACTGCGAATGAAAGACAATGATCTTCTAGTGACAGAATTATACCACGATCCCTCCAACGATGCTATAACAGCGCTCAGTGTCTACCTCACACCTAAAACAAGTCAGTACTCTATCAATCACTGACTCTTCGGTGTGAATCACTTAGAGATGTGGGATGCTTTCTGTTTTTTTTTCTAAAAGGACTTTTTCTATTGCTGCATAGCAGGGCTAAAGCAGACAAGGTAGCCCTTAATATAAATTATGGATTTTTCTTCATTCATTAATTTTCAAATGAATGCTGAACAGTAGGTGTTAGCTGTTTCCCTTCACATCTGTGCATATGTAGAAATAGGTACCTGTACTTATGTCTACGTATGCATATGTTTGCATGTCATGCATCATGCGTTATTGCTTGTGCATAATGTACTTTTGCTAGTTTTAAGCCTTTTATGAGATTTGCACTTAGATTATGATTTGGATTCATTGTAATAGCATGTGGTGAAGTGGTAAGGGGAGACAACCTTGCTGTTGCTCCTAACCTTATAACCAATATACTAAAGTCATTTCCATATGGAATTCCATTTCCAGTGGAATGATGTTCTTCCAACGTGTCTACATGCCCTTTTGCAATCACAGCACAGTTGTCTTTTAAATTAAAGAAAATAAGACACTAAAAATCCCAAAGACCATAGAAAAAGCAAATCTTCCAAACCAGGAGGAAGTGATTACTTACATAACTATACTGATTTCACAGTGACCTTCTTAACTATAGTCCTCGTTGCTCTTGCCTTGCTTCCCATTTGCCTTCCAGTATGGAATTGAACAAATGTTGGGGTTTTTTTAGTGGCAAGATGTCCTCTCTGCTCATGGGAAAATGAGTAAACAGTGTTTAAAATAAATACCTATCTTACTGTAGAAACTTGGAAGTACAGTCTGCTACTGCCTCATTCCCTGGCCCCAGTATGACAGACTTTCATTCCTGGGGAAACCAATGTGTTCTTGCTTGCTTTAGGTGTAAGTGGGAATTGGATTGAGATTGCGTATGGCACCAGCTCTGGAGCAGTGCGGGTGATTGTGCAACACCCTGAAACAGTTGGGTCTGGGCCTCAGCTCTTTCAGACCTTCACAGTTCATCGAAGTCCTGTTACGAAGATCATGCTCTCAGAGAAGCACCTTGTGTCAGGTAACCTGTGCACAGACTTGTACTGGTGCTTCTCCCCTCCTCCTGAGCAGGGATGTGTCTGTATGCATTGCTTTGTAACTTGCATCGTTCACGCCTGTGAGAGAAATTAATTGGATGTGTTTGTGGGGGAGGAGGAGCTAGACTGGCTTGGGTGCTCTTTCTTAACTTAAGCATTCTTTAAGGCCTTTAGCAGTTACAAGGTGTTTGTTAGTATGCCTCTTAATTTGTGTCTTTTCTAGGGTTGCTTTTGTGGAAATAAGAGTTTGTAAACAAATGTATCCCTGTGAAATCGTCTTGTTGTGGGCAGGTCTTTTAGGACTCCTCATCTTTTAACAGCCTTTCAGGAGCTTTCTGGGTTGTAGCAGGATATGCGCTATCTCTTGGGCTGTAGAAGAAGCCCTCTTATAGCTTCAGAGGGCTGTCTGCAGTTCTTCTCCCAGTGTTGGTTGTGCTATGCTGTTTGTCCTGTCTTATGCTCTGGAAAGTGCCTTGCTTTCAGGGAAGGTGCAATCACTCCTTTCCCTATAAGACTTTCACCAGAATCCAGCATTCAGGGCATGGCAGAGAACAGATTTGCTTTGTGTTGGTATCCCAATTTTTTTTTTTAAAAAACAACATGAATCTCCATATCCAGTTGCACTGCTGACAGGCAACACAGAAGTCATCTGTTACCCTGCAATTTTGTGCTAAATCCTAAGTGCCAGGAAAGGGCACAGCTGTATGCATAAAACTCAAGTAAGTGGTGAATGAACTAGAAGAGTACTGTTGTGTGATGAAGGTTCTGCTTCCACGCTGCTCTCATGACATGTCTTGTCCTAGCATCTGAGCACAGAGGATTGAAGTGTACTGTAGGCTCCTGGTGCTGACTCAGACCTTAATGTCTCAGTTTATTGAATTTCTGAGGGAAGGGACAGAACTAACTGAAAGCAGGACATCAGCAACAGTGTGTAGTGTTGGGTAATTAGGCTGCCCACTCTCTGGGAACGTTCAGGGTCAAGCTGGATTGGGCTTTGGGTGACCTGGTCTGGCAGAGTGTGTGTCCCCTCATGGCGTGATGGTTAGAACTAGATGGTTTTTGAGGTCCCTTCCAACCATTCTGGGATTCCATGAATTGGCTGGAGATGCTGTGTGACCTGATGTGCTCTAAGTTCCACTTATAGCTCAGTTTTGCAAAATTGTCATATAGAAACCATCAGAGAAGTTTTTCTCAAAAGTTTTGTCATCCCTTGTAAATGCTGTTTTACATCTCTTTCTAGTTTGTGCTGATAACAACCATGTACGGACATGGACTGTGACTCGGTTCCGGGGCATGATTTCAACTCAGCCAGGCTCTACACCTCTTGCATCATTCAAAATCTTATCCCTGGAGGAAGCAGAGAGTCATGGCAGCTACTGTTCTGGCAATGATATAGGTAGGCTGTCTCTCAAATGTGCTGTGCTGGTCTGTACTTTCACTGGTCATGTAGAAGTTTGACAGACCTGTGACCCTCTGCAAGTCGGCTGATAGGTCTAAGCTCTTATGCGCTGCTATACCCTTCCAAAGATGTCAGTGATCCATAAGCTTCACCTGGAAATACATGCTACTGGGGCTGTATACAGTGAATATACTCAAAGGGCTTACTCTAAAGGTCGGGGCGGGATAGGGGGAAGGGAGAAAGAGCTTTCAAACAGATATTCCTTCCCTGAGCAAACTGATGCCAGATTTCACTTCCAGTTTAACTAGCAGGAGACTGTATTAAAGCAGATGAGCAGAGCAGTGTTTGGGTCTAGTGCAAATTCCATTTCACTCTTCAGACAGGGCTAAATGCTGCACATGTGGAAGTTTCCTAAAAGCATTTGAAGTTATGACAGTTTACTGAAACCTTGAAACTGCAGAGGTGAATGGTGCTGACACACAGCTATCAGAAGGTGCTGAAGGAATGCACACCAGTAAAAGTGGGTGGGCAGGTAGTCCAGATTCCACTGTGGTCCCTCTGAGTCTTGCAGATGAGCCTGTGATGAATAGGATGCCCTGTGAACACAGGGTGGGGTCAGTACTGTTGGCAAGGAATCTGACTGAGCCGTTAGACATCTAGGGGCTCCAAAATAAGAAAGTACTTGTAGAGGCTTTATGTAGGCTTGTGCTGACATAATACTTCCTCCAGGAACATGCAGGAAACTCAAGAATGGGTGTCCTTTTAAACAAAGTAACAAAAGATCTCTATCTGCAGAGGCTTCCAACTACTGGATGGCTTTTTCTAGCTATTAGTCATTGTTTCTCTGTTTTGATGTTTTAAAATTGCAGTGGTTGTACTGGTACGTGTTTGGATCTTTGGGGCTGTGTGAGGATGGAGGTGAAGGAATTAAACAAAAAAGTGATCAATCTATCTGTCTTTCTTTCCCTAGGACCCTTTGGCGAACGTGATGATCAACAGGTGTTTATCCAAAAAGTTGTTCCCATCACTAATAAGCTATTTGTAAGGCTGTCTTCAACTGGGAAAAGGTACCTCCACGTTTAGGGTTTTAAGTGGGATAGGAGCAGGACTGTTTGGGTGGTGGGGTCTCTCATCCCTTGGGGATGGATGCAGTTGCCCTTAGCAAGCTTCTGATGTGCTTGACAGCTCTGGTTGAACTCTAGTTTGTGAGTTACTGTACTTAATGGTCTACAGTAACCTAGAAACTAAATGGCACTTTGCAAAATGTGGTATTGGTGACTGGTGTCATGGTGGCTCACCTGCTGAGCTCAGAGCAAGCGTGTAACTCTCAGACATGGTACCAGCCTAACAATACATTTCAAAACTAATGCTGCAGCTTCTGGTGGCAGGGCGATGCTGCTCACAAAGGGAGACTGGGAAGCACCTTTTCTCTTCCTTTACACTTGTTTTTGAAGTATTCAAGTTTTTAAAACTGAGAGACTATCTTCTGGGTCAACTATGCAATTATTTACTTGGCCTTGACTTCATAGTATTCTGTTACATTGCTGTCAGTGTTGTAAAAAAATTGCCCACAGCTGCTTTTCTTCCTGTTAGGATAGGAGGATGGCCAGAGATCAGAAAAGATGGTGCATCTCAGTTCTGTGCTTCTTACTGTTCTTGCAGCCCCTGTCTAATGACTTTGAGTCTGGGTTACAATGTCAGTGCCCTAACAAACGCTATTGGCATGTGAACTGAGGACAGAAGACCTGTGAATTACTGATCGGCGCTTTTTTAAAAATATTTTTCTTTCTCCCTACTTCAAGCTAGATTTGTATGTAGTGGAGAATTTTATTAACTTATTTTTCTTGAGAAAAAAACTCAATACAGGGGGTAGGTAAAAGAAATCCAGAATATGTGAGGTTCTGGTATGGAGAGCTTAGCAGCTTAGTTTTGAGAGTCATTTTCCTCTCAGTCCCCACATAAGCCTTTAAAATAAAGGGGAAAAAGCAGTGGAGATCTGCCAGGTCAGGTGATATTGCAGTTGTCATAAGACAGATGTTACGTCTATAGGTAACCTAAGATTTATTCTCCCTGAATTTTCTTTTCTTGTGTATCTTTTATGTGGTTAAACAAACTGTTTCTATGGTTTAGTTTCCTAGAGCGTCTGGCACATGAAAGGGGTACTTGTCATTCCTGTGAAAGCCTTACATTTCTAATCATTGCAAACTGAAAATGGACATGAGACACATGGGAGGTCCCTAACAAAAGGCAGTAAGCCTGCAGATGGATCCGGGGGGATGGTTCTGGCAGCAGCTGAGCAGCATGCTGGGCTGCAGGGGAAGGAATTGGTGCTTTCTCAGAAAATCTGAATGGTACTGACTTTACTGGCCAAGCTCTGCCAAGTGCAGTTAGTTGTTTTGGTAACTTGGGGGTTCTCCTCCTGTAGGATCTGTGAGATCCAGGCAGTTGATTGCACGACCATCTCATCATTTACTGTGCGAGAATGTGAAGGATCCAGCAGAATGGGCTCTCGGCCACGCCGCTACCTCTTCACTGGGCATTCAAATGGCAGCATCCAAATGTGGGATCTGACCACAGCTATGGACATGGTTAATAAGAGTGAGGACAAAGGTAAGGAGTGTCATGCCTGGACTCTGCTGTGGCCTTTTTTTTTTTTTGTCTTCACATGTGCATGGACTTGGGCATTAAAAGCAGTCTCTTTCAGATGTTGGTGGCCCCACAGAGGAAGAGCTTCTTAAGTTGCTTGACCAGTGTGACTTGAGTACATCTCGCTGCGCCACACCCAACATCAGTCCTGCCACCTCTGTAGTTCAGCCAAACCGGCTTCGGGAATCTAATTCCAGGTAGGTCAGCAAGGCTGGTGGTACCTGCTGCAGGCACCAAAGGCTTTTTACCCTTCCTGAATCCATGTCCTGAGTGTCTTCAACTACATGCACATAAGCCTTGGTTTCTGTGGCTCTACATGTGTGTGGATTGAAGTATCCTATGGGAATTTGAAGCAAGTTATCTGTGATCCCTTGTGTGGAGGTTGTGTTAGTGTGCTGCCGTTTTAGAGTGGGTTGCAGTGCTGGGTGGGAGCAGGGTGTGCAGAACTGGCTGCTATTCTTGGCCTAACATCCTTTCTTCCTGTCCTTGCCTGGTTTTCTCTTTTGAAGCCTCCAGTTGCAGCACCATGAAACAATCCATGAAACAGCCACCTATGGCTCTGTGCGGCCATACAGAGAAAGCCCACTGTTGGCAAGAGCAAGGCGGACAGAGAGCTTTCACAGTTACCGGGACTTCCAGGGCTTTAACTTATCCAACAAAAGTCCAACAGAAAAGGCAGGTGCTGCAAATGGGAATTCAAGCCAGGCAGAGGCCCGGAAGGTGGTGGCTGAGGGTGGTGCAGCTGAGAGGCAGGCAGCCCTGACACCAGCACTTGAAGTGCGAGGCACAGGCGTGACAGATGCAGGTGGGTGTTGCAATACAGAGGTTCACCGTGTGCCAGAGAGCGCTCTGGATCTCAAAAGAAGAGGACCAGAAGAGGAGAGTGAAGCCAAAGCAGAAAATAAAAAGAAAATGGGGTTTGAAGGAGCTGGTTTCCTGGGAAGGAAGAAAGTGCCTCTCCTGGCCTCTGCACCAGTCCTTGCTGAAGGTGGTCCTGAACTACCTGGTGCAGCTTCTCCATCGCCTACAAAGACAGCTGCTTCACCACGTCACCGGAAGAATGGCTTATCCTTCCAAGACTTCGGCTTGTGAAAACATGACTGGTAGTGTAGATGAGGTGCAGGTGCCCTCTGGCTGGTGGCAGGCATAACATTGTGTGTTGTGGGTTGTTTCTTGAATGGGACTTTGTTCTGATACCCGGAATGAAAATTGTAAGGTTATGAGTACCTGGCTGCAGCTAAACCTTTGAAGAGTCCTCCACCAGCGTGTGGCTTTATGTAATGCTACAAAATGTAGTACGGTACTTGGTCCAAAATATTGTTGTGCATCCTTGCGTAAACATGGTCAGGCATGTGATATGTTGTGATATTTCTGTCTCGGGGAAAGGGAGGGTGCTAAAGGAATTTGGGGTTGCTCAGTGGGAGATGCCTCTTAGACGCAGCCACACACTGCTCTGCGGAGCTGCTGTTGTCTTGGCTGGATTTTGCCTAATTTCAGGGCTGCCTCTTGTTTTATGAATGGGAGCCTTGCTCTGTATGCTGCTGTCTGAAATCTGAAATGTTTTCTGCAGGCTAAGGAGAGAGCTATTGAAAACAGCGTATTATTTTGCCTCTCAGTCCAGATAAGTTGCCAGAGGAGCGTTGCTTGTGCTTTCTGAAAATATGTGGTATCGGATAGTGGGTTTTGCTGATTGTGACTGAGAGCACCCATAAAACTCTGCTCAGCACAATACACAGAACTGGCAGTCTCTCAAGGGCTTCCTTGTCATTTTCTCTGGAAAAAGGACAGAGATGAATATGGGAGTACGTTTACTGTCATGGTATAATAATTCTCAATTACAAGTGCCTTGACATGATATTTCCTACCTGTGTTGCACTGGCTGCTTGCTGGCTGCTCCTAGCTTACTGTGGGTGGTGAACAAATTTTATTGCCTGTAGATTAGTAATAGATAAGCAAAAGGGAAGTCTGTGACAGCAAACATTTAATATGGAGTGGGTTAAGAGGGTTTCTTTTCCTCTGCAAAAGTATGCTTGGAGTTAGGCATCAATTAACAGCTTTTTCTTTTTTCTTTCCAGACTTTTGAGCCTAGAGGGTGGGGAAGAGGGAGGGAGAAGGACGCAAGGTTAAAGAACTCCATGAGAATGCCTTCATTTGCTGTTTATTCACCTGTGAACTAATACAATTCCGTGTTGGAGCTTTGTCAGGGCAGGAGAAGAGGTGGCTGTCCTGCCACAAGGGCCCCTCACACAGGTGCTGGTTTTTGAACAGGTAAAAGATTTTTCCTTACCAGACACACCCGTCTTCAACTGTAGGAGCTGGATGAGAGACAAAGATGAAAGCTTCTACGGTATGACTGAGGCATTTTCAAACTGGTCTTTTCCCTTTGAGAGGTCAGGTTTTTTCTATGCAGTTAGGGCAAAAAAAAAGGCCAACATAGCCCCCACATCCCCTCCCAATAAACAGTTTCATCTTTTAATAGTGGGCAGGGGGTGGGGAAACACCAGCCCTATCCCCTCCCCCACAGTCGGTGCAGGATGCTTTTGGCAAGTTACCCACTTTCCATATTCTAGAGAACGTTGTTGTGTTCTTCAGAGGTGGGTGTCAGTGAACGTGGTGTGCTCCTTGGTGACTGTGCTGAAGCCCTTGATGACATTGACAAGGTCGTCTTCATCTTCATACTGGGGGGGGAGAGTAATACATGTAAACTGAAGCTGTACCAGACTAAAGGATATCCTGTTCTCCTCACCCCCTGAAAATTTTAATAAAGGGAAGAGCTGGGCAAAAAGTGTTGCGGGAGGTTTGTTTGCAAGAGTTCCTGGGCAGCACAGCCGCAGAGGCAGCTCGGTTCAGGGAAGCACAGAGCAATGGAGAGAGGCTGGACAGAAGAGCCCAGTGTGGTATGTATATAGAGAGGCTGATTCTGAAAAGCAACTGACCTCACGCTGCCAGGGTTGTTTGTTTACCACTCTTACAGTCAGTGGAAAGTTTTATTCTGCTCTGACCACTACTGCTTCTGAAACTCACTCACTGGACTGTTCTGTAAGCAAGCTAGTTCTAGTGTACCAATACCAAGCAAGCAAGGAAGCTGGTTTTTGGCTAATGAGTCATACAGCAGTACACTCTGGGGGGGCTATTCATCCTCAAGGATATCACGAGCCTATGACAGTCCTGAGAAAATGAGTCACGGCTGACTCACAATATCCCTGAGTGAGGAAGTCCATGAGCTGCACATCAGTGCAGACTGGAAGGCTAACCAGCATCTGTAGGGGCTTTGCCTAGAGCTAAATCCCACTATGTTCCTAAACCTTATCTGCTGTGGTCCTGCTGTTATGGCCTCAGCAGGTATGGCGGCAGTGGTATTGGCACATGCCTGTACATGCCAGCTCTATGAGCTAGTTGGTGTACTGAAAAAAACCACAAAGAATGTGCCTGGAGTTAGTTATGTGCTAGACTGTCCCCTAGGTCCCTTGGACAAAACTTAAAGATTACTCACTGACAACTACACTGCCCCTCTTAACTTCGTTACTACTTCACATACATACCTTCACCTATATCTGTCTTAATTTTTTTTAGGAATGTTCTCAGTTATTTTTTTGTGGGAGTAAGCACATCTTGCTGGGCCCCAAACCCCTTCCCACACATTTTCTTGGGGAAGGGTGGAAGCTGGGCCGTGTGTCAACTAAACAGCCCATTTCCTGGTGACAAAGGGGGAGAGAAGCTTCCACTGTCCCCGTCTTGAAAACATAACTTCTTAGAGCTGTCTGCTTGGGTTGATGGTGATTCCCGCCAATCCTGTTCTCTCCCATATAAAGCAGATACTCTGCCTGCTTGCTGCATGCCTGCCCTGTTCCCTCCAGCCTTCCAGTCCTCTGTGGACAGAGTTTGAAATAATTTCTCATGAATGCCAGAAGACCTGAGCAGTGAAAAGAACAGTGCAGGTCCCATCAGCAATTGAGCCACATTCACAGAACAGGAGTCACTAAAACACAAAATCCTGCTTCTGGCTCTGAATGTGTGAAGGGTGCCAAGACACCCCTCCTCACTCATGGACATTTGCTCAAAAGGGTGGAGGGTAATGCCTGTGAGTTAACCAAATAGCAGGGAACAGTGCCTAGTATACCATGGAGGTCAACGGAAACCATAGAGAGATGCAAGTGGACACCACCACCCCCCCACTCCCATCCTATCAGAGCAGTGTGTGCACCTGTGGCTCTAGAAGAGAGCAGTAAGGCAGGAAGGTTTCTGAGGATCTGGCCTCCGAACATGTCCTACTAGGTCTTAGGACTATCAGCTTTTGAACTTTAGATCTTTTCATGACTAACAGAGTGGGCACATCACTGCTGATCCACAAGAGCATCACAGAGGAAGAGGACTCCTTACCAGGCCACGGCCCGTAGTGCGATGATTGCGAATGATGGCATCCCAAGGCAGCTCTTCAACAAGAGACTTCTTGTCGTAGAGGTCGAGCAGCTGGCTGACACTACGATGAAGAGAGGCTTGAGAATATGTGCGACGTAGCTGGCTCTGGCTTGGTCTCCTTGCCCTGGATGCCATACGGACACTGCAGTCACTCATGGGAGATCCACCTCCTGGAATTTTTGTATCTGCCAACCCCTGTGAGGAAGACACTAATAAATCAATAGTCTCAAACACTTTATCCAAACAAAACGAAAGCAGTAATGGAAGAGAACAGAGAAACCCACAGTTCCAAAACCATGCGTAGTTAGAAGACAAGAAAAAAATATTTGGACCTTTCCTCATTGTAGGACAATCATATAATTAAAAACAAACCCCAACCTTGCAAAACAGGACTTTGCCTCATTAGGTTTTTTTTTTTCCTTCTCCCTATATATATTTAATGTGAATATATATATATATATTTTTTTAAAGTAAGTAGCCAACAGGCAGAGGTCCAAAGATTTTTGACTACCAGAAGGTAGCCCAGACTTGCACAGCAAGGGGATGTTAGTGGACTCTGTTTTTCAGTTATCACGACCAGGAAGACATCCACCCACCAGGAGAAACATGCAGCGTAAGATGTCTTCATGCATGCACCTTGGGTCATCTGGCCCACCAGACATCTCGCAACTCTGCAAGCTAAGTACTCTACCTCAAAGTGTGTCATGTAACTTTTGAGAGTGACACTGCTTGATGAGTCAGACGTGTCAGCAATGGTCTCAAACTGAGATTAAAAAGAGGGAGGAAAAGCATTAGGGCAGGACAAGGTGCAGTCTGGTCCACAGAGGGTGTGAACTGCCTGCAGCCCAGCGGAGGGCAGCAGGATGCGGGCGAGTAAAGATAAGAGCTATTTAACTTTGAACTGTACTGTATGGGCAGCCCAGCGTTGCTTGCCACGTGACCTCTAACAATTGTAAAACACAAGCAAATTTGCCACTTCATAGCTCTATCTTAACTTCTCAGATTAAGTCAGTCCTTCAAGTCATGCACTGTAGTCTTCCTTTTGATTAAGTCCATGAGAGTAAAAAAAAAAAAAATCCCAAAACACAAGAAGGGGCGGGACCACGGAAAGGAAGAGAAGGACTAGTGCAGGCACACCAACTCAAAGACATTTTAAAGTCAAGAGGAACAACAGAACATAACAGACTGTAGAAGAAAAGGAATCAAAACCACAAGACAAAAAAAAAAAAGTTTCTTATGCTCTTAGCCTTTGCCAGGAGAAGGGGCACGCTGGAAGTCCCATTGTTTCCAAGAGCTGCTTCATCGAGGCACAGATGCAGCTTCTTGGCACCGAGACAAAAAGGAACAGAATGCGTGAAGGATGCAGGAGTCACCATCCTGCTTGATGGCGCTCACAGGAAAAAGAAGCTGAGAAATGACAACAAGAATCATCTCATAGCCTGGGAATTGAAGGGCACTGCTGCTCCCATTCTCAGTAACAATTACCATATTCCTTTGCTGATGCTTTTACTCACAGGGTGGGACACGTACTTCAGCCAGTTTTTCTTTACAGAGTTGTAACTTGTAATAAAAATGGGCCAAAACTTGCCCCTTTGCCATTCTCCCGCAGTTCCCTTCCCACCCCACCAGTGGTCTCGCTGTGGCCATGAGTGAAAAAAAAAAAAAAAAAAAAGCTGGGAAGCTTTTCACTGGTTCTCCCTCACCCCCACAACCTTCCTGGCACACAGTCTGCCCAAGAGTTGTCCAACTGGCTGGTGGTGGATACCAGAAAGAAATAGAGCCTCACCTGAAGTCCTACTTTTGGCAGGCACGTTTCATGGATACCTGGCAAAGACTCTCAGCTTGATCTTGGTCAGCCAGCCACAACAGATAGTTGGGAACACACAAAATGTTCCTCCAAAGAGCACATTTTATCACCTACCTTCCCTCTTACAGCATGCTAAGGCCTTTTCAGCACGTTTGCAGCTGTCAGCTAACATCAGGTGGCATCGGTGACTTCGTGTTTTCTGTGATTCCTGATCCACAGTTTGTCATAGGGCATTGGGAGCATTTCAGAGCCTGCAGGCCAGGTGCCATAGGAATCTTTTTTTGGACTAAACCCCTGTACCCTGGCTCGCTGCCTTGACAGGTATACCAGACAGCCCTTTCCATACACTGAACAGCCTTCATTGGTAACCAAGAGTGAGTGCAGCAAATGGCAGGACTAGACACTGTAATGTGATGGATACAGAACATGGCGTTTTACCAAACGTACCGGGTGAGTTTCACCTGATGAGTACACGCTAATTGGTGATGTTCTTTTCTGGAGTGGAACTAAAGGAGGTCTGTCTCGTGCATAGGGTTGCTTGTGGACTTTCCTTTGAAGAATTAAGGAGAGAAGAATAGCCAAAAGGATCAAACCTAGAACTACCATCAGCACTGCAAACCACAGCTCGTTGTAGAATTTTGCACGTTTGGACTCTGCTTTGTCCTTCTCTCCAGGTGTTGTCAAGATCAGACCTGTAACAAGAGGGATTAGGGGAGATTGGGAATGTTATTCCAGAAAATGTTTAACAATATGCTATCCCTTTCCTCACTAATAAATTAAGGAAGAAATTTAAGTAATTTTGTTGTCATGTACTTATTTGCACTTATGTTCAAGGTGGCATAATGGTTCAATATGCTAGCAGGCTATAATAAAAAGCTTACTACCCTCAGGAGACCCTGCTTAAAGTTCTGGCATTGCTGCTGAGGCTGGAAATCACCACTGCATCAGCAGCTCTTGAGAAAGGAGGCAGTGGAGGTGGAATGCAAGAGAAAAAAAGGGTTCTCCAAGTAACCTTGAGGAGTGGAAATGACTACAGTAATTTCAGAGCAGTACAGACAGAGGACATTCTCTCCAGCACTATGTAGTGGCAGAGCTGTGCAGCTAAAAAGAGAGAGGGAGGAAGTCTTAACCAAAACGAGTGATAAATTAATACAAAAGCAAACAACATGAAATATTTTAATCATCTTTTCCCCCCCACCTGCTGAAAAAACCACCATCCACTTGGTTGGCTTTGCCCATAGGCAACACAGGTGTGAGAAATCTCACTGACAGGGTTTCCTGGTTATTTGCAGTCCTATGTGTGTCTGCAGGCTTGTCTAAGGAATTCCCAACACTTTCGCATGTAAGTCTCTGCAAGTTGCCTGCAGTGCTGACTGATTGATGATTGATTTTGCAGTAGGCTGTAGCAACCTGACACAATCAAAAGTACAGAGGAGCCGAGCATGGAAGGTGATGGGTGTAGAGCAACTGGGACCATGTTGTAATGCCTGTAAAGCAGCCTTGCCTGAAACTCTGCAGGAGGATGGAGTGAGAGTGTGAAAAGGGGTATAAGGGAAGTGAGGTGTAAAGATTAATTGCAAGGACAAGGCCAATCTATTTTAAGAAGCTGAACAATATTAAACTCAATAAATAATTAAAACCAGTATGTTAATTAGAAATGGTTCCAGCTTGGCTTTGCTTCCCAGAAAACTAAGGAGTTAAAAACCTGAAACTTTTAATTGGTAGGCATCTCAGTGGACAAGAAGTGACTGGGATGTCACCACACCAAAAGCTCCCTTGCTTCCACAAAACAGACAAAGGCCTCATGGACAGAAGGGAAATAGCAGGTGTGATAAATAATATTGATGTCAGGGTGTGACATCACCTCATATGTCATTCTCATAAACAGGTGAGGGGAACACATCCCAGGTGAAACTGCAGAGACCAACTGGTTGGTGATATGAAAGGAGCAGGCAGATGCCCCTTGCCTGGAAGAGTGGGATGCAGGGAGAAGATACGTATTTTCATTGTCAAACTGCAGAGGAATGTGGGAGGACAGGCTTAGAATTCAAGATAATCTTAATTTGGACATCTGGAAGAAAGCAAATTCAATTCAGCAGGAAAATGCACTACACTTTGGAGCTGTACAATTAGGTAAAAATAAAAGCAAAACATACTACATGGTCTGCAGCTGATCATGATGAAAAGGAACCATCCATGCAAGAAGAGCAGATTACCTACATACCTCATACCCTAAGGCACTAAGGAATCCCCTGATCCTGCACTGAGATGCCATCCTGTCTGGCATACACTACATACCCAATTTCTACTGCAAACAAACACCTACAAAGTTCTAGGTAATTTCTTCACGTATTTACCAACTCCTTCTCCAGTGCTGTACTTGATGACTGGTGTCATGGCACTCCCTTCATCGGTGGTGCAGGTCACTTGAAACAAAAAGGCTGAGCAAACACAAAGGTTAGAAAATACTGTCAGCAGGAGAAATCAAAATTCTGTAGATGCTGCTTTCTCACCATGATCCACCAGCAGAAATGGCCTGATCTGAGAAAGGCCAAGGCAGGCGAGAGCACATGGCCCATCACAGCCCATGCAAGTCCCAGACCACAGCTTCACAATCCCATATGGATACATGGGTACTGAATCTCTAAACTGTGAGCCATGGCAGATCATAGGCAGTCACGACTCCCATGCTGCTAGGAACTGTCTTCCTCTTTCACCATCCAATCTTCCCTCCTCCTTCCACTGTCAACTTTCAATTTGCTCATCATTTTGCCCAAAATCCCTCATTTGTGACTGACACAAACATGTTAAGAAATTTTGAATAAAAGAAAAAAGTTATTAGCTCCAATACAGTAATCAGGGAGGTAAAAAAATCAATTACAAAATCCTTTAACATACAACCCCACCCCTCCCCACAATGCCTTAAAAACAGAAAACTTTTTTCTTTCTATTTTGTTTTGTTTTGTTGTGACAGCTTAAAAACATTGCAAATTTTTACAGACAATCTGCATTTCAAAACATGGCTGATTCAAAGAGCTACAGCATTTGATTAAAATGAAAGTTCAGGCTCCAGTCTTTCCATACATTTCCCAGAGTGTAGCCCTGAACAGTGGAAATGCTGCACAGCTCCAGGATTTGGTAAAGCTCAACCCTCAGAAGGAGCTGGAGTTGTGCAGTCAGGGACCATGTCTAAGAGCAAGCTCGGCTCCGAGGATTTTTGTTTCAGGCACCTGCTTGGGTGCACTCCAGTGTGCCTGTAGTACGTGCCTGGTCTCCTAGCTTGGGCTGGCTAGAGAGAGTTTTTCTTAAACTTAGTACACAACAATATTCATTGAGCTCAACAGAAACTGAAACTGACTTTTGTCAGATGTCCTGGGTAAGTACAGCTCGGTGTCAAAGCCGCTGTATATGCGTTGCCCGCTCTCAGTCAACGCGTACTCCTTCAGGCGGCCGTTCAGGACAAAGGTGCGACTCCAGTCTATGTGGATGGTAGACAGATTGCTGACAACGGAGAACGGAGCCGTGTACCGAGGAGCTGAAAAAGGAGAAACAAAGCTCGTTTCTAACCAACAGGCACGGAGCAGAGAAGGAGCCTCTGCATGATACAAGGTGTCTGTCACCCGTGCTCCCTCTCTCTCCCATATACATGTGCATGAGTCAGGAACATACAAAGAGAAAAGAGAAAGCTGCTGCAGCATGTCAGCCTCTACACCGGAAAATCCCAGACATACCTCAGAACTTTAAAATAAAGACCTGGAACACTCTTCCTTTTCCTTTGTGTATGAGGTAACACTGAAACCATTATAGATTAAATTCCATCTTAAGGTAGGGACAGGAGGACTCGCTCAACCTCCTTAAGGCAGGAGGTTGAGCGAGTTCCCACAGCATGCCAGGCTGTGGGAACAGAACGGCTAACGAGACGTCTCTTTTGCAAGTCCCAAGAAATCGCCCAACATCATCTTTTAACACATGCACATATGAGAAATTGTGCAGTTTCAGGAAACCAAGAGCAGATGGCAGGCAGTGAGAAAAGAAACCCAGAAGTCCCTTCAGGGAGGAAAAGTTCATCAGCTGGGCCAAACAGCCTGCTGACAAAAGGCTTAAATTAAGTTTGAGGTGGTCCTGTCTTGTGGGTTTGCCAGTATATGCTGGTTTGTTCATAAGGAAGCTGCTTGTCCAGCTGCACTTTGCTGCTCATTTTCAGCACTGCCAGTAAAGCCTTCCAGGCAGAACAAAGGAGACATTTGTAGTGGCTTAGGGGACCTGGTGTGAAGCAGTCAGCAAGACTGAAGGAAAAGGACTGCAGACCCAGTGAGCAGGGATTTAAAGATGGCTTTCAAACCCTTTTGTCCTGTATGTCTTTCCAGTTCCATATGGATTTTCTCCATTTAAAAGTTCATTATTCATTATTATGTTCCAGCTTTTTAGTTTGCAATTTAATAAAACACAGCTTGAGACATAAGTACCTATTTCTCTTTTTCCATGATGATACTAAAGAAAATCTGTGGCTTTTCCATCAGAAATTTTCAGCTCAGGCTGTACCAGATATATTTTTAGTAATTACTAGGCAGAGCTACCAAGTGATGCAAAAGAGATTTTTTAGAAAAGCGATTCTGAAAATCCTGACATGAGACTATATGATAAAAAGCAAACATCTTCTTTGCCCTGACCTGGCAAGCTGAGGTGAAATGCCCATCTCATCTGTTATGGAATGACTCTGTCTCCAGCACTATAGATCTTTTTTAATAAAAGCTGATGTTAGACTACTACAAATTCAGTTTTGATGGCAAAATCTATTCTGACTGTAGGCACAGGTCCTGCATGTTTAATTTCTGTGCAGACCACTGCATGGCCTTAAAGAACTGCCTGTGGTGGTTAGATAGACAGGAACAAATTCTTCTTTCAGTGTCAACAAGGATCCAATCATTCAGATGACATCCAAGAAAAACTCTCATGAGCCCTGGCAGAAGTAGGGAATGAATTAGGACAGTAAGATTGCTCCTGAAAAGAATCACCAGGTCTTTTTCAAGATCTCTACTCTTCCCAGTGATTATTTATGGCAGTGTATTTATTACTGCACATCATCCTTCTGGTAATACTTGAACATTTTATGTTCTGCAGCTTTGCTGCCCATTTCAAATCAAAGGTTTCCAGGCTCCCAAGACAGAGGATGTCATATCAGATGATGAGCAAAGAAATATTTTTGAAGGAATGAGCAGTCAAGCCCCAGAAGAGGATTTAAATGTCAGTGAATGTGCAGCAGAGACACAGTGACCAGGGACACCATGTTTTCAAGGGGCAGAGAAGTCATCTGGTGCTATGGAGCCCCATGCATCAGAGGTAGGCATTGCTGATCCATGAGCCATTGCTCATACTCACGCTCCTTTTCTGTAGTGAAGCCAATCCATTCTGAGGCGCTGCTGCCAACTGAGTTGTAAGACACAACTCGCAGGTTGTACGTTGTGTAAGGCTCCAGGTTGGACACGTTGGCACTCTGGCCTTTCCCTGTATACTTCACCTCAGTTGGGCCAGGACTGCAAGCCTTCACTGCAGGCTGTAGGTTCAGGGAACAAGCCATATACACGTGGAGCTCATAGCTAAGTAGAAAGTTGAGATTTTGTTTAACCAAGAGCCTTAATAGCATAACAGCCAATCACGTTTCATCCTAATAGCTGTATCTCATAGAATCATAGAATTGTTTGTTTGGAAGGGACCCTTCAGATCATCAAATCCAACCATCACCTTAACCTGCCAAAACCAGCACTACAGATGTGTGCCTAAGCACCACATTGAACCGCATTTTAAATACCTCCTGGGTACAGCACCTGGAGGTACTTAAATACCTCTGGCTATACAGAATGGACCTGATCCCAGGTTTTCTCATGGACAATTTGACTCCAACTGTAAGATGCCTACCGTCAAGCATGGTTGTCAGTCACATTCACAATGAAACTGTTGATACCTGTTACCTTGCTGCTCACTTCTGCAATTCAGGATTTGCCTAAGTAATTACAAAATGTGGCTTCCCCTTTGATGCCACTTGATCCCATAACTTCCTTGCTGTGCAACCACATCTGTCAGGCAATTACCTCTACTCACAACTCCTTATCTCCCCTTCACCCCGATATCCTGCTCAAGAGAAAAGCAATTGTGTGTAAACATATCCCAGGTGGTGTTTAGGCCAGATGGGATATCACCACCAACTGGTGAAGATGGGAAGGAGGCGCATGGCTGTCAGAACAATCCAGTGCTCTCAGCCCTGTGATTCCAGCTCATGTGAAGAAAAATTCTCCTGCCACCTCCCCCCTAGCCAAGGCGAGCAGGTTTGGCTGGGTAGAAGCTCTTACCTGGTGACAATGCCGTTGGGTGACTGCGGGCCACTCCACTGGAAAGAGGCATTCCTGGATGTCACAGTGCGGATCTGCGGGGGAGGCTGCTCTGAGGGAGGAGCTGGCTGCGTGGTGAATTGGGCCATGGGTCCCTTGCTGCAGCAGTTGAAACAGGTGCAGGCCTCCACAACAATGGAGTACGTGGTAAAAGGTTTGAGCCCATGTATTGTCTGCTGGGTAGCAGTCCCTTCGGAGAGCTGCAAAAATTGAGAAGGAAGTTGTCACGTCTTGAAGCACCATAAGTACTCAATAAGTGCTATGGAGCTGAATTAACTCCTGAAGAAAATGGCCACAAGGTTCTGCATGTCCTTTAAGTCTGACATTAATGCAGCTTTTGTGTCCTGGGAACTCTGCATTCATTTTTCTCCTATTATGAAGTTAAAAGGCCACTGTTCAAAGGAAAAGACTGTGCCATCACTGGCCTCACAGATGTCTTGATTGAGCTGTGACCACTGTGTGTCAACTTGCAAACATCACTCTTAGGAACAGAGAAACATAAAACATGCTTTGATGGTAACTTTTCCAAGCACCTTCCCCAGCCCTAACCTTTCCCTATATCTCACATAGAGTCGTATAACTCCAACAAAGCCCTGCAGGCTTCCTAAGCTAAGGCCGCTCATTTCTGGACACCTCCTGGGGCTTAGGCTGAGACACTGAACACAGAAGTTACCTGGCTATTTGAGCTGTTCTCCAGTGCTTTACCATGAAATAATTCTTACCAAGAAGAAATATTTCAAGGGAAGCCTGTGTACAGTGCTTTCTTCTGAACTTTGTATCCACAGGCTATCCAAACCACACAATCATTTCCTAAGGGCTGCAGTTTCTGCCTGCACTATTTGGACTGGTGGGAGCTGTCTGGAAGTGTTTTGTTTGGACAGTTACCTGCTCCTGAACAATGCTCCTGATTCCCATCATTGTCACATCACCTCATCAGAAGTGTTTAATGATGAGGTTAGGTTTCAGCAGCATGTTTATATGGGTGAAAGCGCTGCTGGTACTTTAGCTGGTAGAGAGTATCGCTGAGCAGTTAACAATAGGAGTGTAGGATGAGGAGAGAGTCTGTAACCAACAGTAGCAGCTTGTGAGAACAATATTGTTAAAGCTAGAAATATTCTCAAATGGAAGTACAGAAACAGTGTTGACAATACTCACCACCACATCAGTTCCTTTGGTATCATTAGAATACAGCCTGTAGATACTGACCACCCCGTTTGGCTTGAGAGGAGGGCTGATGCTCACCACAGCCACTGTGGATGCCACGGTGTCAAATAGGGGAGCTCCAAGGCCCTCAGGAGGGGCAGGGCCTGTCCGGCAGCGGGACCATCCACTCGGCGTCCTGCCCGCTGAGTTTACTGACCACACCTTGGGCACACAAAACCAGAGAAACTGTTAGCAAAGGTACTCAAGGCTACAAAACATTCACAGGTAGCCAGGGATGCTGCTGCAGCTGTGCTGACACTGAGGAAAATGCAAGGTAATGACTCCCACGCAAAATGTCCCTTCACTGCTGCCAGCTCCTGTGAACACCCAGTGAGTTTCTGACAGAAGTGAGGAATGTTTCCCACTGCTACATTTTGGGGAAAGCAGCAGATTTCACACCTCTGTGTGTGTTCATGTGTTGTCTTTGATTTGATCCCCAAACTCCGGATTCCCACCACTGTCTGTGTCATACCATACAAAGAGGCTCCATGAGAAGCTCTGATCAACAGTGATACTGTTTTCAAAGACATCTGAGCAGAACCACTGCATCCAGTCCTGCCAGTTTCTGCCTTCTACACGCTTTCTTCACGTATGCAAGCAGCCTCGAAGAACTCAGCCTGGAGCTGTGACGTGATCTCAGCTACATTCACCTTGACTGAATTGCACAAGCCAGACTCTGGTTACTGTTTAAAACCAGAAAGTTTTACAGGAACATCCCTCTCTTAAAAATAGCAATGTATTAGTCATTTGGCAACGTTTTCAATAACCCATAATATAAATAAAGCCCACTGAAATGCATAGTTAAGTCAGCATCGCTCATTTGTTCTCACATTTGCTTTATTGCATGATCACAAAGGCAATGGCTTCAGTTCCAAGATTTCCAGCTTGAATTAGGCCTGATTAAAAACCGCATGTGTCTATGAACTATGCCTACTGATTTTGTCAGCTTCCCAAAACCAGAGTGATCTGCAGACTACATAAAACTCAGCACTTATTAAACACACTCTCCAACAAATCTGCATGAAAATTAAATTTTGCTTTCATCAAGGAGTGAATAAACATATGGAAGGATGTATAATCTTATTTATCAAAAACCATTTGTATAATTAAACACGAATATCATAAAAGGTTGCCTTAGGTCGTCATTTGCATGAGTAAGTAATTTGTAGAATGTCAGGTACAATAGACAGAATAGATGGATGCATGAGTGTATAGGGTTAAATTAGACTCAATATTAGCCAACCACATAGTGATCAATCAGAATGATAGATCTAAATGGCAATACAAGAGGACTGTCTGAGCGATTTTTAGTGTAAGTATTCCTTAGTAAGCTTTCATGTTGAGCGGTTCTAACTATGATAAAACATGTTCTTATGTGCTCTACTCTGACTAGGGGTCCTGGGGTAGTGGATGGTGGGAATGTGCCTTAAAATAAAAAAATAAAAAAGGAGTTTTGGAAATAAGGGGTCTTCAGAACTGACCCTGGAGTCCTTTCAGCTTGCAATGTAAAGATCTAAGACCACAGGACCCTTCACAAGGATTTCGGGGGAAGGAAAAAGGCCAAAACTCAAAATGGTGGCTTTGAAGACTGCGGCTGGGACAATTGTGAACCCAAAGTTCCTGCCTGATACCAGAACCATCCAGTGAAACACTAGCTCTGACGATGACCTACAATAAAAAGCTCAGCCAACGCATTTTCATTTTCAGTGATATCAGTAATATATCTCTGTTGTGAACTTTTCATAAAGTCAAACTCTGCTCGTTTTACTGCAGTAGGTCAAACCCTCTATCTCAGTTCCATCCCAGCTGCAACAAAGATTTGCCCACAGTCGTTCATTTCAAGGAGTATATTTCTTTGTGGGAAGAATAAGCCACATATGGAAAAAGCAGCTCTGAGTGTACCACTGGCATCAACTCAGCACTGACCTGAGCTCAAATGCTCCAGTTGCATCCAGGCTGTGGCCTTAATAAGCACAGAGCATAACAATGTCAGACGTGACCTGCCGAGCAAGCTGCCTACAACAAGACTGAAGGTGATGAGTTAGGAAGACAGGCTTCCTGTCTGGTACAGAAATTCAGCCTCACAACAGGACCTGCTAGGAATTTTGGAGCAGAGAGGGATGCAACTGACTTTGGAAGCAGATGCTTCACTGAGGGTTGCATGGAGACACCTTCCTCCGTTGATCCCTCTCCTGTCATAGGTGCCTACTCCTTGTCTTTCAGAAAAAAAGTGCCTTATTTCAAACTAGGGTTCTTTTTTTCCAAAAACTGTCTTAGGACAAGGGAGAAGGTGATCTTCATCCCCTTTCATACTATACCTAAGTGGCTAAAGGACCAGGTTAAAGGGCCCTCAGGAGGGAGGTAATTTAGGCTTAATTGTATGCTCCAACAAGAGCAGTCAGGCCTGCTGCCCTCAAAGCAGGATGACCTGTCTTTATATTTGGGGTGCTGTTTCACTTTGCATCGGTGCAATAACATCAAGGTTGGCTGGGCAGAGAGCAAGCAAGGGGGAGCAGACACAGTTACCCAGCCCTTCCTCATGGAGGTGTGGGGGGCTGTGGTTGCAATCCATCCCCAGGGTACCACATCCCGTCCTTCTTGGAAAAAGGCTGAGGTCATGGTTGCATGTGTATAGGCTGAGAAACAGCCTGCTCTGAGCATGCCTTCTGGACAGACACTAGTTAGTCCTGCTGAGACACGTTTCCAGCAGAACACATCCAGGTGTCCATGAAATGCCACCTTCTGAGACAGCTGTGACAGCAAAACAGGACTTCTGAGGATCAAAATTCTGGATTTCCACCGATCTAAGCTAGATTTCCTTACCCCCCTTTGCTTCTGCTCAACCAGATGGACGGGTATTAAAAAGCTCCCCTTCGAGAATCACCGTCCAAGTAAAATCTGGTAAGTGATTGGAGTGCCCAGTACTGACTGCAGATGGAAATTTAGCCACATCTTTGCATAAATAAATGGGACAGAAATATCAACAGAAATGATGATGATGAGCGACTGCTAAAATCAGAGGTTTGGTCATGGCTCCTCAAAAAGTCCTCACCAGTCACAGACGAGAGCTGTTGCCTGGCTAGTCTGGTTAAACTAAAATTTCAAGGTTTGAACTGCT
Source organism: Heliornis fulica (assembly GCA_013399135.1). Taxonomy (NCBI): domain Eukaryota; kingdom Metazoa; phylum Chordata; class Aves; order Gruiformes; family Heliornithidae; genus Heliornis; species Heliornis fulica. The sequence continues at coordinate 591,628 of VXBZ01012241.1, forward strand.
GTAAGAAGCTTTTGGGGCTCACAAAAATTCCTTCAAAAATTCCTATGCTCCTTCTAAATTGTGATATAATCACAATTTAGAAGGAGCATATTTAACTGTATCTACATAGAAACGTAAAGAGCTTAGTAGGCAGAAGTCCTGCTGCTTATGATGTAAGAAGATTATGAAAGAGCACCCAGAAACGTAGGGCAAAGAAGCAGCGATCACATCTCACGGATGTATTGAATGGCAAAACACAGGTTGCAGAAAGCCAGGAAAAGTTTCTTATAACTTGGCTTTCTGAATATACTGCCTCCAAAAATCATTAAGTCTGACATCATGATGCACAACTCAGCACCCTGCCAAAGGACGTGCTACTGTTAAGGGCTGCACTGTCCCAAAAAAGCCAGGAGAGGGCTCTGAAATCAGCTACAGTGGTTAATGCCTAAAATGCTTTAGCAATCTGCTGGACCCTGGCCTAGCCTGCACTTCCAAGTGGAGCCTGGGCGGGGGAAGGAGGGGCGGGGGAAATCCCTCTGGAGACCATATATTCAGAAGGCTGAAGAATTCCAGTTACAGGTAATAAGCTTGGGGGTTTTTTGGGGATTTTTTTCCCATCATAAATGAGCCTTCACACATCTCTGGTGGTGGAAACAGGTGATCAGCAGTTGCTTCAAATGATCACAGGATAACCTCAAGGTTCATCTGTGCAGCAAGAAGGGGCAAAACCTACAAGGGTCAGAAGGGGAGTACTCAGAAGGCAGCCACAGCCTTACCATGGTGATCCATGCCTGCTCAAGCTTAGTAAGGCTGAGTAATAACTCATCCCTTAAAGAATAACAAAATCACAATGGCCCCACAGGCATAGATGCAAACAAATCACGGCACTGCAGATGCTGACAGTGGAAGAAGCCCATTAGATGATTTATTTACTCCATTCCTGAGCCACACAGTTTCGTCTGCTGCAACACTCTTAAATCTCCAGGACCTTACCAAAGAAGCTACATTTTAAACTAAGAAAGAAGCTTTTCTTTGATCAAATGGAGATCATATATGAAGATATTTACTGCATACAGGAGGGTACTAATGGGAAGGAGGGAAACAGCTGGATATATGCTTCCACAGGTCCTGCAATGCTGCAGCGCAAGAAAAGCACTGGAAGAAGAAAAACAATGATAAAGGACTACAGAGCACTGTGGCCTTGCCATGATGAAAAAGGGAAAGTGAAGAAACTGTCAAAATAAAGCACTCAGATTAACACCCCTGGGAGGACAAAGATAGTCCAGGATTAAGGAAGAAAACATGGTGCATGGCCAAACATTCCTCCCAGCAAGAAAGCAATCCCTTGATCACAACTCTGATTAGGTGAGGAAGTGCAAGTGTGGCACAGTGGTTGTGGCAAGTAGTGGTTGGCAAAGGACATTGTGCATGTGCTAATACCTGCCAGCTCTCAATGCTCCACCTCAAACAATATGACAGGGATTACAGCTGCAAACACGGAGATCAACCAGGAAGTCCCCAAGTCAGGACAATGTCTGCTCCTGCAAAGAGAAACCTCAGGCAGCCGACAGCCTACAGAGAATGAGGAATTCCCCGTACTGGAGACATCTCGTTAGCTTTGCTGCAGTGCGGCTGGGCAGTACAGGCAGCAGGGCAGGCTGGCTGGCAGTAGCTAGCCCTTCTGAAGTCAGCAGTCCTGAGCTCCTGCTGACTTCCCAGGCCAGGAAGAGCCGGGATCCTCTGCTTGGCACAGAGGACAGGTGAAGTCATCTGAAAGGAGAGTGACACAAAAAGCTGACTACCCACCAGCAATGGCTCCTGGCTCCCAACACGTCTCTGTGTATCATCATATCACTTCTCATTGCAATTAATCTGCCACTGTGAGGGACAAGATCTCCGCTCTCTATGTGGGGGGTTGGACTAGATGATCTTTTGAGGTCCCTTCTAATTCCTAAACATTCTATAATTCTCTGTATGTGTCTGTGTGTGTATAAGCTGCTGGCATTGAGCTCCTGCAGGTGCTCAGAAACCTGACTTTTTTTTTTCTCTGAGCTTAGAGCTGTAGGACATTTAGATTGGACTATAGGTTCTAGGGAACCATGAGGTCAGACCAAGCCACCCCTTTCACATGTGTGCATAACTCTTTACTCCTGTAAGACAGGTATGACTTGTATCTCTGTCCTTAGGGCATCCATGGACTGCGCACACACTGGTCTTGCCAAAAAGATTCAATGCTGGCCCTGCTTGGTGCATGCCAGGAGAGACAAATAGTAGCAGAGAGGACTTCATACCACTCTTTCTAGAGTTGTTTAATGGAGGTCACAAAGGCACAGCACCACTTTGAGGCTTTGCTGTGGATTTCATGAGTTACTTGGGTTTGTCTAACCCTATACTTTTCCAAGATAGCAAGACATTGTAGGGATTTATAAAACACGACATCGGTAAGTTCAGAAACACGGCACCCAATCTTTCACTGTGTTTGAACAGCAGTCTGCAAGCAAATTGGAGAGACCATACTCTTAGCTGGTTAAATTTAGAGAAAACCAGGGCAGTTCCCTCTCGCCATCAGTCGCAGGACCCTTCACAAGTCAGTCTTCTCATCGGAACTGACCGCATGCAGCCTGGGTAATCTGGAGTTACTCATGCAACGTCAGCACGGCTCAGCGCACAGAGCTTGTCTACCGAAATCTAGCATTCAGCATCAAGATAATGTATTCACATCTGGGCACTGCAGTGTCAGGCAGGTATTAGCAAAGTAGAAAGTTTCAAAAGTGGTTGCAGTCTGTGGGGGACAGAGAAAAGGCAATGGAAACAAAGAACAGTGTCCACTCACAACCAGGGGTACAAAAAGTAGTAATCAAAGGTGTGCTTTCTGATTGCCTACCCTCAAATCCATACTTTCCCCTCTTTAACATTCAGTTAGCGTCCTTAGGGAGGCCATAAACATATAATGGGATAGATTTTAGGTCCAGCATTCTAGCACTGTGTCATAGTTCAGCAAGAGGCTATCACTGTGTGGGATCAAGGCTGTGTATTCTACACCCTCTATTCATTCCTCAAGAATAATGGACCATTTGCAACAGTTGTCCAGGAAGTCGTTAGCCCCTTCACACTCAGCCTGAGGGGGCGTGGGTGCTAATGGGCCCTCAATGGTCCAACCATACCCCATGACTCACCGTTAATTACCCATTGTGTGGGTCCCCGCCCTGGGGGAGGGACTGGGTGCTCCCTGAGGATATACAAACAGGGGCAGAAGGGCTTTAGACGCTCTTCTTCGTTGGATCGGGAGGAGCAGCGGGACCTCGTCAGGAGGAAGCCATCGCTCTCGACCGGACTACAAGCATCGCTTCTGGCCGGGCCACAGCCGTCACCTGCAGCAGCGGACTCTTCACTTCTTTTTGCTTTGGACTTGGGAGAGCCACGTGGATCTCGGCACCGGGGCTAACAAACCCCTTTGGGCTTGTGCCCTGGGACACTGGGTTTACTGCTGGGTCTTGGTGAGTTGAAAGCAGGTTGTTCTCTTTGTGTCAGTGTTTGTATGGTAATATCTTTCATTAAATTGTAACTCTGACTTATAATCATCTCTTGTGGTGGGTCCATTTCTCCTGCCAGTTTACCTCTAAACCAGCACACACTGTGATAACTTGAGCCTCTTAACATTGCTATTCATCTGCACTGCTCAAACACTAATAACAAAAGTACTAAATCCATTCTGGGGAAGGGAAAGGGTAAGAAAACACACAAACATGCTGGGATTTAAACAAAATTACAAAATTCTAAAAGAAGCCCATTTCATATAGCATATTATAACACAAGTAATTAATGACAGATATAAACAGGTTTAACTCTAAAAGGTAGAAAATTAAATAATTTGTTTCCTATGGGTATATAATGAGATAGTTACCAAGTTCCCATGAGAGAGATAAGCAGATATTAAAAGGTCTTTCCAATACCTGTAATGGCTAAGGGCAACAGCTAATTCAATAGATTCGATCAAAATCACCACTTCTTTCTCCGCTCCTGATTTATTACTTTGGCTGTAGTTAGTCATCACTCATTTTAGTTTGCTTTTCAGCAGTCATAAATTATGCCTCATAAATAAAAAGATACAATCAAGGAAATCATATCAAGTCATCTACAGTCCTGAAGTATATTTCCCCCTGGTACTCACACTAATGTCCTTTTAAAGGAGAGCTTGACATGCTTTTGAATATGTCAGAGCCACAATTCACTGTGAAGAGCCTTGCAGGAGTGGTACTGCAAGAGTCTCACTGGCAATTTTGGAAGCCAACAAATCCAATTTATTATCTGTATTTAGTTTAATGAACAAAACCCATGGTTTGCTGCATCAAGGCACTGTTTCCACACTTAGGATGGTGTTAACAGAAACACAGCACCCACAGTGGGGCCTGATGAAGGAAATGGCATGGATTGAAGTTGTCTTTCTCCTTGTTGTACCCTCTATCAGAGGAAAGGAAGCATCTTGTTCTGCAGAAGGGTATTTTGAGTATGTATCATCATTACATCAGTGAAACAATATAATTATATCTGCTTTACTTTTCAGAAGCTGAGGTGAAGATCAGTAGCTTAACACAGATGTAGTAGATGATACTCTCTTTGCTTGGAAGCAAGGTAGCACAGGAAATCTCGTAAGAAAGAACACTCTTCCAAACAAAATGAAGTGGGAATAATAAGCAGGGGATGTAATCAAAATCTACAGGGAGCCATAAAACCTTCTGAAAAGGGACGATCCTACCTTCCTGTCTTCTACATGTTTCATGCCTGTCTAATGGAAATAAGGATATGTACTAAGGCAGGAAGACACAAAGCCATTAATCTAAAGAAGTAGTCTTAAGTACACAATTAAGCATAATGGAGGAGTGACATTGTGTTTGCATGGAAATCACACCATACTCTAGGCAGCTCTGTTTTGCAAAATAGCACCTAATGCTACAAGTCTCTCCCTTAGCTGAGAAAACCAGTACAGAAACACTGCACATCATCCTCAATAATTCCAGAGAAAGGCCTATACACTCTGCTTCAGAAATACTCCAGGAATCAAAAGATTACACATACAAACTCATTAGGTCTCATAAATTATGAAGTTTGTTAAAGTCAGGTTGTGGGGTTGGTTTGGGGTTTTTTTTTGGTTGGGTTTTTCTCATGAAGTTACATCTGTTTAGTAGAGCAGAAGTTCTCATGAAGCATTCCAACAAATACCTGAAAGGCCAGATGCTCTAGACAATGCAAATACCTAAATGTATGAATAGAACGAATGAAGGGAATTTCAAAGATCTATGCAATTATGTCTGTGTATGGGACAGTAGACACCATAATGTCTCTTAAAAACCCCACAGGAGCCCAGCAGTTGCTAACATGTTTATGCAGATTTGGTCCTTAAATAATGAAAGTGTTTCCTTGAACAATAGTGACAATTTGGAGGGCATAGATCCTTTGACCAGTGAGAGCTTTTAAAGTCTCTACATCATTTCTGAAACTTAAACTTTTGCATCTAGCATTACAGACCCTAAATATTCAGCTGAATATTTATATATTCAGGAAAATAAAAAAGCAAACAACAAAACAACAAACCCTAAAAAAAAACCCACCAAACCTTGAAAATCCTGACTTCAGATCTAAAGAAGGTGTCAGCGTTCATTGAACTAAATCTCAATACCTCCAAAACCACTGGAAAGAGTCCCATCACATCACTTGGACTTTATCTGCATTCCACTGGAGGAATTTCAGTTGCATTTAAAGTTTTATGTCCAGCAAACAAGCCTCAAATGCAGAGACAGCAGAATCAATATCCAGTTTAAGTGAGATATAAATCTGGGTTTCATCAGCATAATAGCAAAAGCCAAGCCCTATACTTATGAATAACTTGTCTCACAGGAAAGATATAAATTGTCAACAATAGAAGGGCTCAGAATAGGTCCCAGAGGACTTCTGCAAGTGACATAAGCAGAAGACAAACACGTGCATGCAAAAACCTCTCATGGTGAAATAAATGGCCACCAGTGAAAAAAGCTCAAACCAAAAAAAAAAAAAAAAGATTTGAGGTCCCAGTCAACAGTTCAGTCTGTTTATGGAGTGGAATCAAGACAAAAAGCAGATCCTTGAATACAGCATGGTAAACCACAGGAATCTGGTCAAGAGGTGTTTCCTGTTATCTGTGACTGATAGATCATTAAAAACTTTGTCTCGAGAAAAGTTTTCTTTTCTTGATGTCTCTGCAGCATCAGCTTCTCAGAAAACATCTTCTGAGATAATTGAAACTTGGTGCAACTGAGAAAATCCCACAGCCAGTGTCTACAACTTCCAACTTGGAAGCTTTTCTTTATCTAAGAAAGTTTCCTAACTAATAAGCAGGGCTTGGGCTTGCTACAATGCTTGCTACCTAGTCAGCCTCATCTACACTTGAAATCACATTCTTTACAGATCCTGTCCAAAGTAGCAAGGAAAACTGGTCTAACAGCAGTTCTGCTGTAAGGAAACTACAGTAAGTGGAGAGCAGACTTCACACTTCTGTGGGTAATAGTTGGGCCCTACGAAGGCACGAAAGGAAAGCTGGGATAAAGAAATGGAAACCTCAATAGCATTTTATATTTGGACGTAAATCACAAACAGGTCACCCTAAAGCATGCTGTTTCCAGGAAAGGTTTAACAGCTGTCATCACAAGAGAAATGACAATTGAAAAATATACCCTTGTATATTTAAAGTGCAATAAATTGAGCAATTATCCTTCTTGCTTTGGAAAATATTATTGCAGCTTTCCCTGTATTACTAGGTTCAAGAAGACATCATCAGGTAACTGAAGGAAATCAAGTAACATGGACCTGCAGTCATCAGTAAGCAGCATTCAGCTCACTGTGATCATCATTTCCTTCAGCTCAAAGCTAACAGACACTTTTCACGCTGGTTGTTACCTTACAGACATGCTGCCGATCCAGAAAAATCTACAGGAATAAAGAAGAGGTTTGTGATTGTCAGCCAGGGAAGAAAGGTTTCGTGAATACTGCAGTGACTACACTTTTCTAGTAGCAGCCTAGGCTCTCTTTTCAATAGCTTTATAGTTGTCCTTTCAGAATCCTTTTCCTACCCAGCTGCTGGATCTGATTTATGAAGAAAGCCACTGCAGTCCCCTGCCCATACACTGGGACTCTGACAGTAATGGAGGAAGAGGCAAGGGGACACAAGTCAAATCCAGGGAATTAGATGCAAACAAAAGAGGTATGTAGTCAGAAATCAGAAATTGGAACACAGTGCCCACACAGGCTGTACAGTCTCCATCCTGGTATCTCCAAGGATGGAGTACTTGATCCAAAATTCAACTGAACACAGCCCTGAGCAGCCTGCTCTATCTGGACCTCCTTTAAGCAAGGAGTTAGGCTAGATACATTCCAGATATTCCTTCCAACGTACCTGGCTCAGTGAGTCTACAACACAGGCTTTATCATATTAGTCTATCCAGCTGCTATATAGGCAACTTTTTAGATTCAATTCTTCACAAGTTTTGGTTACCAAAATGAACACAACAGTAGCAGTGGAGCAGAGCTACCAAAGAATCTGATCTGCACAGTGCACTGCCATCAAATTTGCAAGACACCAAACTGGAAGGGATCAGTTGTTATGTTGAAGGGCAGCTCTGCCATTCAGAAAGGTCTAGAGGGTTGGGTCAGCAGAACCTTAATGAATTTCAGCAAGAGAAATATGAAGTCTTGCTCCTGGGAAGGAATAATTGCTTGCAGCATTACAGGGTAGGGACTGACCAGCTAGGGAGCATCTCTTCTGGAAAGGACCTAGAGGTCTTAGTAAGCAGAAAGCTGAACATGAGACAGCAGTGTAATCTGGCAGCAAAGATGGCCAACAGCATCTTGAGCTGTTTTACAGGAGCATAGCCAGACAATTAAAGGAAGTGATTACAGGCCTTTACTTATCATTTGTTCCATTTTGGCCCCTGAATATAAGAAAGATATTGATTAATTGGATCAAGTTCAGAGGAGGGCCACCAAGGTAATCAGGAGGTCGGAGAACTTGACCCATGAAGAGTAGCTCGTTCAATCTGGAGAAGAGATAGCTTTGCAGGGACTTGATTGTGGCACCCCAGGACCTACCCACATGTAAACAAGGAGGTGGGTCCAGGTTCCTCAAAGTGGTCTGTGGTGGGAGGGGACAAGAGAAAATCAAAAGAGGTTCATTCAGACTGAGCATAACAAAAAATTCCCAACTTTTTCAAAATGAGAACAGTCAAACGAGTGGAGCAGATTATACTATCTCCCTTCCTGGAGAGTTTCATGATGCAACTGGATAAAATCCTGTGCAACCTCATCTGACCCCTTAACTGATTCTGCTTGGAGCAGGAAGTTGGACTAGCTGGTCTCCTGAGAGCCCTTTCAACCTGAATTATCTCGTGATGCTATAAAGCAAATGATCCTGTGAAAGAAAGATTACCGCTACCTAACAGGAGCTCAAGAGGTGGAATGCGCTGTGTTTCATATATATCAAAACTAATCCATGCTTAAACTATACATTTTATATACATTTTATTTTTCTTTAGGAAAAAGGTTGTACAGACTTTTGAGCATTGCTAGACTCATCTTCAGTATACATTTTATATATATATATATATATATATATATAATGTGTACAAATATTGCATTCAGATCAGTAGTGAGGCTTACTGGTACCCTGTTCAGTGGCAAATAAGAATGCCTAACAGATCATATTAAAAAATCAACCTCATCCTTCTACAACACTACAACCACTTACATTTAGAAACAACAAATCGAATAAAGCTGTACATTATCACTAGTATTCTATGATAAAAAGTGACTCTAAAGCTTTTAACTTTGACATAGAAAACAATTACAAGTGAAAGAGTGGCAGAACTAGTCTCACTGCTTTATTTTAGCCTCATAAGAAAAACAATAGTGAAAATACTTACGTGCATGAGAAGTAACAGCAACAGCAAACTCACTTTTGAACCACCCACAAAAATTGCTGGTCATTCTAACATCTAATTTAGAAAGAAAACATCCCACCTGATGTAAACTACTTTAAGATCATAAAGTAAAAATTCATTCATAATACTATCAGTGAGCATGGAAAAAGAAAAAACCTAATGAAATGAAGCCACCTTTTAAAAACTAGCATTTCACACTACTTGTGTAACATTAGAGCCTTGCAAAAGCTCTGGAGGGTGCACAGACATTTAACATCCACGAAAGCGAGGCGCTTATGATTACGCTAAAGAGAAATGATTGCTGAATGTATGTCTTGCTTTCACAAAATTCTTTTCAGCTTTTCAACTATTTAAAATACATTAACAATAATAATTCAGGTATCACAATACTATTAACATGAGAAATGAGCTGTGCATGTTTGTTGCAAGTGTAAAGTAAGGTTCTCAAAGTGTACTAAAATCATAATCAGAGCTGCTAAATGACTTCAATTCCCACCTGATATTCATATTCTGTGTAAGGCAGCAACTTGTCATCTCTGAAGGAGGTTGAAGAACCATTGTAAACAAGTGTGAGGTCTAAATTTATATGGGCTCGAGTCGTTCGCCTCCTGTAAAGTTCATAGTACAAAATCTTCCCATTTGGCTGCTGTGGGCCAGTCCACAGGACAGAAGAAGTCGTCTGGAAGCCCCCAGCTGTTGCCTGTATTTCTATGAGAGGTGCGGGCTGCGCTGCCGGGGGTGCCTCCAGCGTCTGTACCGATGCCCACTCACTGGAGGCACAGCCCAGCTCTGTGCATGCCTGGAGCTGTACTTCGTACCTTTGGGAACACAAACCAGGAACAAAGTGAATAAAACACTGCAAATGCAAATACAGACTGTGCATGAGATCTGGGCATTTTTTAATTTCTCTAGGTCTTTGGCATTTTTTTACATGTGAACATTTTGTATTGATGGCCAGATTAAATGCTGTGCCTTGGGTAGCAATAAGGAAGCAAGCTGTCTTCTGGGGTTTCATTTGGTGTGGGTTTTTTTCGGAGCAGAATTAACATCTGCAGGAGACAAGTGATCAAAATCGTTCTGATGAATGAAAGTGATGACTCATTGTAGGAGATGATTTGGATATCATTTGAGAGCTATAGAGCTTCACTCTGTTACTCTTCTTTCTTTGGATTTAGATTAGTTATATGTAAATAGTAGACAGACTTAACAACCACGTAACACACACAAATTATGCCTATACAAATACATAAGGAAAGGTCAGGTAAATAATCAAGAATTAGTGGGGAAGATATTCCTTCAGTATCAAGCGTGCTGCTTCTGTATCTGAGTCTGGGACCCTCTCAAGTATTAGCTTTCACTTAAAACCAAGTTACTTGTTTTCACTTCAAGGGTGTGAGTGTGTTTCTAAGGTGACTCCTTTAATCACAGCTCAGTCACCCTGTGAATATGCAAGCTAACAGGCCTTTGGTGACCCCATGATGGACTTTGTCAGCCAAAGCCCTACCTATTTCTGAATGCAGCCATCTTGCAAAAGACATGCAAGACCGGAGGTTTTAGAGTCAATAGCAGAGTAAAGAATTGCCCCTTGTATTAATTACAACCAAAGTCAACCATAAGCTGACATTAAGATAACTTACAAAATCCTGGGCTTATCATGTGCTTTTTAGGGAACAAAACCACATGGGTTTGACTATCTGTTTAAACAAGATGGTTAAGCTGCCTGCCAGCCCACTGAACTGCCCCAGCATTTATTCAACAAATGAGATCTTCCAGACTTACCTGCTGTAGGGTTGTAGCTCTGCCACAATGTATGACCGTCTCACAAAGGAAACATGAGCTGCATCAAAGTCAACAGTTTTCTTCCCCGTTTCAGCAGGCTTGTGGATGGAGATTGTATAATTTCTAATGTCACCATTTACTTTGATAGGAGGATCCCAGGCCACCAAAATCTCCTTTGAAGACCATGCCTGCAGCCTAGGAGGCAACATCCCAGATGGAGCAGAGGGGTTGGTTTTTATCTGAGCTGACGGGCTGGTCACACTCCCTTGACTGTTATTTGCAGTCACAGTGTAGCTGTACTCCATGCCTGGCATTAGGGTAAAGTCAAGATACCGAGTTTCTAGACCTGAGTAGACAAGAACACCATCCCTCCTCAGCTCGTAGCTTGTGATTTTACCGTTGGGGTTAGCTGGAAGCTTCCATGTGATTTCAATTGACTCTGAACCCATGACAAGCAGTCTCGGAGCTTCCATGTTTAATGGGGCGGCCTCCATAGTCATCACTGACTGGGATATGCTAGACGTGCAGCCCCCTGCAGTACAGGCCACCAATGTGAAATCATACTGCATGTAAGGCTGTAGGTTAGAAATCAACATTCGCAAACTTCTGCCAGGATAATACTCTTCATTGTTTACTTTCAATATGTACCTGGTTATATCTCCATTTTGTATTTGGGGAGGTGCCCAAGACACACTGATTTGTGTGGCACTGACAGCCTGCAGAGACGGTGGATCCACTAAGGCGGGAGGTGCTTCCAGCGTCTGTATTGCAGATGGTTCGCTGGTAGCGCAGCCTCCCATCGTGCAGGCAACTATCGCGTAACTGTACACCGAGTAGGGCAGCAGGTCTTCATCCGTGTAGTTGAAAGTAGCAGCGTCGAAGCTGAAAGGATAGAGAATGTCGTTTTTCAGCAGCCGGTAGGACTGAAGAATACCATTGGGCTGCACCGGGGAGGCCCAAGAGATGAGGACTTTATGGGGGTTCACTGACAGCAAGGATAACCTGGGGGCAGCGAAACCTTTTGGGGCGGTTTGACTAGTCCTTGCCACTGTCCAGGAGCTGTCTGTGTAGCCTGCTGCATTCCAGGTGCGTATTTTATATTCATACCTTGTCCATGGCTGCAAACCCTTATCATTATATACGAACGTATTACTTTCAGTGTTATATTCTGTGAAAACAATTTTCTCATCTTCTGTTGTTGCTCTGTACCCTCCAGCATTTTCTTTTATGCATCTGTGAATAACTTCATAGCGAATTATTTTTCCATTTGGGTTAATTGGCTGCAACCAACTCAGTTCAACGTTGGTAGCATTCACTGCCTGGATCACAGGTGCCATCTGAGATACTGGGGGTGCTTCATCTGTTTGGACTGGCTGGGGTGGAGAACGAGTGCAGCCTGCTGCGTTGCAAGCTTCCAGTACGAGGGTGTAGAGAGTGTAGGGCTCCAGGCGTCTGAAGAGGAACTGGCGAGATAAACCACTGTACTCCAGGTTGTCATCACTGAAAACATTGTACATCTGGGGAAAGAGAGGGAAAGAGAGGGGGAGGAAAAGTAAGGACTATTAACTAATGATTCACAAACTTACTTCCTTACAAGTAACAATCACCATATAAACAGGTCATTGGTAGAAAAAAGAATGTTTTGATCCAATTTTCATGATATTTTCATTTTTGATGCAGTAATAAATCATTTAGTGACAGTTTTCATTATATTTGTTTGTTACCAGATTCCACTGTGGGGCTCTCATTGACTAGCACAAAGCTTCTCGCAGACTAACTCTAGGGAAAATCACTAAAGAAAAAAAATTCCAAATAAACCCCTCTAGTCGCAAACCTTGCAGGCAAAGGTTTACATTCATTTGAGACCATTGAGCTAAAAGAGGTCCCTAATTTCAGAACAACAATCTATCAAACCCATTTTTTCTAGAAACGCATTTTGGTGATGTCTGATGCACTCTCGATCAGTTTATGAGCTTTCACACACAGCTCTCTATACATTAAATGAACAATTTGGTTCACTGTAAATGTCACAAGGTAGCAAAACAGCGTTAATATTCATTTTAATATGGCCACAAGCAGAGTGTCTTGTGCTTACATAGGACTTCTGTCTTATTTTAAAGTATAATGTCTTTGACTGAATCCTTTTCAGAAAAAAAAAAACCAAGTTTTAATTGTACATTCAGCATTTTCCTTCTCTTTTCTGATCAAGTGAAGTGTCAAGATGAAGATTACCTTAATCATGCCATTGGGTTGGGAGGGCTCTGACCATTTTAGCAGCAGAGCCCTGCCATTTTCTTTCTTTTCCACAGTGAAGTTACTCAGGCCACTGGGTGAAGCTTCCAACGTGCGCACAGATGTCCAGGGGCTTGAAACCTGCCCAGCATTGTTTACAGCTACCACATGAATATGATATGTTGTGAAAGGTTTCAATCCAAATAAATGAGCCTGATGCTTTTTTCCCTGAAGCAAGAATACAGATGTTTTAGTTAGTTAAAAAAGTAATCAGCATCTGTGGTTTATGTCACTTGGAAAATGAGGTCTCAGCTCTGGGTCACTTCTGACCACTTTGCAGAATACCCCATCTGCTTACCAGGATTTTATATGGTGGGTGTCTATGGTTGAACCTCCAAAAAGAAACTCTTAGGCTTTTAAGCCTTTGAAGACAAGTCCTGGGGAGGCCTGCACAGTGCAGACCTCAGCTAGGAAACCACTGTGTTCAGACCTGAGCTCTGCTCAGTGCGGGTGAGAGTGCCTGGTGCTCTGGAGGACTCGTGTGTGTGAAAACCTGTGGTACGATTGATGCCTGCCTCCTCAGAATCCTTACACGCCTTGTGTGTGTAGACCCACTCTACTGTTCTAGCTGCTTAAAGCATTGTAATCTGGATAGACAACAGTGTTTCCAAGGGCACAGTTTGATTTCCTTACTGAAAACAAACCCCTTAAAAGTGGGAGAGGGGGAAGAGGCAGAGAGGGAGGGAGGGAATAGACTGATTCCTATGTTCCTGTTTTGTAACGATGTCGCTAGATATAAATTCTCAATGTAAGATGATTGTGGGGCAACCAGCTGCCTTACAAGAGCCCTCCCTGTTTCTCCAGTTGAAGGAAGCAGCCATGCTGCCGATGGGAATGCAGGAAAGCGAGGGCTAGACCCAGACTGCTGGAGAGACTTTAGGAGGGCCATGGCTGTTTGCGAATCCCACTGGGCTGTGCCAGGGCTGAGGCCGATTGGGCACCAAGCCAGAGCTCAGCCAAGCAGAGGCGTGTGTGGGCTGAGAGACATCTGCCATGGCTGGAAGTGGCTACTGGCATTGTGGCATCCAGCTCATCTCGAGCAGCGTCTGAAAAAGACCTGGGACTGCCTGGCTGTGAGGCAAAACTAGCCCCAGAACAAATTTGGATCTAGGCAGGAAGGTGATACAGCTGTAGCTGTATTTTGACTGGCCACAAAGATTACGGGGGCTAACAAAGAACAGGAGTGACATGTTTTGGTAGGAGATGGTTCAGACTTGTCTTGCCAGAGGAGTGTGGAAGAGAGGAGCTCAGCTGACCACTATTACATCTGATCTCATTCTTAGCTGTGTTTTTGCAGTAGTTATATATATAACAAAGAGTGCAGGAATTTGGTTTCCTTCCAGTTGCAGAAACAACTGAAGTCAATTTCCCTGTTTCAGTAAGTCATATTAAGTTGTTAAACGCTAACACTTCCAATTCTTTAATATTTAAACGTTTGTTAAGCTATCAGACTCAGAAACAAATTTTAAAGAAATATTAATTTCTTTTTTTAAATATTAAAAGTTAGATTATAAATATTTAAATAGTTATTTCCTCACAACAATGAGTTAGTCTTTTAGATAAATATAGCACAGCATTTGAATGACCATTATGAATATTAAATCTCAAGATGCCACAAGTACAGATTATAAACATACTTTTCTGATAAATGATTCCTTTTTCTGTTAAACAGGGCAAACACTAGCAAGATTAATAATGCAAAAAAGTATAATTCTTTGTTAGGAATTGGCAGTCATCACTGCCAAAAAAGCATAAGCTCAAATGCAAATAGCAATCACCTCGAATAGATTATATATAAAAAAGCTCTGGCTGCTGTGGGACATTTAGAGCTATCTTTTGTCATAAGAAACATGGAAAGCATGTGGGCTATAAAGCAAAAACATATGTATATTGTCAATAGCAGCACCTGTTCAATTACAGTTTATTTCAGTATGGAGAATTTAGTTCAGCCCCTAGATGGCAATACTATCAAACACTTTTTGTAACATGAGTACTTAATGATTAACAACGTCCGCTCAGTCATCCAACATACTCGAGGCAGCCATTAAAAAAATAACAAAACTGATTTCATTATAGATTCTTTTAATAAACATTTATGGCTTAGATCCTTGAAAGTGGAAGCGTTCAAACTACCATAGCCAAAAAACTTATACAGCCGAATGCAAAATTATGAACTGCAGGTTAAAGAACAGAGCTCAAATTGAAGTTCATGCTTAGCATAAAAATCTGGCATCAGAAATTATGTTGGCACAAAACATGATTAAAATTAGCTTTACAATTGGATGTAGTCTGTATTAATAGTTTTTATGAGGACAGTTATCTATGAGGTTTTCAAAACAGAACTTTTAAAAGCCTAAAATTTACATTCTATCGTTTGGGGGTGGGGTGGGAGGAAGGGAGTGCACAGCACTAAATTACTGCCTCTGAACTTTTACACAGAGGCTCTCTGAAGGTACAAGCACGTTATTACAAACACCGTACAAAAAGCAGTGGCTCTGCTTTCTAATCAGCTGCATCACCGGGGTGGGCTTTTGTGACAGCAATCCTACAGAACGCTTGGTTTCTTCTTTTAAACAGAAAACTGGCATATTTTTTCATCACCCTCTACCATTTTCCCACTAAACCCCAAGATTTAATTATTTACAATCCTCACCATGCTTTGAAATGAAACAAGGATGGAGGGATTTCCTTGCCTGCAGTTCATCATGTTCTCTGGAGACTGCTAAACCATTCTTTCCAGGGATGACTTTTATCCCTGGCTCCTACAGATACTTCTTGAAGAGCAAATGGTTTACATGTATTTTTGTTTCATTTGGTTTTGAAGTAAGCTCAGGAGACGTACTCCCAGAGTACGGAGCTGCATTTTCTCCCCCTGCTCCGCTGCCATTGCCATTTGTGAATTTGCTCAGCTCAAAGGCTGGTGCTGAAAAGAGGATGGATGGCAGTCTCAGTGATTCATTTTAAGAATTACTTTATGTCCTCCCATGACATTTTCAGCCCAGAAATACTGTCCTGCTAGAATGGTCAAATATAAATAGCAAAATACACCTTGCAAAGGTTAGCACTGTAACCTTTGTCTTCAGCAGACAACGATACAGGCTTAAACAGGCATAGGACCAAAGTCACAGCCTAGAATATTCTCCCAGTCTTTGTCTGCAAAGCCATAAGCTCATATACCCCATGTTTGCACATTGCTAACAGTCCAGATTTCATTCACCATTAAAAGTGAATCAACAAAATAAAATTTTAATGTGAACATTAAGATGTTCGTAGACTGACCGACAACAAAATCAAATGGACGGCAAGCCTGTTCCCTACTCTCTCTCTCTCCTACTGTGAAGCATCCTCACTCATTCAGTCATTAAATTAACAATAACCCAGCAAAATGAATAAAAGCATGTTTACTCTCACATTCCTCCTATTAGACCCCTCCTTTTAAGGTAAAGAGCACAGAAACAGACAGAACCCCTGTGACCTCCCGGCCTTTGCATGGCCCTTGCTTTGGGCAGCCCCTGTCCCAGCACCGTGGCTGCTCCAGGCAGGACCCACTGGTTTTGCTGTGTAAAATGCTTCCCATGCAGCCAGTGCTAGCTCAATCTGTCAACGGCAACAAACACACTTCTTGGCTAATTCTACTCTTCTAACTGTAAATTAGGATAAAAGCTATTTAAAATAACACCTTGTTTTAACACATTTTTCAGAATACAAAACAAGAGAACATGAACCATGAATAATGTATCTGTCAAGATTTGCTTCAGATTGCCTTTTTTGTTTGTTTATTTTTTAATTCATGAGCATGGAAGTCACTTAAAGTCTGGAAACAAATTAGCATAGTCTTTCATGCTGTTCAAAGGCAGCAGCATTCATAATTCGAGGCATCTGCCTTCCTCCCTACCCCTTGGTCCTCCTCCAGGGCACAGGCAAGGCTGGGTAGCCTTTGGGGCTCTGGCTCTTTTACACTGCCTACCATGACTGCTTTTGACTACTTGAAGTGCCCCTAAGGTGGCAACAGGGTCATGAGGTCTTTGTAGGTTGAAAATGATCAAAAATTAGCATTGATCTGTAGCTGTCAATAATACTCTGCACCGGTGGACTCCCTGCACAAATGTTTAAACTGCATACAACTGCACAACCTAGTCATCTCTGAATCTTACCGATCTGATGAAGCAGCACTTTCCAGTGGTGTCACTCTGGGCTTTTCCTCTTTTTTCAAGGCAGGCCAGTTTACCCAGTTGCCCGTGGCAGATACATCAGAAGATCCCTGAATGACTGAGGCGCTGCCCAACAGGAATCTTGAGTATCTGTTTCTTTTTCAGGGGTAATCATCAAAACTCAGCAAGTCATCTCAGTCACATTAAGGTTAGGCTCTGGCTTCTTCTTTCTCCCTATCTTCTCTTTGTATAATTCCTATACATTCCTTCTCTTCATGCCTATTTGCCAGGTATCTTCAATATCTGATTAAAAAGCTACCTTTTTACTTCTGTAAATCCCTAACTGAACTCAGTAGCATCATATGCTACCACACTGCTAATGATGCTAGTGGCACAGGGATCCAAACCTGTTCTTTCACATCCTGCAGGCAGAAATGATGGGAAGGTAATTCAGTATGACATTCCCTTGTCTATACAGGTAGAGATGCTGAACTCTGCTTGGACAAAGGAGGTCCAAGCTCCTGTCTAACAGCAGTTAGGACAGTAATCCAACCATCCTTCAATGCCAATGTTCAAATTATCCATCAAGGAAGACAGCAGGTTCCTCCAAAAGTGACAGGGAGGTGCTTGGGGTTTGCCTAAAATGTTCATTTTATCCTCACCTTTGTTGCTACCCTCTCATCCTGTTCCCCACATAATCCACAGTCTTTGCCATTTCTTGCAAAGCACTGGGAGCATTTGGACCTTGTCTCTGATGTCCACTCTTATTTCCCAGCCTACTTGCTTCATCCTTCACCCTAAAAATTGCTCTGAGTTCATATTCTTATGCAATCCCTTCCTTTACAGGTTTATATTACCCACAATACATCTTTTCCATTCAAAGAACTGACTCTCTTACTACTGCATTATGCTTAAACTCACAAGGATGTAACTTATGGGTACACAAGTAATCTATGAGTCCCTACCTGTAGCAGTGTGGACTGGAATATAAATTATTTCCATGGCAGTACTGAAAAATCTCAAAGGTTAGGCAAACAGAAACCAAAGTGTTATTCATTTCACCAGAAATGATCTTGCCGAGAGGTGACCAGAATTTCCATTCTTACCAGAAACTGATGTTGCGCTATTTATTTACTTCTCAATTTGTGTAAAAAAAATTATTCTAGATTTTATTCGTTAATTTTTTTGATAAATTTCACTCTTAAAATTTTATATTTGAAGAACTTCGCATTTCATTTTAGAGTTCAAAAATTGCCTTTCAAAACATACTTTTCATTTGAAGTCACTGTTACATTATTTGATATTACCCAATAGGCTTTCAATACTATGTGCATATTGGTGGTAATTTTCCTGGTACATAAACCCCCAAATATTAAAAAAGAAAATGAAATAAACATTTAGATGAAATTTATAAGATTGTAAACCCAGAAATTTCATTATTAAACCTAAAATTTTACAACAATTTTGCCTCAGGAATACTCTTTTAAATTGCCTTCGGTTCAGACAAAAGCACACTCTTCCTTTCCCAGCCCTGAGGGGGAGCGACTCTGTTCTTCTATGGTGGCTAGGAAATGACATTCAGGAATTCATTGTATTTGAGCTTACTTTTAAATAAGTAAATTTAGGGAAATTTAGGAAATCCAAGTTAAAAAGTAAACCACATAAAATGGCTGTTTTATTAAAACATAAATTTTTATTACATGATAATAAAATATTTTTTCCCTGAGAGGGGGGTTTAACCCAATTTTAAGTATGTTTCTGCAATTTATTAAAAAAATGATGGTTTTGCAATTGACATCAGAGAACACCAGCTGTCTAGCCTTCATTTCCATTCTTTCCTAATAGTACCATGCTAGTGGCTTTTTATAATAAAATTTTGCACACCCTGTTCCATTCCGCACATAACTGAATCATTTCATAGTCCTACATGGGCTTGTGGGCTATAACAGAGAGAAAACCCTAGAAACAGCAGTAATCTCAGTTTATAATATTCTGCAAACAACAACTAATACCTGATAGAGAAATATTATGACACAATTCATTTTCTTCCACTCTGGCAGAACATGCAAGGAACTGGGAATTGCACCCAGCTGAATCTGCCCATTTTCACAGCAGGGAGTTTTGTTTCCCAGCACACCTGGGGACCTGCTGCAGTCTCACCAAGCATCCAAGTCCTCAGCTATGACATGAAAGCAAAGCACCACAAAGAAAATTAGGATGCCTTGCACACTAAAATGAAATCAAGCACATTGAGTGAGCTGCATCCAGTCACTGTGTTGGCCTTTGGGTAGCAGTACACTTTGAAAACGTTGTTGGTGGTGGTGTGTTTTCAGTGGTAAAATCTTAAAAAAAATCTCTTTGAGTCAACACTTCAGCACTTTTCTCTGTGCTATTTCAGTAATCTCTCCTCCTCTCCTTCTCTCTCTTCTCTCTTCCTTCTCTCCTCTCTTCTCCTCTCCTCATAATTATTTTAAATTCATCAAACATTATTGAACACTACCTTCTCAAAAGTGTATTTGCATCTGCATTTGTCTAATTTGTACTAAGAAATACTGAAATCCAAAAAGGAGATTTTTCTCCATGGCTAAATAAATCAAATACACCAAAATATCAATGACATGACATACCACTATAGATACCATCTAGAGGACAATGTCAACATGTTCTCCTAACATTAATATTTTATCTCTTACAACACTCACAAGACCTACTGTATAATAAAACATACTTTTGCACCTCTATTCTTTCCCCTCCCCCATTTTTCCACTTTAAAACATGTTTATTATTCCTTGTCATGAGAAAGTGATAGCAAAGGGAAGTAGTTATTTTTATAAACTAGATATCTGAGAGAACTATTTTCCCCAGACTTTGGCTTTGGTCTGTTCAAATCTGCCATTCTTACTTAACCTGAATGATAATTTTGCTTTCAATATTCATTTTGGATATGAAGAACTAGACTAAATTTCTCTCCAAATAAGACAGGCAGAATCTGAAGAAAAAAAATCAAAACTCTTTATTTGAGATACCATAAAACATGAGATAAAACACTGAAACCCCAGTGGAAAACCCTCAGTTAAACACAGATATACTCAATAGTCTGGTCTTTAGCTGAGTGGGGCATGCTCGGTGGAGCGCTGATGGGAGTAAGAGAGGAGAGCACAGATTCATCAGCAGAGACATCATGCTGCATGAAACCCAGCACCATATTAAAGGGAAGTTGAACCCTGTGGGTTTGAGCTAGGAGGTTTTTCTGACATTCCAAGCAGCACACATTGGCCAAACTGGAATCTGCATAATCTCATCAAGGGAGAACTTGCAATTTGTGAGTCTGCCATGATCACAAGGGAATGGGAATGATCCTTTGGGTGGAGTTTTATAATTTGGGATAGGTTATATCCTATCTTCAGGATATATCCTATCCTATTTATCTTCAGGGAAGGTAAAAAGCTAGGAAAGGCAACCACACAAACACTGGCTGGGGTTTGTATCTCTACAGTTAGAACTAGTGTGCTTGTACAGCCAAAGTCCACAAATAAGATTAAAATACGTACCACATGTACTGGTCCTACTGAGCACAACTTCCCATCTTCTATTTGTAAACCTTTAGGAGCAGCTTTCCTCTCATGAATTTGTTCTATGCTGTCTGTAGTCATGGAACAAGAAAGAAAAAACCACTGCTGCTGTAAAACAGCAGTTAGAGCCTAAGGGCTCAAACCTGCAAGTGGTAGGGGGTTCATCCCTTATTATAGAGCATTGGGGGGTTAATGTAATATTTTTCCTAATGCCATAAACCGTATTTTCCATTTGATATATTGGCTGATGGCCAGAATGAAGCTAGATGTTTTTGTCAGAACAAACAAAATCCTGACTGCCATATCGGTGCAGTTGGTGTAGTCTGTCTCAAATCTTTTTTTCCTAGCAACAACAAGAGTGGCAGGTATTTTACAGAAGGGCTTCTGTAAATTTAAACTGATACTCTGAAACTTCTGGATGGTTTTGTTATTCATAAAAATGGCTAACTTACATAGTCAAACTTCTTGACTCAAGGTATCTTGTGGCAACCTGTTTTGCTCTGTTGTAGAAAGAACATGCCCTTGTCATCATCAAGTTTTGCCTCTCAGTTTCATTTGAAGTTTTGTTTTTCAAGCATTCACACTGCTCCTCTATGACATTGGTGATTACAGATATCTGTGCCATCAGCTTGCAAATTACACCATAAATGATATTGAGAAGAAAAGAGGCTCTGGAAAATGTAAAACTTCTCCCATCTGATCTTAAGATAACCAGGGGACAGTACCTGAAAATTTCTATTTTCTGTAAAATTTGAAATAGGCAGTTTGGCTACGTTTTTGATATATGGAAAACAGATTGGGGACCCTCTTATTCTACCACTGTAAAAGCAATTATTACCTATTTTTTGCCTTTGCAAAGCTCAGCAGCCATCATGGGGAAAAGGAAATGTAAAGAGCTATAAAATGTTTGAAGAAAATCTTTAAGGGGACTTGTACAAGGACAATCTGACTCAACATAGATTGCAGGTGAAGTCCCACATCAGTTTCCTTGAAAATGCCACTGAATGTCAGTTGTGCATCATAAAATAAAGACTTTGCATTTATATATGGCTTTTCATCGCAGGATCTCACATCATGTTACAAAGATTAACTAATTAAGTCTCAGGATATCCCCCTGCGTTGCTGTGTGCAGCTTCAGGAAACCATCATTATTGGTTTAGATCCCATTTTACACAGGTACAATAGATGTGTCATATTATTGTTAAATGCAAGCTTACCTTATTCCCTTTTCTCAATCATTCTGAGTCCTGTCTCTCTCACCCAAAGCATGCAAAAAAAGCAGTTCTAACTGCTGCTAAGTAGAGGAAGATAACACAGCCTCAAGGCAATTCACAGCTCTAAATCCCTGCTTTCTGCCAACACAATGGAAAATAAAAGCAACACTTTAAAGGAGACTAAAAGGTTTTTACTTCCTACTGTTTTATTCTTTTTTTCTCTGCCCTGTACTGAACAGTCCTAGCTTTTCATTCAAACTTTGCCTGGTATGTAGGCAGTCACTTCTGAGAGATATTAAAAGGTAAGCATAAACAATTTACTTGGAGCTACATTACAAAGGCCAAAGTTTAGTCTGAATATGCGGCTGAACTTAAAATGTCACCTTTAAAACCAAGTGGGTATTTTAAAATGATGGGCCAAAAGGTACAACCCCCTATCTCTTGAAAGGCTTTCTTTCACCAGATTTTTCATTCTTTCCCCTAATCCTTTACATTTCCTACATAAAAATAAAGACCTGCTCGACAGAGACAGAGACAGAGTGAAAGTAAATGAAAGTGCAAGTAGCAGTCTGGGAAAGGTGCTCTCCAATTTTGCCAATCCCTTCCAGCAAAGAGAGATTCGCTCTGCATGTTTCTGCCCTTCTTAGCAGAAGGCGACCAGGAGCGCACAGCTTCAGCAGGTAGGGATGTCCTCCCTCTCTCCTGTAGCAGGAGGAGAAAGTTCAGCCTATCTTCTGAATATTAGCAGGGGCTACTGATTAGACTTCTATTTAGGTGCATGCATTGGGGACATATTGCTCAGCAAGACACAGCTTCCCATCAAAATCCTGACAGAATGAGTGGGATGTTCCCCCAAGTTTGGAGCAGGGGATTGCTACAGGGGATCCCTGACCCTACTGATCATATATGCTAGTGGAAAGCCTCAAGTAACAGGAAAAGTCCCTGTGTCACACAATGGTAAGAAAACAAAACCTCTTGTTCTCCCATTGCAGCTACTATGGACTGCAAAGCTGATGAAAATGAGATCCAATAAAGATTAAGTTATATAGTGTTGCATTGCTCAACAGCTATGAGTTGCCATATGATGGCTCAGAATCAACTACACAACAAGATGAGAGTTCTGAAGGGAACAGGAAGAGTGATTATAGAATTTGGTTGAGTAACTGTGAGAGGAGATGCTTGCAGGTTTTATGTCTTGAAACCATGTGATGCTAGTGGATAGATGAACTTCCAGATCTTCCCAGGATCATGTGGGCACAGTCCCCTCTAGCTTAGACCTCTTACAGCAGAAAGTTGGGACCAAACTCACCTTGACACAGCATATGAAGCAGTGTCTGCACACTGCCCATTCCCATTTTTTATGCTGTCAGACCAACACTAAATTCATACACATACACAGAGAAGACAGAGACAGACAAACCTGCTACAGTGTGAACAGAAATAACAGCTAGCTGGCATCACTTTTAAATGTTAATGCATAAGTAAAACAGACCTTTTAGTCTGTCTTTTCATATGGTTACATATTCATTAGCCTATTGTGGCTTGGGCTGCTTAGCTCACAGTTCTGCCAAAAGAGAAGGAATTCTGGGCCACTTGTGGTTTGCACTAGCAAGATGCAGTAGTGTATTGGGTTTGTGTGGCAAGGTAATAAATCAGGTTAATTTTTCTAAATTATGTCTGTTTTGCCCATGATGGTAGTAGCTGTGATGCATCCCTGTCCTTACCTCAAGCTGTAGGAGTTTTGTTACATTTTTTTCTCCCTTTTCCAGATGAGGAGGGGAGTGATAGAGCAGCTCTGGGGGTCTCCTGGCCTCCAGCCAAGATCAACTCACCACAAGGTATTAGGGAAGAGGCGAAAGATTAACTACTGAAATATTACTTGAAAAATGAAGCATAACAGGCTTAGATCAGATTCTGTCTTTTCTTTGGATATTTAAGCTTAGTACAAAGCAAATTGTGCTGTTTCAGAATTTAAAATATCTTTACAGGACATTATTGACTCCAGCATATTAACTTGTAAATCTAATAGTTTCACTGTTTCATCTATTGATTAGCTGAACATATCCATGTTATAAATGAGCAATCCAAACCAAAATTACTATAGTTGTGTCATTTTGGGTCATTCTGAAAAAAACCCAAACCCAACAGAGTTCCTACATTCAGACACAGAACTTGCGTAGATAGCGTCCTCAGTCCTAACTACTCTGTCCAGAGGAGAGGATGCTCCTCCAAAGGGAAAGTCTGGTATTCATGTTTAACTTGGGTTTTGAATACCCCTTCAGAGAAGCCTCACATTAGATTAGACAGCCTAGGCCACATTCAACATCTAAAGTAACTTTTTAGAATTCAGAGCTGCAACTTTTACTTAAATGCACTTAAGACTCAAAGAGCTAAGAAGCCAGCAACAACATTTTCAATCATCACACAGCAATATAGGTGAACACAGACTATACAGGTGAACTCTTTTTTTGTTAAGATGAAGCAGAGAACTATTGATAGCTTCAGAAGTTAAACTGCAACTGTTTCAAAGTGCTTCAAAATCAACAGAAGTTTCCTTTTGCCTTTTGAAGGATCCTTCTTGACTAGAAGAACACAACTAAATGGCATATGTAGATGGCATTCAACCAGAACAGGGACTGGGCGTAGATAATCCATAATGTTGAAGCAAACACCCTGACTCCTGATTTCTATGCATAGATCAACATGTCGGCAATGATTTTCAGTCTGAGATGATGTTAATCAAGTCAGTAGTTTAAAATTACAGGGGTTTGTTAACAAAGCAGTTGGAAGTGTTGAGATGCCTCTACACAGGACCAAAAAGATGAGGAAAATGCAGAATGCTAAGCTGCAAACTTCAGACTCCAAAGTATCCTACTTCAAAAACTCCATGTTGTCTGCTCTATTTGTCCTCAAAGGGAGAACTGTATTTTACATCAAAGTAACTAAACCTCAAACTATCATGTTTCCTGGTGGAAAAGGTGGTGTTTTTCTTCTCGTTTGCTCTTAGGGTCTCTGTTCAGTCTTTTTAGGCCAAGATTTTCAAGAAACATCAGGCTAAGCACTTAAATATATCACTGGTTTAAGCTACAACTACGCTATAAATCTGATGTTCTATTGGTACCTCATGGGTCTAGCATTTCTAGCAGAGACTAGCATTAAAGAAAATCTAAATTATCGTCTGCCTTGAAGACAAAACAATAAAAAATAACTTTATGATGCCATAATGACAAGAATAATACTTCATTTCATCTGGGAAAGATGTCTTCCAGACTTCTCATTAATTCTTTTTTAAAGCCTGATGAAATATAAGAGCTCTGAAAAGTTTCATTCATTTTGTTTGTGCAGAGTAAAGTTTTCTTTATAGCAAAAATACAGAAAATTTATCACTGCAAGGAGTCCACTCTCCTTAGTCTCTTGAAATTCTGGTTTGTGGGACACCTATAAGCTTGGTGCATTTCCTGCAGTCACTGTAGTAGCATTTCCACACTGCATGAAGCATTTGGCTCAAGCTAGGAACTCTGCACTAGATGGAGAAAAAAAAGAATCAGTGGATTCAAACCTTCAGCAAATGGACTGGGAAAAAAACTTGGAGCAAAATTCAGGAGCAAAATCATACAATCATAGAATCACTTGGGTTGGAAGAGACCTTTAAGATCATTGAGTCCAATCTCAGCCTAACCCTGCCTAGTCCACCTCTAGATCATATCCTTCAGCACAATATCTATTTGCCTTTTAAATACCACCAGGGATGGTGACTCCACCACCTCCCTGATTTGTGATATGCCCCAGTAGGTTATATAGATCCTGCGACCTCTGCTCCTGTTGTGAATATACAACTCCTTGGAGTAATTTTGGCAAACAGACACACACTCCAGGTGTCTAATTTGGATGGACTACCTCTCAGCAGTAACATCATCTCTATGTTAGGGTGGAGTGGGCACAGAACTGTTTAGAAGACAGGTGTTATGTAAAAAAAGGAAGGTGGATGGATTAAAACCATGGATTAAAGAAGACATCCTACAGCTGCAAAATGAGACCTTAGGGAAGGCTACTGTGCTGCAGGTCCAGATACTGCACTTGCACAAGCCATATGATGCTTTAAATGGGTCACAGGTTGCTTTAAGTGGACATGGAAGTGTGTGCTTGTCTCTAGTAATATAAGAAATTTAAAGGGCATTGCTTGACTGAAGCAAAGACCTGCCTGTTGTAAGCACTGTAGGGCCTACCAAATACCTGAAAGTAGAAACAAACTAAAAAAGACAGACGTTATTTTCTACTAGACCTTCACTTCCTGTATCACTCATCATAGTCTCAAAATGTGCTCTCAGAAAGGAGGGCAGTTCAATAAACACAGCCTTTCAAAATCTTCCAGGCGGTCCACACTGGCAGAGTGGCACCTTTGACAATTTCACTCCTCCTTTAAAGACTGAAGAGATTTTATTTGGGTAATGCTAATCAAACAGACCTAAAAATGCAATATAGTTTTTTACAGTTAAACAGTAAAATCCATCCATTCTGGGTGCATGTGGGTAGAGTACAGAACTCTTAGATGCAATGCATTTCTGTAACTTTGGTCAAGCAGATTTCAAGGCGCTGAAGGAAATATTTGTAATGGGATAAACTCATAAACCATACTTTTTTCCTCCTGATACAGATTACATGTATGTAAACTGCTCCCAGCCATTTGTATATAGGACGTTTTCAGACTACCATTCTCACAAGAGTCTCCTACTTGCTGCCTTTGATTTCTTTGGAAACCAAGCAACCAAATAATTACACTGAACCAAATAACCACACAGTGAATTCCTTATCTTTTGTTGCTTACTCTTGTGATCATACTGGTACTGAGGAGAAGGAAGGACAGATATAAAGACAATTTTGAACTTTACTGAATCTGATTAACTGTCTGCTTTGGGATGAATTTAGATTTGTCAGGAGTAAAAGTTCCCTGTCATCTTCTCCTGGTTCCACACACAAATGAGATCTTCATACAATTCAGAGACTGATCTAAGTTTGAAGACAAATGCAAGTGCTGCCTGTCAGCTCATTCACCAACCAGCCAACCCAGTCGGCTAACTTGCAATCTCGCATCCTCCATTCATCTATTCAACATCTCTCAGTTGTGTTTTCAACACTGTCAAAACACATTTCAACCAGGAAGAAGACCCAGTAGGAACTGGGTGACCCTGCAAGGGTGTGGAAGTTGCTGTTTTCAAAGGTGAACAGGCTGGGGAGCAGCAGCTTCCCCTGCTCAGCAGACCCAGAGTGATGTGGTCCAAAGGAAGGAAGGATGGCAGCAGTGGGGCACAGAAACCCGTGGTTTCCAGCAGCTACTTCTACAAACTGGCATAGACCATCCCAAGTGCACCTCCCTAGACCACTGACGTGCACCCAGTCAGACAGGTCCCAAGCTGTTAACATGGCTGTGCTAGGCTATTTTACCTAGAGGTCTGGCATAGGTGAGCTATGACGTTCTGCACATGGTTGGGAGTTGAAGTGGTTAAATTTAATATTCCAAATAGCATGTATTATTAACTTAACATCTCAGAGTTTTTCCTTTACAAACCAAAGAGTTGGATGCATGTTTTTGAAATGAAAGCTTATTGGCAGCAACATTATTTACCTACAATTTAATTTCCACATTGTATGATGAATCACCCAAATAATGCATTACTGAATTATTTGGGTGATTCAGTAATGCATCTTCAGTAATGCATCTGCTGACTGGATAACTACTTTCATTTTGTTTTTCATTAACGTATAAGATACAGCTATTTTGAGTAAATAAACTTTTAGGATTGCTAACTCTGTAAGTAAAATTCACAGAGCTTTTGAGCTCTGAAACCATTTTAACACTCTGCAATTCTTCAAACAGTCTGAAAAACAACAGTTAGTCCCATTATGATCCAAAAGAAAAAAAAAACAGTGCTTCAGTTCAAAAAGAGAGTCTCATTTTGGATTCCTTTTTTATACCTGGTTAACTTTATATACAATTCCAGTATAATGTGATAGTAAATTTATGCCCCTCCATTGTCACCTGTTCAAAATGCATCAGCATATTCTGTATTTTTTTCCTGTTTTTAAATCTCCATCAGAGCTTGTGTGAGAGGTGGAATAAATAAGCAGCCACGTTTTCCCATACTGGAAAAGTTCCAGAAGGGAAAGGGCTCTTGACATTACAGAGCTAAAGGAGTTTTCAAGACACTTTCTATTTCCATACTCATTCTTTTGTATGCTAGGTTGCCTGCCATTATGTTTATGTAATTCTGACAGTGTTCTTAATGACACACTAACAGATTGTAAAACACGCTGCTGGCATTTACTTGTTTTTTATATTTTTAAAACAATGTCCTTCATGTAACAGTAGTTAAGCGCGGCAGAAGGACATCATTAGAGCCATGGTTAAACTGTAATTTACACCATTAGGAAGGCAGGAGCAATTTTTATTGCCTGGCAATTTTCTTGCTGAAATATTTGGACCATATGGCTCAATTTGTGTAATAACCTTAATTTCAGCACCCTTCAGGTCTGCCTCCATCTCCTACGGAATGGTAAAATGCGGTTTAGCAGAAAAGGCAACTGTCTATACTTAGAGAGTTGAGATTAATAACATGTCACGTCCTGTTTTTGGTGAAGGAATTCGAACAGCAGCCAGATGGTATCTCTACAAATAACTGTCAGGGGTCTTGATCTAATCAATACAATGTATTAATACATCTCCCTTCGCTGCTTCTCGAGGGGCTAGCGTGCAACATCTGGAAAGATTGGGGGGACCGCCAAGTAGAAAGCTGATCCTTTTCAGAATCAAACTGAGCCCAATTAATTTTTCATGTATACTTGATAACTGTTTCATAATGAGCTATGCGTCTTGACGGAGTTAGGGTTGGCGGCATGAGCCGCTTGTGCTTCCTATCCCCATTCAGTCCACTTACAGAAACCAACCCATTAATCAAACTATCTGGCATAAAACTGAAATCTCAGCTCAGCAAGAGATCAATAACCATCCTTATAAAAAAAAAAGCAACAACAAAGACCCCACTGCAGAATAAGGCTTTAGTGGACAAAAGTATTCAGGCATGACATTAGTAATTACTTTAGCAAAAACCAAAACTCAGAACCATGCTCACCTGACAGGCACCTATTACACAGAATTTAATATTAGCTTCCTGTCAAAAAGTAACATTTAAGTCCATTAAAAATACACTGCCATTCTGCTTTCTAGATACAGAGGCCATCTGGCCCCTATTCACTATAATTGCTGTTACAGTCTCAAAAATAATATTGATATAGTGCTGTAAATTAGCAGACAGACACCCATTCCCACTCCCGAAGAGCTTTCTGTTGATAAACTCGTGTTTTAGCACTGAGCAGGAATTAGGGGCTCGCCCCCTCAAAAAAAGTGTGGTAAGAGTATACATGCATTCCAGTGCTTTTTGTGAAGTCTGAAAGGAGGAGAGAGAGAGAGGTCACTTGGCAGACAGAAAATGGGAAACTGCAACAAGCATAGGGGAGACAAGCTGGAATGCGGCTGTGAAGCTGTGTGATGGGAATGGATTCAAAAGGGAGCAGTAAAGGGAAAGGACAGGAGGTCAGTTGAGAATACTAAACTTATCTTGCATAGGACATCCCACGGCTGTTTGATGAGAATGACTTTGGTGACTGTAGACCTGGATTAGATTCAAATGGAGTCCCCAGCGATATGAGGCTCTATATTATATTAACAATTCCCATGAGTCATATGGCTTTCCTTTGCCTTTTTTTTTTTTAAGAGAGGTAGATAGAATTCTCTATTTATTCACAAACCCCTTGCTTGTTAAAATTCCTTGTGATGTATAAGCATATGACATAACAGTTCTCAGCCAATTTGAATGCAAGACCTTATCTGTGGAGGGGAGTGGGGCAGAGGGATAGGATGGAGGGTGAGGAGAGGCATTTCTAATTATCAGCTGAAGATTTCCTGTATCTGTAGTTGTTGGGCATGACCCTGGGGATTTTAGGAGGCTGCCCTATGACTTCACCAACAAAGAATGTTATCTTGGAGTTGCCTGATACATCCACTTAAGAACGTTGGTTAAATGTGAATTAAAACCTAGTCAAATCCAATTAAGCATTTTTGAACAGAGATTTAAGTTGAAAAACAGCTGTACATATTGCCCAACAAATTTCTGCTGCCTCCTTCTCCGTTTTTATTTCCTACTTATATGTGAAAAAGCATCTGTAGTGTACCAAAACCTTGTTTTTAAAGCAGATTTAGCGCACACACAACATAGCACAAAGGGAAGAATGTCCCTCATATTAAATCTTCCTATCAAATTATCCTTAATAAGGGGAAGATTTGTGAGGGTTTCTCTTTCACTTTTTTATTTTATAAAATAGAAAACATCCTGTCAACAGTATTTTTCTACAGTACCCAGTTACTTTAATCATTCTCCCAACAGAAATGTGAGACTTATGGAAAAACGTTGTAGGGAAAAACATAAAGTATATATAAAAACATATATAGAGTAACAGCATATAGAGCATTTATATGACCTCATTTTAGGCATCTGTCTTTACTCTTTTCATGTGGTCACCTATTCTCTTATCACTGCAAGTTCATGAATTTAAAAGATTACCCCTTCCAGACTGCTGCCCACCACCATCTTTCTTTCAAGAGTATCACCTTTTAAATCTGTCAGGCTGCATAATCCCATTGTGTGGGTTAGGCAAGGCCAGCTGGTAAATCAAATGAAAGCCAACCACATCCTTTTGACTGACACGTGCCAGTAGTGGCACACAAGTGTACTAGAGGACAGCAGTCTTGTGTGAACAGCTGAAGCCCACGGATGGTAAATGTCCATGCCTTAGATGTTCTGGAGGTTTCAGGTTCTGTAGGGGAGATTCAAGCTCTTAACTAGGTTATATGGCTGCAGTCAGAAATTGTAAATATTCCACAAAAGACCCAATTCTACATGTGTTTTACTCATCAAAAAAAAAAAAAAAAAAGACCTATGAAATGGTTGAAAAGTGGATCTTGCACAAGGAGAAACCCAAGGATAAAATACATGAGATATTTCCAAATAGGTAACTAATTTATTTGTAGAAAAAATTACCTATTGATCCAGGCCCTCTGGTCTAGTCAATCTAGAAAGTGTGATTAGGCATGGCCAGACATAACCCTGTCAGTCTTTT
This sequence comes from Heliornis fulica, assembly GCA_013399135.1. Lineage (NCBI taxonomy): Eukaryota > Metazoa > Chordata > Aves > Gruiformes > Heliornithidae > Heliornis > Heliornis fulica. Next base: position 622,752 of record VXBZ01012241.1, read on the forward strand.
TACTTCTGGTCCAAAAATTTAGCAAAGGGCAAAGGTATGTTAACTCCACATTGCACACTGAATTAGAGAGAAACTATTCAAGAAAAAATATGTAATGAAATAAACTCCTTTCTGTAACCTTCACTAATTCAAATCACAAGTTGCCTGACAACATATTAAGACCTCACAGACACCAGATAAAGCTTTCCCAGCTACCCTGCATCCTAACTTGCAAGGACTCTCTCATTCTTGGCAGAGTTCCAGCAGGGTCTAAAGCTATATTTCTGTGACTGTTGAGAGCATCCAGGAGAAACTGAAGTGGCCTTGGTTACAGCAAGGATGGTATAAATAGAAGAACTGAAGCCTCTCGCTTTCTCTCTCACTGTTCTTATCTACAGTACTTCAGAATCATCAAAGTTGCACAACAATCCATTTCATCCTTTCTGCTCTAATTAGGCAATTCTACATGTCTGTCTTGATAGGTGGGGCTTACTGAAGCACTTAATCAGTTTATGAAGGGGCATCAGAGTGCCAATCCAAATGCTTATTTAAACAGAGCTGTAGTGCCAAATCCAGCATATTCTGCAGCAGCATGGAAACAACAGAATCTGTGAGACACAGATTGCCTCACACACTTTTTTTTTTTGTTCCAGCCTTCAATGTGAAGAAGCACTTGTCCTGTACTCATCCTGTGTGAGCTTAACAGGTCTAGAGATTAAAACACAGAAGGCATTTTATATTATTGGGCTTTCCTGGCAAATAAAACTATTACAGCAATTCCAGTACAAGCCCTTCCTGAAACTGTGCTAACGAGGCTTTGAATCTTAAAGACTGCATTTAAATCAAATGATTCATTTGCAAACCCATCACATATAGCCCACACGTAGTAGGTGTGGGTCATTTCCTTGGAATTAAAAAGCAAATGTCTCTATACATGAGAGGTCACCAGTTGTTGTAAGTTAAAATCTTTTCACTGTTAGGCATAATTAAAATACTCTAACAGTGGTTTCAGTAATTTAAACATTGTGGTATTGTTGTAATATTTTTCTAGGCTTCAAGAGTTCACAGTTGTTTGGTCCAATCAAATCCGGGAACACTGGAGAAGTTATCACCCATCAAGGTAATTACTTTCAAGTTGAAATAATTACTCCATCAATGTTAATGGTCTTTCAACTTCAATAAAGCACTCACCTGCCGATAATCACAGCTAACCTCTTGCTCTCATGCAATTCCCTCTCTATTTAGCAGGTTATATTACAGCCGTTAGAGTGGTCACTTGTCCTGAACAGCTGCTGAATTTCACTTTGATCGGCTGTGAACCATAAAAAAATTAGTCATCTGTGTATGATTTCCCCCTAACCCATAAGCCCTTGCAGAGCTAAGGATATGATCTTTTGGTTGCATTAGGGCACTGCTGAGCAGCCATCTTGTTTCTGGTTGTGGCTACTTTCCACTCACTAACAGCAGCACAGTAGCCTAATTAACTTTTGCCCTCCACTGCCGTTTACAGCTTTCATTCTTTGCTAAGTAACCCATCTTCTGAATTTATGGCACGTGCAGGGATTCTTCCATTTACTCTCAGCCTGTTTTCTTAGCATGCAGTTCATTTCCCAGGCATTAGTAATAGGCATGTACAAAAATGTTTAATCGGCCCCCCTCTTTGGCATATTTTTTCTTATTCTTGTGGCTATGATCCTAATTCCTTTTCCTCTAACAAAGTTGCTGTGTATGGTCCTGCATACTGCGTTACTTACTCATTTTACGTACCAGGAAGTTAGTCACTACGTGGTATCACATCTCTAAAACCAAAATGTTCACTCAGCTGTATGAGGAAAAAGAAATGAAGGCTCTCGCATGGATGTATTAAATATTTCTGAATGTGATGAACAGAAAGCCTGGATGCAAGATTCCAGGTATCTGTAAAATCCTGCTTAGCAGGAGTATGTAATGGCAGTACTGTCCAGTTAAGATTATTTCTAATATAGTATTTTTAAATGGAATTTTTCAGCAAGTGGACTTTATTTTTATTCTGGTTATATATTTGATATACAAATTACTGTCTGCCTATAACAACATAACCATGCAAGCCAAAGCCTCACCCTCCCACCAAAGTCCGTGTTATTATTGCAGTTGGGCAATATGTCTACATATTTCCCTACTATGGGTGAAGCATCTGCCAAGAGGAGCTTGGCTGCTGTAGTTATATACCATCTTCCCAATAATGTAAGGTAAGCCAACATATGTTCTAAACTGTTAGCATAGCTGTATCCAAACCAGAGGCTTTGTTGAGGCAGTGGTATCAGCAGAGAGACGTGTTAATTTTTTACACCCCAAGCTGGCATAGCTATGCCAAAAAAATCCTTGTAGGGTAAATTTGGCCTGTACACCTCATAATGAGAATCACATTGAGTAGACCTGTGTTCCTAGGTAGGCACAGGTGTAGGTCTTTCCTGGGAACAAGGCCTATAAAGCTTACACCTATCTCTTTTACTGTCTACACCTATCTCATTCATCCTGTAACAAGTTCATTGTACTTTTAATTACACTCTGCTGAGGTGGATTTGACACATGGAAGCCTTGATTCTAAATAGTAATACTAACTGGGGGAGTCACGTAGCAGGCAGATTTTTTCTTTATATCCCTCAACTCTGGATACTTTTCCTTCTCTGAGCACATTCTACCAGCTACATATCTTTGCATTTTTTACTTATTTTCTTGGCTTTGAATTCTGCTCATGATAAACAACCAAATACCTGATATCATGGGAGAAATAGCATTAAACACCCACAAAACATGTACCAGAGAAAAGTCAAAGCTTGCCCACGCAGTTTTACCTCACAGCAACATTGGAATGCAAGTAGTAAAGAGCTGTGATGCTTTAATGTCATTTGGCAGGTAATGGCTTCATAATGAAATCAGCTCTGGGTCCTATGTTCACAAGCTTAAGCTCTAAGTTCACAGAAGTGAGAATCTTGCTTTGACAATCTAGTCACTTTATGCAGATTTCTGTAAATGAGAATTTAGTGTCAATCTCTTCCTCCATAAACACATCTGTCTCATGTTATGTCAATAAGACAATAAATACCATTCTCTTTTTAGAGGGTTAAAATGAATTGGGAAGACATCACAGGAGACACTTGCACTGTTATAACCAGTCTTGACTTGCCTGTGTTCTGCAAATAAACCAGAATGTCAGTTTAACTTGCTGTCACTTAAAATCTGTCACTACACTCCTGGCCAAACAAGCTGAAGAAATGGGTGACACTGCTCTTCAACTTGGAAGCATCAAAATGGCTCACATGTACTTCACTTGCTTCTATAAATGCAGTGGAGAGCCTTTCGTTTGAGTGGCACCAACTTTTGCTCTCAGAACTGAGCTCCCATTTTTATTTTTGTAGGCAGTACACAATTTTAAGAGGTCAGCAATAATCTTAAGGTACTGGACAGCCATATCTTTAACACATTATTTCAAATATAGCTTTAATGCATCTAAACTGGGGAGTAAAAAGCTGCATTTTGGGGAGGCAGAGTGGGTAACTCTGTGAAATGGTTTAAAAACATTGAAGATACTTCTCATTTGTCTCTGTAAATGGATGGAAACGAAACTGAAAAATTAGAACAGTCTGCAAGGATATTAGCAAGAGCTTAACTTGTATCCTATTGTGTTGCAAGGATTGTTTTTTCTACTTTAGGTTTGGGTCAAACTTCCTGTCCTGTGCCAGGCAACCAGGGTGCAACTGACAAGGGTTAGGGTGGTATCTGCTACTGTGATTCTAGCACTGCTTTTTTTTTCTGGAATAATCTAATGGGATAAGAATGGAGTCTAGCAGATGAAATAAAGGACCAAACTCATCGCTTGCTTAATACTTTAAGTCTTGCTTGTAAAATGGAAGCTTGTGTGAGAGAATGACTAATGGTGTATCCCTTGAGGGAGCTCCAATAGAGATGCTTTAGGAGATTAAATGATTTAGCCTAGTACCCCTGAAAGCTATATTTTAAAGGGGAAGAAGTTTAATCACTGGAATGTTAGTTCCTTCAATAAAATTACATTTTAATTAAAGTGTCTCATTCACAAAGCAACAGTTAAGGGTATATCAGCAATTTAATGATAGAATTCTATTTTTAAGGTGTTATAACTTTGAAAGTTAGTGTCCAGGATTTTGCCTGCTGGGATAATTGACCTGCCCTCCTGAAGATATCTTTGATAACAAGACTGTGTACACTTTAAGTCAATAACTTTGATTCAAAGCTTTAGCTGTTCTGCTATATTCAGAAGAGGAAGGATTCAGATCTCAGCTCCTTGGTATAAATCAGCAACAACTCTTACTGAGTTGATGCAATTGCAACAGCTTAAAGTGAGTGTCACTGATGTAAAATCTGTGCAAAAAGGTTTCTTTTCAAAGGGTAGCATAATATTTAAAAATAAAAAGGAGAGCAAAAATAATAATCAACAAAAGACAGTGGGGAAAAAACATGTGAGTCAACTTCACTGCAACGCTGGTAGAACAGCCATACATATGCCGCTAAAATGTAATTTTGATTCAGGATAGTGTTTGGGGAAAATGAAGGATTTCAGAGCCAGGAAAATACTAATTCAGTAAATAATAGCTTGTTAATTGGAAAGGCTTTTAACTGATGCTGTTAAAGAAAAACACTGTGGCAACATTATTTAAAAGGCCATTTTGGTAGGTTTTATTACCCACAATACAACCATCTTGGACATTTTCTGTTGTTGTTGGCATGATTAGAAGACATTGCACTGCAAGACTGGCCAGGTCAATTCCAATGCTCAGCAACACATTGCATGCTACTGGAGCAGAGTGTTAGGACAAGCCCTGTCGTTTTGCTGGCTTTGAAATCTTAGGTGTCCCATCACAATTATGACTGTGATTATATTTTTTCAGGCAAGTTAAGGGAGGTAAGTACCAAGATCCTACTGATTTTCAATAACTTCAAAATCCCAATCTACTTTTTAAAACTTAACATACTGTACAATGAGAATGCAACTATTTCAGAAGTTAAGGGTATAGGTTCCTATCATTCAGTTCAGACCTGTTTTCTTTCACAGAAAGAGATGTATTACAAACTTAATCCTTTTAGGCTTCCAGAAAGATGGACACAAAACTGCTTTGGAACCAAATGATCACAGGAGTATGTAAGATGATTGAGCTGGAAACATCATGCACCTTCTCACATCAAATTTGTCTAAGGGAGTTACTTAAAGATTACTGTTGGGTATTCCAGAGAAAGCTATTTAGGATCCTATATTTGAATATCAAACAGATATTTTATGATTGGGGCAATTAAGAATTAGGGGGATTTCTGCTGCTATTCAACACAAACATGGCCCAGGAATATAATTTAGGGAAAATTCTAAGTTTGTGAAACTGAGGTGCCACTGCTGAGGAAATCCAACTTTATCACACCTCCTTAAACATTTTCAAAAACTTATTTCCAGGGCAGCAGCTATCCTAATACACAGCAGTTTGGTTAAACTACCTATAAGCTGTATTTCTATTGAAAGACTAGAATGTAATATATAGATGGGAGGAGTAGTGCTAACTACACAAAACTAGAAATTACTGCTGTCACAGATTTACATAACATTGTTAGTCTGTTCACAAAACAATCTGTTTTTTCCTGAGTCTGACCCCCCACATTCTGAATAGAAACATAATATTTACAGACCTTCATGTTTGGAAAGTCCCATAAGGGAAAGACACGTTAGCAGCACAATGCGACATTCTAATATGAGTACATGAAATTAAATTAAAAGTAGATGTGCTTTTATTACTGATGAATTATGACAAGAACCTGTAGGTATGTTGCAAATATGAAGCATGCAGTTATAAATAAATGAATTAAATTTGTGATTTAAACTGAATTGCAAAACTGGAATAATATACAAGGAGACCAATTTTATTCTTTGTTGTGCAGTTCCTTTGAAACTTCTACACTCAGACAAAAAGCTCAGAACAGTATTTTCAGAGCTAAACTGACAGGTGCACGTACAAAATTCTTTCAGACATGACCCATCTATGCTTTCCAGTAATCTACTTGCCTCTACCAAGAATTTGATATTATGAAATGTTTCAGTCTGCATCGGACCAAATAAAAAATTTAAACCAACAAACTACTGGAAATTGGAAACCCCACTTCTCTGATCAGAGTCAAAGGAGACTGTAAAATACAACAGAGATCGAAACAGAATAAAAACAATACTGGTTTCGCGTTCCAGTTCTTACCGTGACTGTTAGTGCTGTAACAGCTGGGACACTAAATGTTGGATCGCTGTGTTTTTCTTGATAGACCACTCGATAGAGAGTTATAACGCCATTGGGAGAGACAGGCTGGGTCCAGTTCAACTGCACTGAATATGGACTTGTTGCTTGTGCCCAAGGGGCTCCCATGCCCCATGGGGAAGACTCCAGAGTTTGGGTTGAAGCCCACAGGCTGTCCACTGACCCCACAGCATTTTGAGCTCTGACACGATATTCATAGAGTGTAAAAGGCTGTAGAGCATCAGATGCATCAATAAATTCCAAGGCTCCTTCAGCCCAGATGAACAAAAGCAGCTCTTCGTGCTTGCCCACAGGACGTCTGAAATTAGATCAAAGGCAATGTGTTTAAAATTGAAAATAACTTTAACTGTCCCAAGGTAGTAGGACCTGAAGTTTGAATCTGTACCTATACATTACAAACACACACAATGAACTGCCTAACTATCTTTGCATCTTAAAAATATTTTCCTGAGCTTGTGTTAGGTGCTGAGTAGTGAAAAAGATATTTCTGAGGCAATCATTTAATGATTCTCTTTTATCTCAAAGAATAGTATAACACATGCCAAACGTGTGCTGTAACAGTCCCTGGTAGCAGAGTAGCAACAGAACAGCATATTGTCTTATTAGGATAGAACACATCTGATATGAGATGTTCAGAATTTCTGTATGTAGTTGATAAGATATTACTTGAAGTGCAACATGGGTGCAAGTTTTCAATATTTCTGAAAACCAAACTTTTTATGTAGGTATGCACCTCAGGATCCCTCATTGATGAAAAAAATTAGGAAAAATTTACTTGAGAGAAATGTTTTCTAGTGAACAAGGGATAAATATTTTATCATGCCCTCAAAAACAAAGCCACATGCTTTTAAACTCAGGTAATAAATAGTCCATTTGTACTTGAAAATGGAATAAGCAGTCCCTTGTGCATAAACTTAGCAGAATTTGCAGCTCCACCACAAAAACCCATTAAAATATCACATGTAGTGTTTTCTGTAATAAACTACATATTTTGTCAATGCCGTTTTTGCTTAAAAATGCAAACTTTAGATATACAAAGATGATTTTCTGCATAGGTTGTTGGAACAACGGTTTTTAATTTTTGTACATACATATCTATTTGCACAGAGGCACCACACATACATATAACATGTCTGTAGATCGTGTTCTGACTACAGATCTGCTTGTGTAGGACCTGGCAATATTCTGAGTATCAGAGGAGTTAACCAATATTCCTTAGCCCCCTTTTAATGTGGCTCCTCCTAGTATATAATTTACAACAGTTGTTTTAAGGCAAGCACTATTCTTCAAAACAAAGTTATCAAATCAATTCTTTCACTTGGCATAAAAATGTTTGTGTGAAATTAAGTTGGTTACATTTAAACACTGCGATAAATCTCAGTGACTGCTGTGGTATGCTGCACATGAATTTAAGCATTTCCTCTACTCTTCCTGTACTCTGTTTGGAGAACATAAAAGCACTTTCACCCTCCATGCCAAAAACAAAAAAACCCAAATTACATTATCTGCCACTTTTATTGCAAGTAGGGCAAATTTTCCGAAGTAAAATTGGTTTGTCTGACTACTGGGTGTCATCACCACTACACACACACAGAAGCTGAAGAACATTTCTTTGGCAAGAGTAAATCTGTATTTCACAGAGTTCTGTCAGACTTTATTTTATTAGATCAACCCCAGGAATTACTTTAAAAATACAAAACACAACTATTTTTTAAAACTGATAATCTTAGCTGCTTGCAATAATATATACCCGTGTTTTTACAGGCAAATATGCAGACTATAATGAGTACATGCGTGGACACAGCTGTTTATTCATCCTTTGTTTATATGCATATGTAAGGCATACATGAATACATTCTTTTCTCACATGAAATTAAAGAATTGTTGCTGCACTCTGAAAAAGCAAGCTCTATGGACACTGTTTAATTTAAAAGGATTACAATGTGATTTAAAGAAAAAAAGAAGAGCTTTGAGGTACAATGTCTCTCATATAGAGAAATAGGCAAATTATAAGATGTGTTGATACTGAGAACTGGTTGGCAGAACTGGGTGAGGAATGGCAAGCAGAACAGGCAGGAAAGATTCCCTAGTAATTCTCTCTCAGGCAACAAAATGTCTGGAAGAGTTGGGGTACAACATTAACCACTAACACCAAAATTTCATCAGCTATTTTTAATACACATCCTGTGCTCTATTGTAATGGCAGATTAAGCTTTATGCAGAACTCTCCCTTGCATTAGGTCAGTGAACAACATCTAAAACATGTAATTCTGAAAGGTGAGTCACTACTATGTCTTTCTTCTGCACCTGAAAACATAGTGTTTCCCTGGGTAATCAAAAACATGCTTAAATAAATATCTGTAGGTAAGTAAAAAAGAATATATTTTAATGCCATAAAACCACATTTAATATGCCTTGTCTGACCAAGCAATATGGCACCTAAATGAACACATAATTTTATGTTTTATAAATTTTCAAAATTCTGTGATAAACAGGGTTTTTTATTCACACTGAAAGATCAGATACGCCACCAACTGCAAGCTCATCCACAAGCAAAGCTGTACAATGTAGTGTGGTTAAGTATTTAGATCTTATTACTGTTGAATATTTAATGAATGAAACTTATGGTTAGGTAAATGGTTCCATCTGTAGTGCTAAAACCCAGAATATCTTCATGTATGAATAAACTTTGAACAGAAGTGGTTGAACAGTCTGTAATCATTTCAATCGTCTTAAGATTTAAGATTCAACTGCTCATTTAACTGGAAGTGTTTCTTATGTACAATGAGCTGCAAAGGAGAATAATGTTTCCAAGAGCTGGAAGCTGTCTCTTAATCTGCATAGTCTGATTTGCTGCTTACATTCCTTTTAAAGATGCTTAGATACAGTTATTTTCATAAAGACAAATTCTCCCTGCCCCTCTGCCAATCTGAGCCAGATGACATAAAGAGGAGAATGTAATCTTCTCTGTGACAGATACATACAGCTGTATGCAGAGGACTGCAGCAACACTCACCTCTCAGCTTCCATATGTGGCAGGAGACCCTGTGAGTCCCTGAGGTTTTGCAGGTCAACCCAGAATTATTCTTCACATGCTTACCTTTCGCCATGCAAACTAAAGCACATATTTTAGCAGTGCCAGCTGTTTTCCTTACAGGAGTGGTAGTGAGTTATTTCTAGAAACACTGGATAAAATTCACAGGACTGGCAAATCGCACTGTCAAATGCAGCAAAATAATGCCACATAAGTAATGCTCCTCTCTCTATGGTTTCATGTCCAATTAAACAAAGCAGCCTCACCATTTTTATTCATGAAATATACACTAATGTAGCTTGCACGGTATTATTATTTTTTAAAAGAAAGTTTTGATGCCAAATAATGAAAAAAAAAATTAATTTGAGAATATTGCATGTAACATGCTAATTTAGATTAGGTATTGTATCAACTACAGGTATATTTAAAACCCTTCAGGAGTTTTTATACTCAGTGACATATCCATCCATAAGGATCCTTATATCAAATTGTCTACTAATGTACGTGTCTTGGAAGCTGTCTTTGGTGCAGCTCATAGTTAAGGGTATAAGATAAGCAATGAATTAATCATAAAGAGTCACTCTAGAAGCTCCTAACACTGCAAGTCACAACAGTCAACAGCTACTGAGACATGTTCTCTGTTTGAAATTGCCTGTTGATTTCTCTGCTACATTTTCACCATCAGGATTGCTCAGCTAATGAGAGGTATGTTCCAATCTCACATACATGCACTAAAAAAAAATATAATCTTACTGAACATGACAAAGAAACTTTGACAGAAATTCAGACACTCCCTTAAGCATAGAATGAGCGAAAATACTTATAATTTTACAAGAAATATTTCTTTAAGCGTCATCACATGCGCATCCTGCACTGTGCATGCTGGTGGTCAGCAGAGAGCAGTTCCATTAGCTGATGCGACCTGTATCTTATTAAAATACATCAAGAAATACAGCACCTATTTCCATAATATTATTTTTCCAGACTAGCAATTTCTGTGGTTGTCATAGGGATGTTATGTAATGATGAATGGGAAGAGAAGTAGATTGGGTGATTGTCTCATGAAACAGATCTTTTCTCATTCACAATCTCTTCTAAGTTGTGGTCCTTACTAGAAAAGTTTAAAAGCTTTGTGTTTAAAAGTTTAAAAGATCTGTGTTTAAAATAAAAATAAATAAAATGTCACCATCTCCTTTATCATAAACTAACATTTTATTTCTTTTTTGTTTTATAACAAAATGGCTGCAAACTTGCAAGTGCTTTTATGATTCTAGAGGAAAGCATGAGTCCTGCCATCTGAATGCGAAGATTTGCACACACACTAGCTCCCCAAGCATTCCAGGTTTTGAGCTAAATGAATTTATTTTGATGGTGATGCAGTAAAGAAGAGGCACATGATGAAGAAGAAATTACATGCCATAACCTCCCATAGAAATACTGCAGTCTTGCTGCTATAACAATGCACAGCTATGTGTGGCTACAAAATGAGAAAGAACTATGTGCTTACATCCCATTTCTGATTTTTTGCAGCTATCTAAGAAAGATTTGATATTGTTGTTGTCTAAGCACATTTAAACTTCAGCTGAAATAACTGCCAAGTGATTCATGCCTATGTAGGTGAATATAACGATTGTATCTGGAGCCCCAGTGCGCCATTTTCATTTCACTTTAAATAAAAAACAAAATGTATCTATGTCAGTCAGTGCCCTTCTGCTGTACTCAGAGGTATCAAACAGGCTACAATTATGATTGTGAAGTGATTGTGTCACATTGGAGGAAGGTTTATTGCTTTTGAGTCTGCTAGGCAGTAACACATTCTGTTTCATATTACTCTTTATATCATTGTTTGGCTGTGACTAGAATAATCAAATGCCATCAAATGCTGTCAAATTCAATTTACAGTATTTTTCACTGAAGCAGGCTTTCTGCATTATATTTCCTGTTTTCCCTTTCTTTGGCTGCCATGGAATAGCAGCAGTAATCATCAGCTTTATTTACAAAACCAACAGAGTAAAGACATGTCTTGGGCTATAACATACACTTTATTTCTCTTTATACAGAAGAGGGACTTAGATTTTTTGATCTGACAATTAAAAAATAAAGGCAAACAAAAGGATATTTTAAGAGAGCAGGATTTTTTAGAGGCTATTAATGTGTTTAAAGCAAAAGTGAATTTATATAAATTATCACTGCTGATTCAAAAGGTAATTCAATTCCCTGTCTTCTCAGTCACAGATCTAATATAATAAAATATTCCAAACTCTTTGTGGGAGGCTAGGTTCAGCCCAGCATGTGTTTGCCACACATATTTAGAGTTAAGAAAACCAGCAACTTCAGAGTTTAAATTGAACTTCATCCAATACATGGCTTGAGTTTTATATTCTCTGACTTTCTGAAGCTGTTCAAGAAAGTCCCTTCAGCAACCTTAGAAAAAAAAAGTCAATGGGCACAGCAGACGTAAGTGGTCTGCTACATACTCTCTACTTCCCTAAACAAAGCTACCTATATAGAAAATCCTCACACAGAGCTTATGAAGCTCCTCATAGGGAGTAAGGATGTGTCACAGTCAACCACCTAGACAGGCCAGCTGAATACAAACATCAAAGAACATGAAGAGATGCACGATAATCTCAATCCAGATTATTTACTTACAAACTGTAACATTATTTACATGGGAAAAATTGCTTCATATTAGGAACCTAGATATCTTTTTTTTGCTTTTATAATTCTCAGGAATGACGAATTATAAATGTTTCCACCGCAACATTTTAAATTGTCTGTGAGAGAGTATTGAAGAAAGTACCTAAAGGTCTGGGTAAACACAGTGAAAGTATCTATCCTGTAACTTTTGTGTGCCCCTTTGAGTTTTTAAGTATATAGTTTGTTTTTGTCGTTTTTATATCAGGAAGATAATTTCATCTCAGCTCTTATTCCCAGGTTGTCCATCCATAGATCAGCATTTTACCTTAGCACTTGAAAGGTAGTATATAAATATATAACTGTATAATTCTACAGGTTTTTTTTTTACCTCCTAGTATATCAAGGAATAAAGAAATGAACAGTTCAGTAAGACTTGAGGTGACAAAAGCATTTACCTGTGAATAAAGTAGTTAGTAATGATGCCATTTGGTTTCTTAGGTGGTGCCCATTTCACTTCTATGAGTGCAGATCCCATTGCTTTAATGATAGGTGGGCTCAATTCTCTAGGAGGTGCTTCAGCAGTTCTTGAATATGTTTGACCACCCACTCCACAGCCACCTAAAAACCCAAAAGTCTGGTTAGTGATGACAGCTTCTTACTCCTCTCAAAAATACAGTAAAACCAAATGAATGTCAGGTTAAAAAGTTCCTGATGGAATGATGCATCATTTCACCTCATTACATTATTAAATACGCACTTAAATTACTGCAACTCCACAGATGAACTACTGAACGACTGATTTTCACCAGTACAAGTGAGAATTGTAGCCAAAAGTGTCCTTTTAGAAAGATTTATATCAATAGGACTTTGAAAATTTCCACTAAAGTCAATGAATTTTGTAATATTTGGGCTCTTCTGTCTTTATGATTACTGCTTCTTGTTGGTGAACATTTATAGGACTGTCAGGTTCTGTATGCACATTTTCAAAAATTGTAAAGCTGTTTGTGAAGAGCTTTTAATAAAATGGCAAATATTACCTAAACCACATTTTTTAAATCTCTATTTAAAATATTCATGACATAGCATGGAGAAATATTTAATGCTTCATTCAGTGCTAGGCTTTCTTTTTTACTAGGTAAACATTAGACTCCAATGTAGGAATAAGATTTTATCTGTTTTGCTGAGTTGAATCTGTCTGGAAAATCTCCATTCCCTTCCAGTCACAGACACGAGTCTTTTAAAATCTTCTTACCATTCTGGCATGCTTGTATTCTTATCTCATACAGGGTGTAGGGATCTAGGCCATCGACAAAAGCAAAATTTTTACGTCCTACTGGCTTCACCAGTAGAGTGGGACTGCTCGCATTTAGTAAGATGTTATATTCCAAAGGAACACTGACAGTGAATATCCCTGTTGTGACACAGAGAAGAACCAGTGATTATCTGAAATACTAACAACAGCGCAGGATAACTTCAAAGAGGCATTCATCATATGCAATTTTAAATGTAAGCCCCCTCTGGAGGTTTTAACTACTGCCTCCTTTAGAAACTGCAATCATTTAAATATAAACTGAAACAGATCCGCCTGCAGATCACAACTGGAAGACAGACATTACAGTTCTAAGTCAAAAATAAAAATTCAATTCAGTCAATGCCTGTGTTGTAACTGATACTTCTGGGAAGAGTGACCTTATGACTGGGAACCTGTCAGCTTTTATTTCTTTATTTTGAGGGGCAACAACTACTAAGCACTGCTGCTTGAATATAGAGTCCCATGATCAAAAAAGTGAATTGCCACCATTCAGCAAATTATCCCTTGTTAGCCCAGCAGCAGTAGCTGAGTATAGGTTCTTAGCCTGCTTTATCAGTAAAGTACAATACCCTAGTTTGAACCCAGAAAGATACTATTTCAACTGATACAAACCCAAACTGTCAGGTTTGACTTTTTGTTGAAGAAAAAACCCTGAATTTTTACTATTTTGTTGTACTTCAAACATTTCCTTCATTGATTCCTCTTCCCATTCTGTCAAGTCTTAATTTTTCAGTTCTCTTGAGAAGCTGAAAATTCAGATTTTCCATGACAACAAGCTATGTCATATGCCATCCCCTCAAAATGATCAGCAGAGGTTCCTGGATCTCCCCTTGTTTCCTCCCACATGACTTCACAAGGGTTGCATTTGGTTTTGCCTTTGTCTTTGGTTTTGATTTTGGTTTGGGGTTTTTTTATGTGTTTGTGCTGGGTTTGCTCTGTAATGAGCAAATTTGCTGTAGGGTTTTTATTTTTTCTCCACTAAAATATATTCTATGCAGTCATAAACAAAGAGAATAACCAAAGATGAGTGCCTTTTAAGTGTGTTTCCTTCATTCTGCAGTCATTTAAGTCACCATCTTAAGAACCAAGTAGGAAAAAAAAAGTAGGCAATGTACCTGTCTGAAAGGAGTAAAGATGTAACTGATTAGTAAAAGCACATTTCTCTTTCAACACATCTACTTTAGATGTCACAGAGATGTCTTTGTGATTGCAGCAAGAACCAGATGCCTATGAGCAATTCTGAGACTTTCCAGATCTTGAAAATCTCTCCAATTGCTAACTTTGGAAAACAACTCCATTCTTTCTCCTAATTGTGGTTTTGGTCCTTCTCTGATAAAGCATCTCAGTGATATGGTTACCCCGAAGCTAAAAAGAGCATTCATTCCACCCTCACCCCACACCCCTCACTGTTGTACATCTTTTAGATGGATATTTTTTTTAGAGCTAAGTATGTATGTAAAGATGGACATTAACAAAAGAAAAAGAAGTTTACAGAAATCAGATTTCAAGCTTCTTTGTGATACTATAAACAACTGATACACTTTGGAAGATCAGAAAAATCTTTGAAATACCAAGTTTTTACAATTCTCTGAAGAAAAGGAGGACATAAAAATCCCAAACAAATAAGATGCTGCTGCCTCACTAGATGCTAGGCAAAGGAAATGCTGTTACACTAGAAAGCTGAAAAACTAGCCCTGAAGTGGAGGCATGACATCAATCTTATTCAACTGCTCAGCTTACAGGAAGAAAACGATACTGATAGTAGTCATTGGAAGAGGTGAAGGGAGAAGGAGACAGAAAGCACCAAACTGCCACTGCAAAATTTTCCTTTTTCAGTGTTTCAAGGAAAATACCAAAACCTAATTATTAGGAGTGGAATAATATAAACACAATTTTTAAAGACAGTCAGGGTGTAACAGAGTAAACTTCTGAGGTGATCTTGAGGTGGGTGGCTTCTGCAACAAAGAAATTTATTTTTCCTGTGATACATGGAAGATAAAATGCCCTGGAAGAGCACACTTGAGTGTGCATTGTATAATTATAACAGTAATTAAAGATATATTATTACAGCTAAGCTACGTATGTGTACCCTGCTATAATTAGAGTGCCTGTAAATGACACAAGAGAATATACAAATGTAAGAGCTTGCAATGACAGACAGAACATCTAATAGAGACCTTTTATTTAATCTTGCAGTTAAAGTCCCCTTCTTCTCCAGGCCTGACAACAGACCACCATTTTCGGCCAGAAAAACTCATACAAATAAGGACAGCTGGAAGCAGCCATCAATATGCAGTGAAGGACACTTATTTCAGAATAATTGACCTATCCATGTCCAATGTTGAGTCCATATCTTAGCAGAAATTCTAAAGGAACCCAAACAAAACAAAACCCCAAAATCTTACAAATTTGTTAAATGTTGCAATAAATCAGGATTGATACCAATAATAAATATGCTCTGGAGAAAATGTATTCTCAGGAAGTGACCATGAAACTGTAAATAAAACTAGGTAAAGATGCTGAAAAAATTCCAACTGTGCAACTTGATGAAATTCATTGAATGCTAAAAATCAAAGGATCACTTTATAATCTGAAAAATGAAAAATATATACTCATACAGTACACAATAGCCTTCAGCATCTGCAGCCAATCTGAAACTACTACCTTGTGTGCTCTGATGACTGAAGGAAACAAAATAGATATATTTGTTAAAGTCAGCTGGGAAACCACACGACTTGGTTAGTTCCAGAGTTCATAAATTTATGTCAGAATAAAAGGAACTGTAAAAGCACAAGTGAACCAATTTACCCTAAGTGCAAATGGCAGTTCTGTTATTTGGTGTCAAAGTTACCATGAGCACAATGACAACCTGCCATAACACATTTTCATTTTCACTAAAGAACAAGGATTTAGTTGGTTAATATTCCCAGCGATACTCTTTTTCATAATTTACAACAACTAGATGCTGATAGGTTATTTAACATTTATGAAGTTAAGATGTAATCAGAAAAACCCTGATTATCTTTACAAATAAAAAAGTTAAATTATTCCACTTTTTTTTTTCTCTCTGTGACTTCATTTCACAGCAGGTGTGCATTTTGCAATGGGACAAGTCAATCAAACCAAAACATGGTTTTTGTGGGCATATTTAGATAATAGCTAACGGACAATTCTGTGCAAAACTCTGTAAATTAGTTTTGGTCTGATTATTTAGGTCTGATGACCCTGTGTAGTTCAAAATTAGGGTAGTTCATAAAATAGAATTTGCAGCATAAGATGCTTAGAATTGGGGAGGAAAAGCCACAGTATTTTTAAAGACTGGCTACCAAAAAATCTATTTGAAGTCAATTGCTGAAAAATTGTTTAATATGATGTGAAACTCACAATTAAAGCAAAATAGTTGAAAATTGTCACTTATTGTAAACAAATACTAAAATAAGAATGTCATATCTTTTATTAAAAAACAAGTGATTAAGTAATTAAATTAAGCTGCATATATCCAAATATCTCAGTTTGGTTCTATGAAGTAATCCCAGAAAGACTGAACACAGTAACAGCCGAAAATGCTGATTGCTCTCAAGAGGCAGAACTTTAGCCACTGAGACCTGAAAAACTGCTATACAGTGAAGTGGGACAAATAATAATTTACATGAGAAAAATAAATAAATAAAACAAAACGTGGACTTGGCAAAAGTCAGAAAAACTAAGTCACTAACAAAGGAGAATCGAGATTACCTGTGGAAGCTGAGAGACAAATACATGTCCTTCAAATACTAAAACTGATCCCAAGAAGAATAGATTAGGAATCCAGCAATGTTCATTCTAACTGATAAGAAAGCTCAGAGGTGTATGAAGTAGCGTTACAACATAACGAAAGAAGACATTTTAATCCAGATTATTATTAACATATGATGCAATGTATGAGCCGAAGACAGGATCCTATTTCTTTTGAATATGTTCAGCTTTCATGTTACCACCAGCAACTGAACATGTCTACAGAATCAGGCCCCCAGTGAGGACCTAGAGGGTTGTCACTGAGTTGAAATGCAGGATTGCTACCTGGCTGCCTATCAACAACATTTACGGGTATGCCCATATTATGTGGCAATGAGAATTATATAGTGGGTTTGGGGTTTTTTTTTGTTCAGCTTTTCGGCTTCTATCCATAGCACTAATAGTTGTTCCATAATAATTGTAACAAATCCTTCTGTAGCGTATCAGTGAAATGTACCATACCTTTGAGGTCTGTGCACTGAGGCAATGCAACACAAGATAATGAGATACCCATTTCAGAAAATAAAGTCCTATTTTCCATAGTGAGTGAGGTGTGTCAAGTATTTTTTCTAAATCCATCACTTTAACCACTACTTGTCTACCTTGTTATTTAGCTAAATCAGGAGTTTTGGAATGTTGAATAACTGTAAGATTTAGATACACTTCAGACGTGGAAACATTATAATTAAAACCATCCAAAATGCAGGTCTGTGTGATATGATGCCCATAATTAATCCAAATTTATTGCAGCAGATGAGAAGGTAGAATGCCAAATCATCCCTGTTATCTACAGGGAGGAAGACACTATGATCAACTACCCTCTCATAAAAACTTGGTTTAAAAAAAGCCCTTCTTCATGGACATTATATTAATTAAAATAACTCTCTCATTCAAGAGAGACCACCAATCTTTATAACAGAAGTTGCATTCTAGATTTATAATGGAAACCTATATACTCTCAATATAACCTACTGGGAAACAGGGATCCACAGACAGAGAAAAAAAGATCACCAGAAAAAAAAAAAAAAGAAGTTACTCCACATACAGTAACCTAAATAGATTGTAGATTAATTGTTGTAGATTAATCCTAAAAGTTGTAGGCTAATCATACCCAATTGAGGAAGTATGTGGCCCCAGAGTTCTGTACACACAGGACTTGGCAATGGCATGTATGCCACTGCAGAGGATTAGAACCTCCAAAATATACCTCTACCTGCACCTCTTGCAGTCTTCCTTCTTTTTGGGAAACATCAGTAGGAGTCCAACAGTCTCAGAATTAACATAAATCAAGATTATAAAGGGTCAAGAATTAATTTTCTAGCTTTTGCATATAACTATGGTCTGCACATGGGGTTTCTTTTAATAGCATTTAGTAAACTTTCTCTGCTGTTAGTGCTCTCTCTTCCTGTAAGAATGATCAGTGAGTGGCCCTCAGGTGCTATAACAAAAGGACAAAAAGTTTTGCCTTGCTGTCTATCCAACAGGGACACTATTGGAAAAACAATTCTTTATACCTAAAACCTGAAAATTGGCTCCACAATAGGAAGGCACAGGAAGGGTCCGAGTCACCAAATATCCACAAAAGTGAGAGATAAGTGTTCAAGGTGTGTCTGTCCCATACGTAGGAAGAAGGATATATGGACTTAGGATGATATCTCTACAGTCGTGTGAATCCATCATCACTGCACCCTCTACAGAGTTATAATGTCCAGCCTCATCCTCACCCCTCTGGATCGTGTGGTGCCAGGAATACATGAACCTTTGTATGCAAAACCTTAAATATAACATCACCAAATGTACTACACAGAGCCTGATTCTCCGGGCAGGATTGTAACCTGCTGCGAGTAACGGGAATTTGAGCAGCTGCAAAAGGTCTAGAACAACAAGGGCAAGCTTTTCTGGGAAACACCCCACTCCTCACAAGCCTATGCATTTCCAGTATATTCTTATGTTTTAAACCTATTTATAATGTTGAATATTTTGTACCTTAAATTCTATTCATTATCAAAACTATAATACAGTGTGAGTCACTTTCCAATAAAAACAGCAGTAGATTATATGCCATTCGAATTCACTTGCCTTCTGCTGGGTTCTAAATCCTTTCAGGTAGTAGGGGAAAAAGTTTAATTTAAGATTTTAATCTTTTTCATATATTATAGCATTTCTATAATGGATTTTGTGCTTCTGAAAACTAAAAGATTGACAGCTCAGGGTATTATAGATTTATTAATCATTGCTTAAATGGGTAGGGCGAATGTTGCTAAGCACTGCCACAAAACTAGTGATCCCAGCCTTGAAGGCAAAATATTTTCTCTAGGTGACTTTATTTATAAGGCCAATTGACCCTACCATGACTGCTATGCAAGGAAAGCAAATCTTAAATAATTAGGAAGAAGCGGCATCAAAAACTTCCCTCAGTTCATTGATAAAACACATATTGTTCAAAGCTTTTTTTTTTTTCAAAATTGACTGAATTTTAACTGAATATTATCTAAAAACTGAAAAACACCTTGCTGGAGATGAACTACACTAGACAGAAAATTGTTTATTTACAGTGCTCCTATTGTCCTGCAATAACTTCAGCATATAATTTGTATATCAATAAGGTACACCAACTACTTAACCTATGATCTATATTAATGAAACAGAGCACAGGCTCTCATGTCAGATGATGCTAATATTCAATTATTCTTTCTTAGCTTACCTCTATGGCAGGCCAAAACAACTTGGTGAAGTTCAGAAAAAAAGTAACAAGAGGAAATAAATTTCTGGGCCTTTGCTGACCCACAAGGTGACACACAAGGTAACATGTCCATATAACACACTGGTACTCTGTTGAATCAAATTTACTCTCTCAGGTCAAAGCTAGCACAGGATCTCCGTGTTGCACTCTTACACCTTCTGACAAAGGACCTCAGTGTTATATTTCTGCAGGACAACTGGAGATTTTAATTGCTGGGATAGATATCAGGATATCAACAACCCAAAAGATTGGTCTGCAGAAGGGAAAGCTTATTTTCAACGTAGTTCCACACACACCCACACACACCCTTAATACTTGCGCACAATAATAATTTAGAAGATAAAATTAACATATGGATTTTTGATCAGCTAATCCTCACAATACCCTTGTCAAGTATATATGTCAATATTATTTAAATGATGTCTCTAGAAACACCAGCTTTTAGATACCAGTTATTTAAATCACACGAACACTAAAACTGAATATGAAGAATTAAATATCAGAATGATTCAGCTGCCTGCCTGAATATACTAATTTTTTCATCTTTTCATTTTGCTACCAACTACTACAAGAAAATACTACTAGAAATATATTTTTACCTGGCATGTCCCAAGCTAGAAATAAAGAATATGCATCAATTACTGTGACATTATATGGGACATGAATTTTCTCTGGCGTTCCTACTGGTGTTTGTATAACATATTTATCACTATTGTTGCTGCCGCCCCAAGTGCTGGCTTCCATCTGGTAAACATATCTGCGCAAACACAAAAAGATCAGTAGGCACAACAGTTAGAAGCTTTAGGCATATCAGTAATAAAACATTTCCATTTCCACCAATTTAAAGCTAATAAACTATACAACGTGTACTACAAATACCTTCAAGTTTTCCTAATGTGAGAAGAGGAATTCTTTACTTATCATCATAATAATGTTAATTCAAAATGGCTTATATAAGAGAGAGAAGTACTGATGCAAAAAGTGTCAAAACTCATTTCAGAATGGCTTCTATAAAAGCAGCCACTTTTGAGCCAATATGTTCAACATGCCCATAAATATAACAAATCATGTGCAAATGCTGTCTGTCATATAAACACTTAAATTTTTCCACGTATATTTCATGAGGGGAAAAAAATAACCAATGAGTTGCCAACAACCAACTAGCCAAGAAAGAAAAAAGCATATTCCTCCTCTGAATCAGAATGATCAAAAATAGAGAGAAGCCCTCTAACACCTTCCAATGTTTGCAAGCCTCCTAAAAGTGTTCTACTATTTTTGCAGTAATTAATACTGAAAGAGATTTTTCTTTTGTTAAAAGATTAGCTTATATTTTTGAACACTTTAATAACAGATTTACACATATATTTTTCACAATTTCCCAATTTCACATAGCGCCAGCGCACTTTAACATATCTTACCTACTGTTAGGCTGCAGGTTAACATCTGTGAAATTCAGGTCTGCACTGCCACCCAGGAAAATCTCTTCTCCATCACGAAATAATCGATACTGAGTAATGAGTCCATTTGGTTTCTTTGGTTCACTCCAGTATATTTCCACTTCTGTTGAGCTGATTATGAGATGATGTGGTTTTGGCCATACCCCTGTTAATATCATAATGACACTATTTTAATTTTATGACAGAAACATAAAGGGGTTTTGTTTTCTCTTTTTCCTCTCCCACAGTTTGTGTTGTGGCTTTCAGCAATGTATTGAAAGCATAAAACATTGCCAGAGAGAATGATAGACTTTTAACACACTTTCTGAATTTAACCTACATCAAATGCAACCAACTAGACAAGCTACAGATTAATGGAGAATGAGGACAAAGGCTGCAGCCTTTATATGCCCAGTTGTCTGTGCATAATTATTTGTACTTTAAAAAAATAAGCATCTGCTAATTCTAACCTCAGTAATTTAAAAGATGAACATGATATTTTGATGGACGTTTGGGGAGCTTTACACCTTGTTAAACCATCAGAAAATACAAGCCCACGTGACTATCTCTTTGCACTCTGTAAAAATGCCTTTTTCCCTTACCATGAGGAGCAGCTTGTAACGTTTGACCTGAAAGTGGTTGGCTAGAAGTGCACCCAGCAGATGTGCATGCAGTAAGCATGAAGCTGTAATTAGTGTATGGCTGCAGACCTAAAAAGAGCAAACAGAGGTTATACTAGATGTTGACACCTGGCATCCCAAGACTTTTATCACTAAGTAGAAAGCTATTGGACTTAAAGTTAATGTAGTATTTTTGTCAAACATGAAGTGTGAACCACTCTTATTTTACATCTGAATTATATGAAATGTTGAATTCTTCCTAATTTAGGTATATATTCTCTACTAGTTTAAAGCACCTGAGAAAATAATTCAGATTGAATGTTTGTCAATGGTGTAGCAAATCTATGGATGTGCCACATACTGACATATCTGAATTAGCTTCAAATTCATTAGCCTAAGCTAATGACACTTGCAGTGTAGTAAAAAGTCTACATCTCAGTTCAGATGACGTGATTTACACAGGTCTCTAAAGTGGGATATTTTGTTTTATTGTATTTTATTGTTTGTTTGTTTTAACCTATGCTTCCACCTGTACTACATTATTAAAAATTAACTGAAAGACACCTTGGCACAGATTTAATCTCCATCACTGGTAACTACCAAAAAAGTTCAAAGGCTTCCAATAGATAAGCAACTGAAAGTGTAGTTGCTTAGAGTTTTGGACTTAAAAAACTGACGACCCTGTAACATTTTGAAAAATTATTACAAATATATTTGCAATAATTAAAGATACTAAAATACTCTCTTATTTTACCATGAAATCTACTACACTGCAGACAAGTGCAAAGATACTCTGGTTTTGCTCCCTTCAGAACTTCTATTTCTTCAATTTTTCCCCATTTGTTACAAAATTTTACTAAAAATACAATAAAGTACTTAAAAGCAGGACTGACAACAAAACCCTCCCCATTACAAGCTATTAATTTTAGTTACCTGTACTTTTTAAAAAAAATATTTTTTCAGCTCAAACCTTCTATGCTGGATATTCTTGAATGAGACTAAACCAGAATATATTGTGCTGACCTTTCCTTGGAAATTTTCAAATGTCCTCATGTTGTGTGTCAATGACTTCAGATTTGACATCAAGTTGCCTACAGCTAAAGAATTTGACCTTAGGACTCCTCATAAAACTACACAAAATTTGGCTAAGTTAGTAAGCTTTTAAAGTAGCCAGTTTTGCACACCCATTAAGGTCTTATTACAGTTAGGTTGTTAAAGATGCAGACCTCTGGGAGTTTGTCTTGAACACCTCAGAGCACAGCTTTAATGGCCGATCAGAAATCATCACAGAGCCTTCAGCCCTGGTTATGAGGTCTGCTAAACCACTCATTTGGGTATTTCTCAAAGCTGATCTTAAAAAGTATATTACCAAGCACAGACAGTGAAAACCTTCCTTTTGTATATTTTCAAGGACCCTCTTGTTACCATCTCATAATATATTAAAAAAGAAGTTCCTCTTCCTGAATGAAAAGAGGATAAACTTTACAAAAAGCAGTGAATTATTCACAAAAACTCTCTGAAAATACGATTGCAACACCTAATACATATAAACTAGGAAATCCCAGTGTTAGGGGATTGTGCAAACAAATTGACCCCTTTCCTATACAGGCTGTAGCAGAGTCCTATCTAAAACTCCCCCCAGTATGTGGTTTCTTTGGCTAATTGTGTGTAATTTGAGCCTTTTTTTTTCAGCATCCATCCCTAAAGTGTACAGTTGCTTTATTAATATCAACCAGCTGAGCATTACAAATGCAGTACCAGAAGAATTTTATTTTTTTTAACTAAAAAAAAGCTCTCTCCTTCAGAAACAAGAAGCAGACAGAAAGAGACTGAGAAACTAAAACGTCACTGGACCTGCCAGGAGGCCAGTTAGGAGGCCTGGGATCTGGCTGTCAGAATACCTGCTGTTATGCAAAACTTTATATATTTGAGCACAATCACTGGTGCTTCCAGCTGCAGCTCTGAAAGCTCAGAAATTAGCAATTCAGGCCTTAGGTCTCAGGCAGGGTGTCCATAAAATAAACAAGACATAGTTGTGACAAGCTGTGAAAGCTTGAGAAGTGTCTTCCTCAGTACCACAGCCTGAACAGAAATGAATGCCCGGCAGAACCAGGACAGAAGCCAACTGTCCAGAAGCCAACTTGATCCAGAGACTCTCTCCTCTAGGCTGTCCCATGCTACATGCACTGTAGCTTCCTACTCTGGCATCCCACAGGAATTATGTGAGCTGCCTCAGTTGGGGAGCAGGGCATGTTGGGGAGAGCCCCAGCCCAGGCACTTCCCTGAACTTGGGCGTAGATCCATGGGTAGCTCTGTCTTCAAAGGGCTTGTGGTTGGGCAGGGCAGAACTGGAGGCTGGCACAGCCGTGATTGAGGACTGAGGGCAGCAGGCTGGGCTGAAATGAGGTCCTGGACCTGTAAGGCAGTGCTGGGAGAAGGCCCCTGGGGACCCCTGCGAGCTGATGTGGGAGTACAATGCTCCCACTTGGCCACCGCCCCTCCTCCTTTCTTCAGTCTGGTAGCTCATGATGCCAGCCCCATGGCGACCCACATGCTATCCCTCTGGGAGGGCATCAGCCCTCTTGCATCTCTCGCTATGCTCCATGTTCACACAAACTTTGAGCTTGTGCCTTGCTGGCTTCTGCCAAGCAGAAAGAGAATTTAGCTCTGCTTAAAGCACAGAATTAGGCCCATCTTTATGGAGATTTCCTGAAGGAATAAACCTACCAAACATAGCAAAAGCTGAAGCAGCAGTCCTACATGCAGCAGTCTGCCTTTATTTTTGCTCAAGAGACACAGCTTGTGGACTGAATGAGGCAGTAATCCTATGTAGAAATGACTACGCTACTGTGTAATGCAGACTGCTTGTGTGAAAGAGGCTGAATTAGGATTATACAGGTCAATTCATAAGTATTATACGGGTCAATTTTTAAGTGCTTGGCTTTGTGACCTTAATATAACGTACTTTTGATGTAACTGATGTGCCTACATGTAATTACTTCAAGAAAAATGCAATTCTGTGACAAAAAAAAAGCCTGGGCAAGATTTTTGTTTATAAGCAAACCTTTGCTTATAGCCACTACAGAGATATTTTAATTAAAATATATTACAAACAACCAGAGAGAAAGAATAATCAACAATTATGTAGAAAGGTAAATTAGAGAATGGAAGACATAGAGTCTGCTTACAAATTGAACAAGACGCAAAGGAGAGAAAATAAAGAGATGACTCAGAGGGACAGCCCTGGCTGTAACCTAATCATGAACTGGAGGAGAAGAAAAATCATCTGAACACTGTGTATAAAAGTAAGACGGGAGAAAATGACAGTTGTAGACTAGAGAGAGGCAAAGGCATGGAGGAAAGCCAAGTATTTAACATTTCAGGATAGAAAAGATTACTGTGGCAACAAATTACTTGAATTCCCCTAAAGGGAGTCATGTTCACTTTTAAAGGAAACATGCATAATAAAGCAATACTCATTTACAACTACACTTTAAAGAGAAAAATTGGCATTAAAAAAAAGAGCACATGGTTTCACTAAATTTATTGGTGAAATTCTGGTACCTGAAACCTCTAGTCATACATGGAGCAGTCACAGCAGATTTTTATCTAGATTATTAAAGCTTTGCATTAAACACCTTGTCTTATGCATGCTTTGGAAGGCTCTGTGCAAATCTATGTATGTGATTAATAATAAAAATAGCAAGTAAGATAATCTTGGAAAAGCAAAATGCTTCTCATGTTTCAATTTCTTTACTTGATTATTCACTAGAGGATACTTCTTTTCTGGTCTATTATTGTGGGGTTTTTTTCAATGCGTTTTAAAAAAAAAACAAACCAGCAATTTAGCAGTCTATTTTATTATTGCAGCATTTGTCACTTGCCAAAAGGCTGTGAAACAGAGTGTTTTTAAGAATGATTTCTTCTATTAGCCAAATCAATTCCTTCTCATACTGTTTGTCTCCATTTGTGAGTATGGCTCAATCAAGGTCAGTAATTAGTGTCTAGGCTAAAGCTCCTGGGCCCCACCATGGGAATTTTACTCAGGAAGATGTCAGGTTGCTGACCACAACCTCACACAACCCCTCCACTCTCCAAGAGTTTCCTTTATGACTAATGATTCAGCGCTACATGGAAATAGAGTTGACCAATGACAACATTTCTGTATCATTTTAATTTTCACTACTCTGACATGAAGAATACCTTAAGATGAAGAATTTCAAACCTTTTACTCATAAAGTATTTCTCATTCTTGTTTCTTTTATTAAAGTAAATATCAGTGATCTCGCTTGGCTTTTAACTAATGATGACCAATCCTACCAATTCTCAATAAAGTCTCTTACTTGGGTTATTATCTTTAGCGCACTAAAAACAGGGAGTTGGGAAGAGTCTTTGCTACAATCCCACTTGCTGCTGCTGAAGAGGGCACTCTTAGCTTTCTTTTACAATTCCCCTAATTATTTTCTTCAGTTCTACCCTCTGTCTGGCCCCCACTGCAAAGCATTAGCAGGCCCATTTGTAAAGTAGTAGTAACACAAAGTGAAACAATGCCATAACTGTCATCCAAATTGTTCTGTACAGGGTAGTGGAAGTGTTCAGTAATAAATGATATAAAAAGGTCTTTTATTGACAAGCTGCCATGTGCTGTTTGCATTAGAGAATATGAGAAGATGATGGCTGCTGCCCCTAGGTCCCAGTGGCATTCAACTCAGTGAGATAGCAGAAAATGCTTCAGTTTGCTTAAAGCATTGATAACACCTCTAAATAATTAACTGAGGACTTCCTGTCTTCAATTACTTAATGCTTTTTTTAACATCTTGAGAGGATTATAAGCAATTTATGGATTTCACATGATGAGCACATTCACCACTATTCCCACAAAGCATTTCTGGGATCATGTTTCCAAAGCTTTGATGTAATTAAAAATAAGCAGCAAGACAATGGTGCAGTAGCAAGGTGCTAGCTTTTTCATCTGTTACTTGCAAGACCCTAGATTCAAAGTCTCAAGAAATACTAATGCTACTGCTTCATTAATGTTCAACAGTTGCTCAGGGAGAAGCAGACAGTTTGTGGGGGTGGGCGGCCAGCGAAAGAAAAAAAAAAGGTGAGAAGATCAAAACATATTTCCAGAGAGAGAAGAACAATAGTTCAAACATTTGTGATTATATATGAGATATATTTGATTGGTTTATCTTTTAATCTTAATTTAGAAAACAATAATCATCAACATTGCTAGATCACTGCAATGAATTGCACTTTATTACCTAAGGAAGCTCCCACAGAAAGCAGCACAAGATTTGCTTATGACCATCAGGGGGAACAATCACTTATGTTCAAAAAGAAAAAAAAAGACCCTTGTTTCCCTTAAGGTAATTTTATTTCTTCTGCCTTGCAACTGGTAAAAAACCCAGTATTGTTTGCATTAAAATCTCAGTTACTCTGGATGTATAGCTGTCTTTTGGGAAAGAAGTGGCAGCATGAGACATTTTTCAAATGGGTTTGAGAACTCTGTCCTTCTTGGTAGGTGTTCTTCACAATAGAAACAGCAATTCCAAAACACAGTACCACCAACTGGCATGCTCTAGTTAATATCTCATATCCAGAAGCACTGAATATGGAGACCGGTGTAATAAACAGTTGTTAAATTTCACACTTGAGCATGATATTGTCAAAGAGAAGCAGCAATTCTTTACTCCTCTATGGGTGACTACCGCAAGGATGAGCTCTTAAAGCACTCTTAAGCACTAAGGGACTCACTCTGACCTAGGACTCATGCCTCGAGGAGTGGGTGAGAGTACCACATAAGCTGTATATGACCTAAGTTGACTTCTACTCAGATGGTGCGTAAAATACACGAATCTGCACATCTCCTACTCTGTATGTGTGCGTGCACATAGGGGAGAGAAGGGAAAAAATAATGTATTTCTGAAATCCTAAAAATCAAAGACACAAGAATTTGATGAGCAACCTGAGGTCAAAGAGTGCAAAAAGATATGCCAGACTGTTTATGTTTCAGTTTTGTGTTCAACAGAAACATTTCTAAGAATGATTTTGCTTTGGTGTAGCATTGAAATATAACTAAAAATTGAATATATGAAAAGAATACATTTGAGGTCTGAATCAAATCTTTACACAAAAGCCCTTGACTAAAACTCCCTTCAGATATGCACAAACTTGTGAAATTTCACCAAGCATTTAGAAAATGGCTATAAGTAATATATATGAGTATAAACAGAACCCAGGATCTTTCCCGTTCTGTTTTCCTTTCCTTTTTATTTCTTTAGGCATAAAGTACTGGATTCTTCTTGCTGCTACACTGCTACATATTCACAGCAGCACTAGTGACATCAACTACACTACTGCACATTATTGACAGTAAAAGAGAAAGTTGAATCTGTGTTAACAGACAGTAAGCATACACAGAATATCGGAGACCTTGAACACACCAAAACGTGTGCGTCTTAAATCAAAATGGATAGATTCATTTTAAAATATTGAAATTAAATCCCTCTCTTTTTGTTTTTTTTTTTTTTTTGAACAAACAGCAGCCAAAAACGAAAGAAACTGAAAAAGAAATAAAATTAACATATATAAAGTCATGATAAAGTATTGTAAACTGTGCACAGTGCTGGGGGTTTAAAAGTTACTGACAAGTAGCTTTTTTAATATGTTAATACTGTTTTATATCTTAACAGCCCATTATCCTGTCAGAGACCTCGGCCTCCTTACCTGACACTGTGTGCTGCATGCTGTTTGCAGCATCAGTGTATATAAGTCCTTTCTCTACTTGACTGATCTGGTACTCTCTGATGATGCCATTTGGTTTCTTGGGTGCAATCCAGCTTAAATGTAATGCTGTTGAGTTCAAAGCACTGACGTCTGGTGGCTGAACACTCTCTGGGACTCCTTGGACAGTGACTGCAACTACCTGAAGACATATGAATTAAACAGCAATTTAATGTAATAGTACACTAGATACCATGATCAATGAGAATGTCACTTTTGTTTTAAAATGTTGTTTGGCCTGGCATATCATTACCAAGGGCCCGGAGAACTAGTTACTTTTTTCCTTCTTTTTCACAATGAAATCTGACCTTGAATACATTACATAAGTCTATGTCGACAATTTATCACAACAGGTTCACCACATTTTAGCTGCAGTGTATAGCACAGGGTGAAACAACAAAAACTGTATTGCTTGAAAACTCTTGATAACTCTCTTCCATATGGTATGTCAGTGTCTCTGCATTTTAACTGCCTGATTTTGTATATTTTAAGCACCAGTAAACATGGGGCTAAGCCTATATCCCATGCAATTGAACTCTGTTGTAGATATTTGCAACTCCATATTTTTGTAAGGAAACAAACATTTTGAAAGACAGAATAACTTTGCACTTGTTAAGCTTTTTCTACAAAAAAAAAAGGGAAGAAAATGGAAAGAGATTATTTTCTATTGACACATCTCTACCATTTCCTTGAGAGATATTTCCAAATCATACTGGTTTAATAAGTGAGTCAGATCTTTTTCTCTTTGAGAATCACTTTTCTTTTTCTGTTATTACCACCATAAAGTATTTATATTATGCTGTAAATATAAAATGTGCCCTCTGTAATATATTGTCTTACTGCATTTGGTGGAATCAGTTCCTACTTGCAGACACAAGTGTTTGCAACAGTAAACTCCTTAATTACAGACAAGTGAAATGAGCAGGATTTATTAGCTCAGGCCGATGTTCACAGCAACTGTGCCTACATGGCTTCCAGATCACAGCTCTGTGCGCAGGTAAAGGACTATCACAGCACGAAAGGGGTTGGAATCTAAATGATCATCTAGTCCAACCCCCCTGCCAGAGCAGGATCACCTAGAGCAGGCTGAACAGGACAGCATCTAGGTGAATTTTTTATATCCCCAGAGAAGGAAACTCCACAACTTTTCTGGGCAACCTGATCTGGTGATCTTACATCCTCAAAGGGAATAATTTTTTTTTTCTCCTGTTTAGGTGGAACTTCATGTGTTCCAGACCATGTCTGTTGCCCTGTCCCTGGCACCACTGAAAACTCTGGCCCCATCCTCTTGACATCATTGATGCTCATGGCTATGCATCTATCTCCATCCATCTGTATCGGTGTTTCTTATATTTTTGGCTGAGATTTACACCAATATGAAAAAACATGTAAACACCTGCAAAAAAAAAAAAAAAAAATTACAACTTTTCAATCTGACTGATATAATTACAAAGCACAGTCCTTATTCCCCACCTCTGCCCTACAGACCTTACACTTGTAGAAATTTAAGGCAAGAATATTATTGTGAAAAAAAAAAAAAAGTCTCTTAAAAATATTTTTTCAAAGTGATGAATATGGCAGCTACTTTGCAGAATAGAAACTAGAGCTGGTTCAATGGTAGCACTGGTGAAAGGCATCCGTGGTTCAAAGTGATACAGGGAGAATTAAAGCAGTGACAAGAGAAGAGATTCTGTTTGCCAAAAACTGAAGTGGAGGCAGGTTGTACACAAGGAGAAAGCCTGAAGCAGGTACAGACACAGGAATCCAGTGAAGGGTAATATAGTGGAAGGAGGCTCAGGATGAGGAGGTTGTTGAACAAAGTGACGGGCTAAAGCTAAGGCAGATAAACTAAGAAAAAACAAAGGGGAGGCTATAGACCTCCTAGTGAGAAACAAGATTTAATTTCAAGGCTTAGAGAAAGTGCATTTTAATATTCTGTACTCTATTCTATCATGTGCAGCTCTCTCTTTAACAAACATCAGTTCCTACAGTGCAATTTTAGCTTTGCCAACACTGAGATACAGCTTTCTTATTCCGCTTGCTTGTATCAACCTTAGGTTCCAAATAATCACCTGTCAGTAGTTGAATCCAAATAACATTATTGATGTTTTTCACTTACTTACTCAATAATCAGCATGTCTTCAAATTACACCTTTCCAAAAGCATTTTTATGTTAGCATGCTGGCAGATAAAATTCTGGCACCAGTTCCATAAAGACCAATTCACTAACCTTGCTGCTGTCTGTGCAACCAGCAACAGTGCAGGCTCGCAGCTGGTATGCATATTCTTGATATGGCTGGATACCGCTTGTGTCTGTGAAACTCATGTCATTTCCTCTGAAACGCTCAATCCCATTTCGGAGAATGATATAGTGAATAATAAGACCTATTGAAGAAAGCAAATTTTCCCTTTTGTTAGCTGAGAAGTCCTGTACCTATATATAATATACTATGTTATATATATACTATAATAATCTACTCTTCACACATATTAAATTAAAAATAAATCTCTAGGTGACCACAGAATCAGACAATCATCCTGCTTAAAGAGCTAATGCGAATTACCAGCCACTCTCCTCAACTTCTACATCAACATATCAATAGATATAATTTTTTATTGAGAGCGATTCCAAGTTTTTCACTGTTTGAAAATCACAAGCAAGATTTTTTGAAAGAAACAT
This sequence comes from Heliornis fulica, assembly GCA_013399135.1. Lineage (NCBI taxonomy): Eukaryota > Metazoa > Chordata > Aves > Gruiformes > Heliornithidae > Heliornis > Heliornis fulica. Next base: position 654,058 of record VXBZ01012241.1, read on the forward strand.
GAGTATTACCAAATGTTTTGTAACACAATCGCAATTTTCAGATCATGTTTGTCAATTATTCTTACAATTTTTCTCAAAAGAGTCTTCTGGGCACTTCTTAGACACAAACTAAATTGTCTTCTGTGAACTTAGACTCTATACTTATTTGCAATGAAAATTATCTCAACCTAGAGGAAATTCTTGCAGGGCTTAGAAATATGTATATTTCTGTGACAGTGGTTAATTAAGAAATATTTTGCGATGTTGGAACAGTCAGTTGCATGGTAGAACTTGCTTTTTCTTTTTAACATATATCAATACCATTTGGTTGAAGTGGTTCTTCCCACTTGAGAAGTATCATGTCTTCCCGATTATCCACTTTGGCCCATTTTGGTGGATATACTCCCTGTGGCACATCTTGCTTAGTGACAGCTCTGCTAATGTCACTGAAGCCTCTTCCATAGCTATTCAAAGCAGCCACTCTGTACTCGTATGTGATAAAAGGTTTCAGGTTCAGGTCTGAGGAAAAAAAAGATTACTTATGGATTGTCTAAGTATTATCAAAACACAAAATAACTTTTGGTTTCTTTTTTTTTTCTGTGCCTATGGGATGACTTCTGTGTTAAAAGATTAATAGATATAGAAGTTGTTCTTTTAGTTCGGGCTGTTTGCTGATATAGTAATAATTCTATCAAGTTTTGTGAAAGTAGGTGTGTATTCACTGAACCTCTTGCCACCCACTTAATTTTCCTGAAAATAGTTTGGTTCACAGATTACTTCTTAAAGAAAATGCTACTTTACTACAGTATCTTGATGTTTAGTTAGAATACCTGATAGTATTCAGGACATCTTTTTCTCCAGAGCAAATTAAATACACTAGCAAATCACCAATCTGATATGCCACTTTTCCTTACCTGTAAATGAATACTGGTTTGGACTTGCTGTGTAGATGGTCTCCTCTTCGCCTGGACACACACCTTCTTTTGTCTCTTTTTCTGCAACACTTGGTGAGCCATTTATCCATGCACAGATATTCTCCTTGCGATCAAAGTCACACTTTCCACAATGTGCTGTTGCCTCCATAGATAAAGGGCAAAGGGTATTAGCCTTGCATTCTTCTTTTACCTAAGGAGTACACATTCAATTTTAATATACTTACCACTTCTCCCTTTCTTTACAAATGCTTCTTTTTGTAATTTTCTGTCTTTATGCAACGTATAAATTGGGCAACCACACTGAGTACATTGATATGTCTATCACATTGTGGACCCTTTCAGCCTTTATCTGGTCTACTCTCCTTTATGGTTAATGCTTTTATAACCCTTTCTAAAAGAAACAGGTGATTTTTAATATTTTTTTTTTATTAAGGGTCCTTGAATGAAAACAATACAAATTTTAACCACTGGAAGACATATGCCTGGGTTTGTTGAACATAGGAGTGTCTAGAGTCAAATGAGAACTGTATTTTATCCAAGCATTTGAACATTCTGCTCCTGCAAAGGCCAATATCCTGTGGCAAATTAGTAGCAAATTCCCAGCCCCTCACACAACTTGCCAAGCATGCAAGACAGCTCCGTGCAATTTCTTTGCAGCTTTCAAGGCTGAGAACTCTACCCATGAGCTATATAAATTGCCTCCTCTACCACATCACTCCTAAACATCAGTTTTGCTGCAGTAAGAGGACTTCTGCAAATATTGATACAGATATAAGATTTACCCTATAAAGAACAATTCACAGAAATAGAAGTACACACTGAATATCCACAAGTTTCCATTAAAATTCATGAAATAATATATTTTTTTGCCAAACCACAGGCTAGAGAGCAATAATTTTCATAAACTATAGGTTTTCTCAGGAAGAAATGTACTGCAATATTTGCTACAAACATTTCTGCCCATTATGCTACAAACTTTAGAGAAAGAAACAGATTATGTCTACTGTTTTCTTAGTTCACCTACTGAAATTAGTTTGCTGATTATGAACTTCAGCTAATTTAATTTCCCAAACTTGGCACTCTCACAAAAATGACATTGCAATAGATATCGGTATAGGAAGTAGTATACAGATGGGTTGGATTCACATGCAAAGCAGCTCCAGAATATGCCTCAGAATATCAGTCTTTGCAACGTTAGTAAATCTATACGTATCAGGAAGCCAGCACAGGCATCTCCATTCTACTGCAGGTAAGTGAAATACAAAGCACTTCCTTTGTTTATACATTATACCTAAGGCATGGATCTAGCATGTTATCTACCAGAATTCATTAACCTGTTCTCAGCCATTTTTGCCTTGCATGAACCACTAATTCAATGCATTGAGAGAGATGGTAACTGACTCATCACAACACTTGGGTTTTCTCTGGGAGAAAATTATTCAATCTGAAAATGTAATGACATGAAAACCTTGACATGAAAAAGAGAAGATGGAAAAATATCTGTGTATTAATTTAGCAGATGAATAAAAAGGATACAGGAAAACCTGCATGTAGCAGGATGGGGTCTTTTTCTTTTTATTTCAGTGATAAATTGCACAATACCTACCTGATTTCCATAATATAGAATGCAAAATATCCAACCTTCTTTCTTTCTCACCTACTTTCTCCGTCTAAGTATAACTATAGCAGTAAAAGAATATATGTGTATATATAAAAATGGGGTTTCCATACTTTGGAATGTTTTCCTTAAACGAAAACTGTAATAACAGTTGACAATATTTTAACAGTTTTCATATAACACCAAGATCCTAATTATTGATGATTTCTGTTGAATTTAACTGGAGTTGCAAGAGGTTGGCCAAAACTGCTTCATGCTCATACCTATAGTCACTGGGCACTCTTAGAAAAGATGAAATTAGCCTTTGTGGCGCTTAGTTTACCACTAAATTAAACCGGAGTCAAAACAAACTGTATTATTTATTATGTGCAAAGATATAATATCCTCTTTGCTAAAAGTAATACTGGGACCTATTTGAGCACTGATGAAATTTATAGCAAAATTTCCAGTGGTTTTCCATAGAATTGGGATTAAGTCCATCAAGAAAATATAAATTGCTTTATTTTTATTTATACACGTATTTCAGGAGGTTGGGGAATCTATGTCATAGTGCTACCCAAAATTGAAATGGAATAGCATCTTTAGGCTTCAGAACTGGCTGCTTTAATTTCGATTTCCACTTAAGGAACATCACCAGGAACTGTGGTCACAGAACGGAAGCTGGCTACACATGCCAGTCTTGTTAGTATGCCAGCTTTTATCCACTGTACTAATCTGAAGTGCTGGGCAACACTTCACAGAGGCAGCTAATCATTATTAATTCCTTTAGAATTCATTGCAATAACATCAATCATGGTGAACTCATTCGGTATTAATATGGATGTAATGTGAAAATGAATAATGCACACAAGAGTTTTTATATTCCTATTTTAGAAAAATAGTTATGAACAGTATATTTCTCTTTCCATCGTCAAATCAGAGCTACCCAGAGATTTTCTATCAATTACCTTCATCATCATTCCAGCTGAAATCTTGTCAGAGCAAACATATTTCAAAGGATTATATCCAACTCCATTACAGCATTCTTCGCTCTTTGGAATAAGTTCAGTCTCACAGCATTTTACTGGCACTTGGTCATTCTTTCTAACATGTGCTAGGGACTCACCACTGGAACCTGAGCAGCATATGGTATCTGACACATTCACGTATTCCTGCCCACAACAGAACATCCCTGAAATGAACAAACAAAAAGCCATAGCTGAATATGAAATGTAAGTGAATAAACAAACAGATAGATAAAAAAGGAGGTAGCTCAGAATGCTCCTTTTTCTTGGCATAAAATCTCTGAGCAGATGGAATTATGCAAATCCACATAAAGTAAGATTAGATTGGAATGTGAGGTGAACGAAGTAAGTGTGCTGACTTCTAGATGTACTGAAAACAATAAAGAATTAGAGGAATAAACCAGGGTCCCCTACAATCAGCTTAAACCACTGCTCACCTTTTTTAAGAACATTTGCTATGAAACACCCTAGGAAGGAACTTTGCATTGCAGGTCAGAGGCAGACTGTTAATGAACATTTCCCATAGAACGTGGAGATTGAGAAGGGTTCTCTTTGTACTTTCTAGTCAGGTCTCATTCATGCCCTGCTTTGTGTGGGTGGTCTTCCAGTAGCACATTTTATTTTTCCAGTATGTTTCACATTACATTTTGTGTTTGGAACTGGCAGTTCATGCTAGGTGCATAGATCTGAACGGGTGACTTGCCAGATACCCACAGTGAAGCTTCAGCCATCTAAAGCAGAGAATTACTCTTTAAAAACTTAATATCTATGTATAATTTGCATTTCCATAGTGGAATTGATAAAGGGCTAAAATTAATTCACCAGTCTTTCTGAATTTTTTAATAATTTTATTTTGATACTAAAAGCTCATCATAACCACTGTAATTTTCCAAAGATTCACATGAATGTCTCTACCACTGTGAAATAACCACCACTGAACCCCACACCTTTTAAAAAGAGGGGTAAATTTTAGCTCTGAACCAAATGCTACAAAACACCTGTATAATTGGTAATGAAATAAAACTTATTACTAATTCAATAAGAAAAATATCACACACACACACACACACACACACACCCCGCAATATGTTTCCAGGGCTGTGATATACTGTTACATCTACAACATCATTTGTATTTGACATAATTTCTGCAGTGTATAGATATTTAAAACACATGCAAAAGCAGACGCTTTTCTCACTGCCATTTATTGGAACAAATCGCTCTTAGGAAGTCATGCATAATGAAAATTACTCTTTAAGGGTATGATCCTGCTAAAGCATTCAGAGCATTTCATTCCAATCACAGAGGTGACTCAAAATGGTGATATCACTTGCATACTTCCCCTATTTTCAGGGCTGGTTCCATTCATAGAAACCATACTGTGATCGCCAGCTCTCCAAGAGGTAAATATTTCCTCCTGTGCACACCGTTTTTTCAACTTGTCCTAGGATTCTACCAATTTTAAGTAGAGAAGTAATGCAGAAAATGACTCAATTCAATACTAATAAGCAACTTAGACAGCCCCAAGGGACTTTTGACAGGCAAACTAGAATTCTGATAATGAACTGTTTTTCTATTGAAACAAACAAGGCTGCATTCTTTCACTGCGAACCTCAGCTTTGTTTAACTGAATTAAATTTTTCAGCCAAGATTTCACTCACATAACAAGAAGTGACTCCCTTTCTAGTTTCTTTGGTAAACCATTACTTCTTTAATTATTATCAACCTTGTTCCAGTGTGATAAATTGCTAATTACTTAATACCCTAATCAGCGTTCATTCTTTGCACAGATAAACTGTGACAGCGCCATTAATTTAAATAGTAATTTCACTTAATGGCCAGAACGGCACACCAGATTTTTATGCAGCATTTTCTGAAGACTGCATCCATCACTGCAATATTCTGACATAAAGATGTCTGACGTGCACTAACTCACTTAGGGAGAGCAGATGTTGCAGAGCAGAGTTTGGTAGTAATTCCCATAGTGCATCACTTCAGCATGAATGAGCTGCAAAGGCAGAGGTAGACAATCTTCTGAAACTGCATTGCATAGCCTCTGACCTTTGTTTAATTTATCACATGTAGCACTTGACTCCTGAACCTTGACACCTCAAATGTACAATTTTAAATATGCTCCAAGAAAAACAAAATAGGACTCTGTAATATTGATGGATGGATTTGCCTTCTAAAAATCACTTTATTCAATTGCTGAAAGATCCAGAAATTCTTATAAAGCCTTGCTGAATTCAGCAAAATAACAAAATATAAACTATTTGTTTGTAATGCAGCTGAAATGCGTGTGTCATGCTTTATATATTTGTGTTTTGTAGGCTCACGATGCATTACAGCAAAAAGAAAATCCATAGGCTGGAAAAGACACTTTCTGCTAACAGTGATTTCTGTCAACAATTATTCCATGTTCATCTCCGGCAAGTGAAAAAAACTACAAACATAGCTGAGTGATGAATTACTAATTTAGTAAATCTGCAAACCCTTGCTTTCAAAAGGGAAAAAATGAGTATTAAAAGGCTTAGCCTTTGGAGCCAGGATAGAGGATCAACAAAATACAGAGCCAGTGTACATTGCAAACTACTCCAAAAATCCTTGGCTTACAGGCGGGTATTGCGGCTATTACATATCAGGAACCACAACAGTACAAAGCATCATCCTTCATGAGTCTGGGATGTCAGTACAGTGGCATTTTACTCGCTTTTTTTTTTTTTAAGAGAAAATCCAAGAGTGAGTGGTTTTAGCTGACACTATCCTTGTAGCCAGAAACAGACAACTTTGGATAATCACGCTGCAGCAGTGGGGCTCAGGATGTCAGTGTACAATGGTATCACTGCCAGGCTTTGCCAGTAGATGTCTCTATGGTCACCCCACTAAATAAGGCCAACAAGGGGTGAAAAAAAAAGCTAAGAAAATAGAAATTAAAAAAAAAAACCAAAACAAAACCCAAGAAAAAAAAAAGTAAAAAAGAAGAAAAGAGTAATGTGAGATGGAGACAGCATCTCTTTCTTTCAGGACAGACTCTGAAAAAGGTACACAATGGCAAACAAAAGAGTTCCACCATTCAAGCCCTTAAACCAACATTCAGTGTGAACTTGGGTGTAGATTCTGCAAAACTGCTTTCAAACTGGTCATGAAACAATAAGGCAGTACGTAAGGCTGCACTTTCATTGATCGTGTTTTTTCCAAGGAACTGACGCTCCCAAAGAAAAGCTTTAAATTGCCACTTTTTAACCATGGCATTCATTGCCAACTACAAAACAGAGCTTCAGAAGCATTTCAGCTTTTGCTTACAGCCACCCCTGCTGCCTCTTCCTCTTCAGACAACGAATTAATCCTTCCAATTATATTCTTGCAAAATTCTACTTATCCATTTGCCAGTGATAAGTAAATTATGGTTTTATGTGAGAGTATTTTTTGCTTTAGAGTCATTACAATAATAGGGATTGGGAACAGGTACTTTTTAGTGCTTGGCTTGTGCACTTTTGTGATGTATTTAGCAAGGCTGAGTTACTCTAAGAAATTAAGCAAAAACCTGTTGAGCATGATGTGTACAATATGACAAGAAACCACAATCTAGTCTATCCTCCATGCAAAAGAATACAAACTCCTTAACTTTGATGCTAACTCATCTTTCAAACCTGCATTTCTGTTCAGCTGTAGGCTGACTCACGGCATAATGATGAAAAAGCCACTGGTTTGGTTTTTTTTCTAATACCCCAAAAAATGTCACCCTGACCCATTCTCAAAAAAAAACGATGTAAATGATAGAGTGCTAAAAGCTAAACACATTTTAAAAAGAAGGGTATAAAGGTTTTAAAAATATATATATTTAAGGAAAAAACTGCTAAGAATACATATATACTGAAATGAAGAACATAACTTTCATCCCAAGATACCTGTATTACACTCCTACACAACTCATCTGTCCAGAGAGAGCAGTAAAAACATAAACGCTACCCCAGCAGTTCTGTTCCAACAGCATCTGTTAATTCACTCCATTTATAAAATACATATTGACAAAGACAACTGAACTGGGACCAGGGAGATTTGATTTGGTGTGAGAAAGTCAATTCAATGTGATTTTGTTAAAGGGCTCCTGCAGGCAAATAAAAGAGTTTAAGTAATAAAGTACATAAAGAGATGTTTTATGAGCCAGCCCCGTCTTGTGGCAGGCACACAATGCGCGGCTATGCAAAAGGCCTTGTTCAGAGCTGGTATTGTGAGCCCTGCGTCAACACTGTAGATCAGGCACAATTAGGGATCACAGTGAGGGAGAGGTAAAATCCTGAAAGTGGTGCTGTTCACAGCATACGCTCCATGAGTCGCCACTGGAAGGGAAGGATAGTACAGAAACTGCAGGATGTGTTGCAATGGCTCTTCTGATTAGCCATTCCAGGCAGTGAACACAGAACTAGGGTACTTTGGATACCACAGTGGCCAAAGGATCCAATGAATACAAAAAATAAGCTGAGAAAAGAGCTCAGTTTTGGGTAAGGAGGGGTTTAGCCCTCAAATCTAGGTTTTTAGTTATATATTAAGATCTTGTACAACTGGAGGCTCCGACTGGCACACAAATTGTGAAAGCACCGCACCACTTGTCTTTGTAGAATTGAGTAGAACTGAACTTTCATTATTTTCCTGTTTTGAAATTGGACTTTGAGACTGCAGAAGTCTTTTCGTCAGGCTGAGAAAATCTAAGTTTGATGGTATGTAATTTTTCTATTAACTGTGGAAAGAAAAGATGCATGAAAACATGAAAAAAGGGTTTCTAACAATACTTCCAATCTCTGCACCAGCTAATCACAGAGTGCTTTATGAGCACATAGAGTTTGTATATCTGAGCAATAGAGTAATTTCCTATGGTGTGCAAGAGATTAATGGGATACACCAGATGAACAAGTGACTAATTCTAGGGATTAAGTTTTGCGATTTTTAAACTGCAGCAGGTTTACTCCTATGTAGATACAGAATCTATGGACGTAGAATGTTGAATTGTTAGTGTTACAAGAGACTCTTTCTTTCCTGAAAACCTAACACTTACCTGTGAGAGGTCTGTGTGCAGTCCCCTCCTTTTCATCACCACAACAGACCAGGTCTGTGCTTATGACTTCTCCACCACAACACTGTTGATTGAAACTGTCATGGAGGGATCCACCACAGCAGATTTGATTGCCCGATGTGGAGTAAGGCATTCCCTGGCAGCAAGAGTCACCAATTCCAACCGAGACTCTGTTTTGTTCTTGATTAGGGCAACATACTTCTCCTGCCAATATAAGAATGCAGTTAAAGAATTTATGCATTTATAGCTTTTGAAATCCCTGAGAGGCTTTCATCTGACAGCAACAAGTCTGGGTTCATGCACTGGTAGCTCCATGTACGAAAGGTTCCATGTGAAAGCACGGTATCACTCAGTACTTCAGAATGGCATAAAACTGTTATATTCATTTGCAATAATAATTCAAGAAACATGCATGCATGGATTAAGTGCCAAGACTCTATAAGATATGAAAATGCAAGCATGAGAAACTGTGAAGAGCAACAAAAATATTTTCTGTAAATATGATAATTGTACAGTTGAAAAGCTTTAAGTAGAGGCAGCTACATAGTAAAGAGAATTTGTTCTTGCTATGATTAACAGAACAGTCAGCCTACCTATTGTCAGCAAAAAAAAAATTCTTTTCTCCTCAAAAACCACAACAAACTTGTTTTGAAGAACTCATTTACATGCTTAAAGAGTTTTTCAGTGTTGCTCAGAACTTCATCTCCCAAAGAACTTCAGGTTTAGATTCCCTTTACAAATAAATACCACCACTACAATCAGTGGCTTGGCTGCTACTTTTGCAAAAACACGGGCCTTTACGAGAAAAGGCCATAGGAGAAGACTGCCAATGATACTGACACTACAGAGGTGGGCTGGGCTAAACTGTGTGCTATGAATGGAATAGCTACTGTTATAACAAATACAAATATATGGTAAATGGTAATAATTTTCATTCACTGGTGTCTGCATTCAATCTGATCCAGTATCCTAAAAGTTACATTTTTGCATTATCTGTCCATGTTGCAGAATTCTCTGTGGCTCAAATGCCATTTGGAAGGAGTATGTGCTTCAGGGGGTTTATTCTGTTATTGCAGATAGACAATAGAGGTGGTTAAAATATTTGGATCCTGGTTGCTATTAAAGTATACATTACAGGTAATGTAATATCTCAAGTCCTTTTCTTCTGAAAGGGTGGAAAATACAGACAAGGATCCCTAAACCCAGTGTGGCTTTTATCAGAAATAAACAGGCCATGCAGTTTTCCTTTCTCTGCAAAATCCTTGCCAAAGATGTGTCTGGGTCATAGTAGCTGTTTTAAGAATCTCTCCTCCCATTTTAGCTCTGGGATGGATGTTTGCACTTCTTCATGCATTACTCTTTCAGAAGCTGAGATTCCTGCCTTCCTAATTTGTAATCCTCATGCCTTCAGCCCAGTGTGCTTCCGTACATCTAGAGCGATCAAGCTGGCCAAACAACATCTGGGAAATATGTATGCTTAGAGAGTTTTCTGTATAAATAACTATATCAAATAAAGTCAGTAATAACCAAAAAAGATGAGAACAAATTTTTAGAGTATAATAGATATAATCTGTTTAGATTCTTCATCACATTTTCCTGCATTCCTTGGAATCTAATTTAGTGGCTACACAGAGAAAGTATTAAAACAGAGAAGCTAGCTTACATCCATTGGAAATAAAACTGGGTCTTTATAAAGAACTATTAGACATAAGGCACAAAGGATCAGTAACCTTCTCATTAACCTCTCAAAATGGGATCCATTCCAAGCTAGCCTTGAAAACATTCTCTCTCTGAAAACTACCATGCAGTCTTACCAGTTAATTGTTATCCTTATCAAAGAATGACCCACATTAACATCTAGCTTGAGGTTATTAGCATATTTATAAAAATAAAAAAGAAAAAAGTGACCAACGTTGTTCATGTTGCTGCCCTTTAGAGAGTGGAAAAAGAGAATACAGCAAGAATACTTAGAAAAAAAAATGTTTAAAATCATATTCAAACATTTACTGTTTCATGCTTGTGGACTGCTGACTGAACAAGAACTACTTTCAGACATAAAACATTTTTTTCACTGTACTTTTCTTTCTTGATGTAAACAACATTAAGCTAGTTAACACAGACCACTGGATGGGGACAGAGGTCACAGTATAATCTCTCCATTTCAGTATATTGAGATTAATGAGGCCAGCAAAATACTCTTCTCTGGTTCTTCCATGTGATAGCATTTTACTGATGACATCATGGAAGGCATTCTAATATTGTGATATATGAATTACTTTTCAAAGGATCAGAACTTGGGATGTGCTGAATGTGTTGGCAAAAATTCAAGCATTTCTGAGCCTAGGGAATGTGTGCCAGCTCATGAGTAATGGAAGCATTTTAGCTCCTGACCTGACAATTGCCTACATTGAGATATATGCTCTGAACGCTGCCCTCTGAAAGGGATCTCCTCCCCCTTTTCTTCCCCTCTCCTTGTCAAAAGCCCACCAACAAACTGGAAAACCAAACACTGGACAACAGCACAGACACACAGTTTTGGCACACTTCCCAAACAGTTCTGAGAACAGGAGTATGATCAGTTTAAAGAAAAGCATGAATTTCCATCCAAGATTGTACAAATGGGATGGTTAGTTTGATCTGTAGCACTGGTTGAAATGAAGAGTAGACAATGTGGAAACAAGTAGAAGTGATGTAATCCATAACATCAACCCAAAATGCTAACAATTGTCCCACAAAATAAATGGCTAGGGAAAATCACATGGGGTCAAGTCAAGCAGGGAACTAGACTTCACCACTAAATTGCCTGATGGTGTTCCTATTAAGAAGGACTGCCCTCCCCATTATGCAGCACTTACTGCAGTTAAGTATAGTTTGGCATAAATTAGTTCTCTGGGAAATGACCCAATCATCAGGTTTCATCATTTAAGCTTTTCTTGTGTAAACAGAGTGTTCCGTGTTTAGAAGACAAAGTCAGTGCAATTATCCTTCCTTATCCACCTGAAAGCAAATCTTGAAGCCATCTAGAAATCTTGATACAGAAAATCCCACATTTACTGCCATGTTTTCATTCTCCTTGGTTTAACAGATATATCAATGTTGTTGTTTCATTTCTTTCAAGCATTAGAAAGGAGTTGTCTCTTACCTGCTAATACCCTAGTGTAATAACCACCACAGCACTGATGTTTCGGTTGCACAGCATGTATCTGACCACCACAGCAAACCCCCGGTGAATTAAGAATAAATGGAATGTACTTGTCCTCGCAGCACTGGAAGCCAGGTTTGTTGTCGTGCAGAATCCTATTACAACATACCTAGAAGTAGTAAAAAAAAAGTTTTAAAAAAATCAGTAAGGCAATATCTGTTAAATAGAACATAATGTGTTATCTGCCAAAAAGACATACATGAAAATGTGTACAACACATCGAGTACAGACACTAATATAAATAAAATAAAATGTAACTTGGCTAAAATTCTGTGCCCTCCAGCATTATCAGGCTTCACTAAACTACTGTGTATCTCAGAGAATGCTGCTATTTTGTGGCTTTCAAACATATTGCACCATAATAAAATAGCCCATTAATATGAATCATCTTCCTATATCTTGCAGGTTGTTTGCATCTCTCCATGTGGAATAGATTGCAATATGTAGATATCCACCATCACCTTATCCTTTTCTTTTCTTTTCTTTTCTTTTCTTTTCTTTTCTTTTCTTTTCTTTTCTTTTCTTTTCTTTTCTTTTCTTTTCTTTTCTTTTCTTCCCAATTCTTATTTATTTATTTATTCATTCATTTAAGATTAAATATGCCATCTGAAATTCTTGCAGCTAAAAAAAACAGTATTTCCCAATATGAGCTTCTGGGTTTTCCTTCACAAAAAACAAAAGTGTGGGATTTTCTTCCTGTAGTACATGATCACTTCTTTATGACCACAGTTCTTCAGACAATGTGATCTCAAGAGAATAGCATTTATATGAGGATTTTTTTTCTTTCAAAAAAAAATTACATGGAAATGAATTTAGAAAAGGCCTTTTAACTGTGGACTTCTTTCTAGAAGCTGTCAAAAAAATTATATGCCTGAACAATCAAATAATTATTTGTACACTTACTCTTGTGTCAATGGAGTGGCATACTGCATACACAGCAAATCATATAGAACAGTCAGTATAAACCTCATAAAAATTGGAACCTACAGTCAGAGCAACCTGTATTGGCCAGGACACTTACAGCTCAACAGCAAATGCAGTTGGCAGTGCCACCCAGATGTGAGAGCAGACCTGCTCCTTTGTTTTCTTTTGACATGAAGCACTTCCATTCCTTATTGAACTAGATTCTAAATCTGGTTATCTTATCAACAAAGACGGAAAGTTTTCCTCTAGAAAGGTATTTTGTTTACCTAAGTGCTTTAATTGCTAGTTAACAAAAACTCCCAAAATTTTCATTATTAGGTTCAGAATATCTAATTTGTATTACATCTATAATGTTAACATAAATTATATATGCAGGCAAAATATTTTTCCTTTTCTTGAGTCATAAACCAATTCTTTTTGACTTTTATGTGAATGCACGATGCTTTGTTTTTTTCAGTTTTGAATGGAAAGGGAGTATTAAGTTAGGTTCTCAAGTTACAATTTACGATACATAATATGTAACCCAAAATGAACATGAGGCAGAGAAGAAGGTGTTCTTGTTTCCTCACTATATTTTGAGGTTTTATAACCTTATATTCTTTGAATTTTCAGAATTTTATGCTTTTCCAGCATACTTTCTCATTCAGCGTCTGTTTTAGACTACCAACATAGCTGAATTTTGTCATTTTCTGTTGAGGAATTTTGAGTCTCTGTAGGTCCTATTATATTATTTTGCTGTCCACCTTGTCACTGGTAATATAATCCAATCCATGAATTTAATTAACCTACTGTTCTTTCTTCCAGATCATTAGTTAAGATGTCAAATAAAACTCTACTTTTCACCTCTTTGCCTCCCATCTTTTGGATATTTTTTATGACTGGCATGCAGTCCAGACTGAGTTTTTCTTGTTTTCCAGTTGGCTTCAAAGCAAGCTAGAAGATTACCTGATCTCTTTGTATTTCCAAGTAATTTAAAAGCATTCTTAAAAATATCAAATAAAATACTGTTCTGCCACAGTCCTTCAGAATAGATCACATTTAGCAACGGTTCTCGGCACTTGTTACTAGATAAGAATGGCCGCTGTTCTGTCTTTTTTAACTGTATCGTGAACTTGATACACTAAAGTCAGTAAATGCTGCACATGCCTGCATGAAAGGAGGCCAAATACAGGTTGCTCATACATTCTTGGTCCCAACTTATGTGTTCCTTGTTATTGTGTCTCCTTCTGTGATCTGTCTTGCCCAAATTGTTGTCTTTTCATGGATTTCATTTTTTTTCCCTGTACTGTTTTCTCCCTTTTACTGATGCACATCACCCAGATTTCACCAGAACAAATACTTTAAATCTTTCAGAAAAAGAAACTTGCACATCTTTGGCATTATCCATCCTCAAACACTTGATTAGTCATTTTACTTTCCATCTGATGTTTCCAGTTTTAAGAAATGTCTCTTCTCTCGTGGATCCTCAGCAGTAACAGCTTCTTTGTGTATTCACACAGGCACTGGGAGGGCATTGTTAGTACTAACTCTAAAGCATTCTGGTTGGAACATTATTTGTAGGATTACATTATTTGTAGGATTATGCTATTAGTGGTATCTCTCTTTTTCTCTTTAATCCACCCAAAAAATACCTGTCTGAATACCCAGTATGTTACAATCATTTCAGCAGCTTGTTAGAAATGATCTAAGGTCCCCTATTTCTCACTGCCTTGTAAACAGCTTCCAAAAAGGGGTCCAGTCAGCTCTAAAACACATTCAGCCTTTCCTGTGATGTTACCAATTGATATAGTCGGTGCTATTATCATGTAGCTCCATAACATCTTCTGCAGTCAGCTGTAAATCATTAAATAACACTTTTTTGGCACTCCTCTAAAGATAGTTAGTTTCTATTTGCATTGATATTCAGCACAAGGATTCTGCATTATCAATCCATAAAATAAAATGCATTCAAGTAATGCTAAAATTATGTCATTGACAAAGAAGAAAAGCAGATGGATTGAAAGTTATAGTGGCAAAAGGTTATTATTATCTCATCCTCTTAGATCTAAAAGTGACAGTCCCAATTGGATGGCATTACTATGTACATGAAAGCAGAAGCCTTGCAGCAATCAGATACAGTGACACCAACATTTTAGGCAGGTCGGAGGTCTCACCCTCGTACAGAGGGTTGAGTGCTTGACATACACTTACTAACTAGGAGATCTTTACAGTCTATGGAGATGATACAAGATGTTCATCCTTAGCTATCATGGGAGCCCTTAAAGATATTAGTAGACTGAGTTACACAGAAATCAATCCTGTAGTTATCCACCCATCCAAGCCCACAGAGGAAGCAGGACCCAGGAGCACAGGGACTGGGAAGGGCTGGGCATAAGGAAATGCTTGCTACCATACCTGAGTGAGGCCCTACCTGAGTGAGGCCCAGTCAGCCATGACACTAGTGCAGAGTAACTAGATATCAAATCTGTCAAGCAGGATGACACTGTATTTAAATTAAAAAAAAAATAAAAAATCCAAACTTAGCTATGCAACTCTCTTGTAATCTTGTGTCATCCCTTGTCCTTCTCCTTGCTGAAGACTTTGCAGAAGGATATTATCTGGCCTTATGGACACATGCCAGTTGAGCTAGGACTGATTTACTCTAATAAACAGATGTGCTAGGCAGCCATGTTTATCCTTCTTGTCAAATGCTTGCTGCCAGAGCCACTTTGGGAAATAGCAATTCACAAAACACTCTAAGGAATTCCTATTAGCTACAGGAGTTCATTAAAAATTTCTGCCTGTGGAGCAAACACCGGAGTAATGATTGACCCATCATGTTCTCATGTGAGAGGGAATAGTTTGAATTAGCAAGGCTCATTCTTTTTTCTTACTTAAATTATCTCTGAATCTATATAGACTCCCTTTTTCCTTAGGCACCCTTTTTCCAAAGTATACTTACCCATTTCTTTTTGTAAAGTCTTGTTCTCGTTTGGTAATTTGTACTGCCTTAGGTCTAAAATCCATGAGCAGAAATAATTGATATTCTGTTACAAATCACTATTATGTTATCTTACCAACACAAGTTTCATCTCCTGTCCTTCAGGTGTGTCACAACACACACTATACATGAAGTGTTATCTCTTTAAATGTTCTCTAAGCCTGAAAGAACTTGAAAAGAATTTGCACAATGTTTCTAGCATTAATAGTAAATTTTACATAAGGGTGGATGGAGTAACCTTCACCAGTGTTGAGATGTGTTAGGATTCACTAACGAAAATCATGCTTTTGAAGCTAGCTGTCAAATCAAGCTACTGTTTTGCTCCTCCTGTTATTAAAGACGAGAGTCCTCCTGGTGTTTTTAACAAATGGCATATTTTAATTATTATGAGTAAAGGGGTAAGCTGGTACTTCCTAGTAATGTCAGTTATATTTGATTAGTTCGTTAACTTCAGATTTATATAGCTTGTTGCTACTGAAAATAAAATGTGCTGAAGCTGTGTTAGCACCCTCAGTCAGGACCCTTTTAACCATTGATGTTCATAGTCATGGTCCATTGCATACAGAAATTATTAGGTTTTATGCCACTATTTTAATTGCATTTTGACTGTGCCTGACTTTTTTTTTTTTTAGTGTTCACCTCAGGATGCCAGAAGCAGCAGAAGGACAGTTCAGTAGCTGCTTGGATAATACAGGAATACCTTCCCCATCAGTACTGAAGTTATGGTTCCTGAGGGGTGAAGAGAGAGTACATTCCCTTGTTAATTGAAGCACATCTCTACAGATCTTGTGGTATGTGTTCTGTAATCTGATGTCTGCTTTCAAATTTTGAATAGGGATAAAGTTGTGGATCACATCACACCTAACAGCTAGGAACAGACTGTCAATTTTGGCAGCTTGAGAACACTCAAATAGCACAGACCTATTACTGTAAAATGTACACAGGCCATAGGGACCCTCTGGGCAGCTGAAAAAATTGATCACGGGAGTGTATTCTCAGCCTTTCTGCAAAACCACACACACAAAACCCCTCATTTCTAAATTCTTTTTAAAGAAAATAAAATTCACCCATGTCTGATTACAAATAACAGGGTAAGGATACCATGCACAGCAGTGAGTTAACTTTAGTTAAAATAAAAAAGTTTGCTAACTTTGAATCAGCAAACCAAAAAAAACAGCTAGAAAGAAGTAGCGATCTGATGCAAAGATTATTTAGGGTAACAGGAATCTTTTTTGTCTTTACTCAGCTTAATATCAGGCCTACATGAGCCCATGAATGTACATGTACATGTCCCTTGTAATGAAAAGGTCACCTGTTCTTTTAGAGACTCGCAAGACAGCTCTGAGCAAGTTGGTTTATTTACGCAGCACAGAGCTACGCAGAGATAGTAACCTGGATGCCAAACGCAGCACACAAAAACACCAGTGCAAGCCTGCACCTGGGCTATTTAACACTGTCTTTCTGATATAACTGCTACTTAGCTGGACCCAACTTGGCCAGTGTTAGCTGAAGAGTCTCTGCATCCTTCTCTGCTGTGTAGTGAAAACACACACTTCTGTTCCTATTACAGAAACACTTTGGTTTCTATGGATGGAGGGGATTATATCTCTTATGTAGATAAGAAATAACAAATCCCTCTTTTTCTGCAGTGTCTTACAACAGCCAGTTGACAGTGCCAAATGTCACCCATAAATCCATAAGGAAGTATTAATAAATAGCTCAGGAATTATATCCAAATTATTTTTTTTTTCTAAAAGGCCTACTTTTCCTTTTACTGTATATTCCTGAATTCAAGAAAATTCTAAGAGCAGCATTAACCCACTGTGTTTTGTATGCAAGGTGCCATAGATGACCAGAGCAAAAGTGGGAACTCCAGAACCTGTTTGTCTGTTGGAACCATGTATATGCCATTGGCCTGGTTTTACTGACCAGCCTATTGCCAAATGAACAAAAAACTTGTTTATTACTCTGGATTTGTACAGTACTTATGCTGCTCAGCAATTAACTCTCAGTGTTAATTTGCGTTTGTCTGTACAATTAGTGTATGGCAAATAACACTAAGGTACTAGTGTAATAGGGATTTTCTTAGCTAGTGCTAAGGGATTTTCTTTTCAGAACAAGAGTACACTGGTCATTGTTGCTTCACTCCTGACCAGTAGACTGCCAAATCTAAGGACCGCATGCATTATTCATGTGTTCAATATTACAGCTGGCATAAACCGGTCTGGGAATCACAGCCCAGTGTGATGAGGGACTGCCATAGAAGGTCCCTATCACACACTAGTTTAAGAGCGACATGGATGTACCAGGAGGTCTGTATATATCTCTTACAGACATTTTGTATAGCTAGTGTAGATACATACAGCAAACCAGGAAAAGCACCGGAAGGGAAACTTTAATCAATGCACCCATAAAAATTACTCCCATGTCATTTTATGTACAAGAGCATGAGTTTCCAGTGGACCTTCCAGTCATTTAGAATACATCCATTACTTAACCATATAGTACCCACACCTAACCATAGTCTCTCAGAATACAGAAACCATTATAACAAAATAACACAAAATTAATTAGAAAAAATTAGAAAGTCAGGAAACTACAAAAATCAACAGACACTTTCCAAGATAAAAGTTACCATAAATTTAAAAAAGGCCGAAAAAATAAAAATGGAGAAAAAAAGTCTAAAATTAATATAACACAAATTTAACTCACATATATATGTTGTGAAACATGTTTTTTGGTCATGTGAACAGAGTGATCAAATAAATCCTTATCGAGTTTGCTGGCAACACCAAGCTGTGTGGTACAGTCCACACACTTGGGGAATGGATGCCATCCAGAGGGACCCTGACAAGCTTGAGAGGTGGCTCTATGTGCACCTCATGAAGTTAAACAAGGCCAAGTGCATTGCCAGATCATGTTGAGCTTTTTATCAATCAACACCCCAAAATCTTTCTCCTGAGGGCTGCTCTCATTAGCAGCGACACTTGCAGCCTAGAAATAGGGGATAACCCCATGGAGAGGAGCTCTGCAGAGATGGACCTGGGGGTCCTGGTGGATGACAGCTTGTCCATGAGCCAGTAGTATGCTATAGTAGTACCATATCCTGGGCTGCATAAAAGGAAGCATTACCAACTGGTCAAGGGAGGTGATTCTGCTGCTCTACTCTTGTGACACCCCACCTTTAATACTGCATCTGGCTCTGGCATCCCCAGAACAAGAAAGATATGGACCTGTTTGAGCAAGTCCAGGGGAAGGCCACAAAGAACCTGGAGCACCTCTCTGGTGAGGACAGGCGAAGACAGTTGGGCTTGCTCAGCTTGGAGAAATGAAGGTTCTTGTGAGACCTTACAGAAGCCTTCCAGTACCTAAATCAAGCCTACAGAAAAGCTGGGGAGTGACTGCTTACAAAGGCATGTAGTGATAGGACAAGGGGAAATGGGTTTAAGATGAAGGAAGGCAGATATAGATTAGATATGAGGAAGAAATTCTTTACTGTGAGGGTGGTGAGGTCCTGTGGTGTTCCTCACCATGAGGGTGAGGGTGTCTCTGCCCATGGCACAGGGGTTGGAACTAAATGATTGCGAAGATCCCTTCCAATCCAAACCATTCTGATTCGGTGATATACTGAGGTATATTAAAAATTCTACCATTCCAAAAACCTAAAGTAAATTTACCTTTTAGAACAAATGAGTGCCCATAATTCACTTGCAAGATTTAAAAAATGAGCATCTTTAGTATAGTACTGCATTCAAGGGAACTCAAAAGCTACAGCTGTGTTGACTGGAATAATTTATACTTTGATTTGAGCCCCTCAGCTCACTTCCCTAATTACTGTCTCTTCTGACAGGGAATCATGCGAATACATTTTATTTTCTTTAGTCACAGAACATGTGATGATTCCTTTGACAAATAGGGACACTATTTCATTACACTAAATCCTACTTTCCAACTAAGAGTTTTCTACTTCACTTGTCAATAAAAACCATTAGAGACTCCTGCTATGCTATTGATCCTACTCCTAAACAGGAACCCATATGAAGATTAACCTGAAAATAGCCATAATTTAAAAATACATCTGACAAATCACAATAGAACCTATTCAGAGCTGCTCATCATTGTCATTTAACCACCACACACTTGTAGCTGAATCTAAACAGATTTTCTGTGCTGGAGAATCTGATCATTATCTGCCATTTAGCCAAGGAAGAATTGGGTTGGGAACGGAACCCTCATGTCATGTTAATAACTGCTATCTGCCATTCAGGGTTTGAAATTCTTCATATGCTTAGAAAAGCTTCTATGGTCTTTAAGTAGTTCTGTGCAATCACTGTATGCCAAAGGAGCCATATGAACTATCATCTTACCATAGAATCTTTGAATATCCTGAGTTGGAAGGGACCAGTAAGGATCATAAAGTCCAACTCCTGGCTCCACACAGGACCAGCCAAGTCAGAGCATATGACTGAGTGCATGGTCCAGGCACTTCTTGAACTCAGCTAAGCTCAGTGCTGTGACCACTTCCCCAGGGATATACTTCACAGATACCTGAACATTTGAGCTGACAAAGAATATTCATTAGTAGCTATCAGTGTGTAATCTAGGAGCAAAAGTAATTCTTCCAAGTGGGATGCAAAAATAGACGTCTCTATACATATTTACTCACCACTTAATATGGCACAAATGGATTGTATTAGTGGATTTTAGAGGTTGATATTGGAATTCCTCAAGCTTCCTTCACATGTGGCTTGTGACATTTATTTTGGATCTGTTTCCCTGGGATAAGTATCTGCACTATGCTCATGAAGCAAAGATTTCTGAAGGGAAAAAAAACCTTCATATGCATGCTTGTGAAGTCATGTGGTTAACAGACTGGTTGGGAGCCTAAACATAGGTTGGAGCATATTTGAAGGGTTTTTGAAACAGAGGATCTCACTGAGGACACACTTCAGAACTGTGCTGTTGCCCCAGAGTTCTTAATCCAAGACACATTCATAAATGGTAACCAAGTAATTTCTTCTGAGAGGAAAAATAAAACCAACAATCACAACCTTAAGACAAGAGAATCACTTTTCATCAGCTGATTCACATACACTGCTGGAGATTTTTGCCCAGCGATCCCCGTACTGAGCTCTAACATCCATATTTGATTTTTTAAAGTTTCAAGAAACATATCAGAGTCCTGATTTTAAAGTATTAAAAGAAGAAGAATCCTCATCCTCCACTTCCCTAAAGAGGTTTTGTTTACACACTCCTAAAAGTATGATTTTTTTATTACATTGCTAACCTAAGGATATATGTTTGTACCTTCAGCTTTGGATGATAACACACTTCTCCACAAATATTTTCATGCTTTTTACATTCTAATGAGATGCACATTCTTTTACTTTTGGTGCTCCTTGGATGAGTCTTTGCTGAGGTACATCTCTGCCATGCTTTACGTAAGAGTTCATATCCCAGGATGATGCCATTTGGCTGTCCTGGTGAAGCCCAGTTGATCTGAAGAGATCTACAAAAAGCAGAAAATTAACACCTGTTAAATTATTGAAAGTATTTGTGCTTTTACAGATACTTACATTAAAAGATTAGTATTTATTAGTTCCATTTTATACTAGTTCACATGAAGAAACATATTTTGAAGTGTCCAAAAGGTTCCTCTGGGTGGCGAATTTCACAGCTGCCTCAGTAATAAAAAAGAGTAAAAGATTGAAAAAAAGCGTCAATATGTGCTAATACTCAGGGAAAATAAATCATGCATGCAATCAAAGTCCTTAAGAGTCACTATTTAAAAGGCATCTCATTTATACTTCTGTTAACTTATGTGTAATAAGCTTTCTAGAATTTTATTCTTTTAATTTCAGTGGTAGGAGAAGGGATTCAGTATGCTGTCCTGGTATTATGGCAAAGGCATATGTGCACTATTTTCAGGGCTGGTATTCTCAGATAGAAACCTGGTTGAGGACAGGCAGTTGGGGAAGAAAAGACTATCCCCTGCCCTCTGAACTGTCACCACTGCAGTTTAGTCATATTGTGCTCAGTCACCCTTTCAAACAGATTTGTATTCAGCTTGCCTCTTCCCTGATCTCAAAAACTTTACACAAAAAATGTATGTCGCTTGGAAATGTATTCTTCAGCACAGAATTAAAAGAAAGAGCTCACCAGTGCATCAGTATGCACTAGTTCTCTTCTGAGCTTAAATATTTTCATTGGCATAAAATTAGTAAAAGTAAAAGCGAGTGTTTGTCGCAAGTGACTCAAGACTTGTGATTTTGAGCACAAAAGCATGACTGCTGCAGACAGCAAAAGGCTGTCTGTAAAACAAAATGCTGTTGATTTCAGGTTTCATATCAGACCATCATCAGATTGAGGAGGAAAGTATCTTGAGCGAAGTACCATGTAAAACTGGAGCATGCCTGTCAATACTAAAAATGGAAGATACTAGCTCCAAAATCTCAATTTTACAATTTAAAAAAAAAAATCAAATGGGATATTTGCAATAAAAGTTTCATAATGTACACATTTTACATTGGTTTTTCACATGGAAACTTCATTTCTTGCATAATCACTTTGGAATGGTGTGCAAGACAAACTTCTTTCACTATGACTCTCTAGGTACAAAGGAGTTCCCAATGCTACATGTAGATCAATAAGAGGGATGACAACTTGGCATAGTATATTCTTAGGCTCCAAATACCTCTTTTAATCTCTATGTCCCAATTATACAACCACTGTCAGAATGCCAGTGACATCATAAATTAGCATTAATTTAAAGTGAAAATGTTACAGTGAAACAGGAACTGCTGAGATAAACTTTGACATCTTAACAGAATAAAAATAACTGAACTATTATTTCACTTCCTTGAGGTATAAACAGAGGAATACACATGGCAGTAAGCCTGCAGAAAAGGAATTAATGTCACCTATGAACAAATAACTTCATAGGTGACTTGTAGAGTCACCATTATCATACCAAGGTCTTCATCTGAACCCTAGATTTAATTCCTTATTTCGTACATGGTTATTTTGTAGTCAGTGAATACCATGTGTACAGATATTTGTGCACATACACAAGTATACATTTAAATAATGTTACTGAACCTAGCTTAAAAACATAGAAGCAGGAAAATATATTGTATAAGCTTAAAAAACAAGATGAAAAAAAAAATAAAGAGTAGCATTTCAGCTTGTAACTCTCTCCTGGTCTCTGCATGGTATAGATCACAGAAGTGCAGAAAGCATTTATAGTCATATCTTTGAATGATTTGCTTTCTGCCCATTTGGTTTGGCCCTCAAGGGTATATTTTCAAAGCACTGCACCAGTTTTTGTAGTTTTGCACGTCCTATATGTATCTAAAATAATTTCAAATTAGGCCTAAGACTTGATGCAATGGTCTGAACATTTTGCCTTTTCCACCGAGCTCACCCCATACTGATTTCTTTTAACAAGAAATCAATCACTATATTCACTCAATCTATAGGCACACACTTGCAAGGGACAGAATCTGGTATTGTGTGAAGCTGCAGCTGCACATGAAAATTATGTGGCATGGGAGTTCACTGACCAGTGCCACTGAAAGTGTGAAACTCAGTATGACCTTCTGCTAATGGCTCACGTATCAGCAGTCTCCTTCAAGATTCTGTGAATGTTTCAGTTACATCTGCACCTTCTGATGTTTGCCTCCCATGAAAAATCGTGGTGGTTTTGAAAGCCTCATAGCAAGAACACAGTTGAAAAAAAATCATCAGGGTGTTTTTGGCATCACACCATCTGAACAAATACCCCAGGCTGAGCTGGATGAGTCCTTTGTCACTTGTCAGTGTGGGAAAAATACTGAAGTGGGTCTCACCTCCAAGCACAAGGGCAGTCTAACCAGGTTCACCAAAAAGAACAGATTCAGACTACAAAGTCCATGAGACACTGCAGCACTTCCAGGAGATAAAGAACAATTTCAAACTCATCCACAAATGTGTATTTGCTTTTGGTGCAATAGAGCGAACTGAAATCCTTTAGGTCAAGCATGTGAAGACAATTCATTCTGACATTTCCAGTTAGAAACACTATTTTTTTATATCAATGAAAAATATCAGTATTTTAGGTTTGATATAACATCAGACACTTTTTGGTAAAACAGACTTTGGAAAAGAAATTCTGGGGTTTTTGCCTGCTTCAAGTATCACTGGCTTCAAATATCCATGAAGCATGAAAGAACTCCTGATTATTTCTTTTCCCCTCAACTTACTAGCAAAGGTTTAAACACCAAGATTAAGAATATAACAAGGTCATGCTTCTGAATCTTAAGAGCAAATGTATTAATCTCATCAAATACAAGGCTTAAATTTTAAAAGTCACGTCAAATCTAAGATTCAATTACTTCAGGAACTGGAATTAAAAAAAAAGTCACAAAAAAATCAGAAGATACACTCAACATTCTGAAGATAGGGAACACTTACTATTAATGACTAGTGGATAAAATACTTTCCTCAACAGAAGATCACATGTACTGAGCAACTGCTCCACCATTATTGTGTGGGAATTAGTTCACGCTGTATTGTGGACCACAGTGCTAACATAAGAGGCAGTGCAACACAGTACAGAAAGCCTGATAAATAGTATTACTATTCTATTGTTGCTAAAAATTCTTTGTAAAATCTTTCTGTGGTTGGTTTTCCCATTACTGAAGTAGTGAAAATAATTGTTTCCTTCCATGGGAGCACTGCCTGGAACACTTGAGGGAAAGTGCTACAAAACTACGGCTCCTTGAGAAACTTGACTTTGTATTCTGCCTGGACACACTGGCTGGATGTGACTCAACAGCAATCTTCCCCAGCATTTCATATAATTGTATTTCCCTTTATTTGAACTTCCCACCCACTCTCCCAGCAGGGAAATTCAGACTTACTAAACTTTAATTCTACAGACACCCTTGGAGAGATGTGCAGTATTGTCTCATCTTCCATTCCTCCAGTACCAAGACCAATTTAAAGAATGTTTTGCACAGCACAGTAGTTTGACATTTGCATATTTGAGCTGCTTTAGAGCTCCTGAGTAAATACCATCATCCCAACAGTTTATTACTATATGTTTTACCCATTTTTTCTAACATCTTTCTCAATAACATGTTGATTTTAAATCATTCATAGAATCATGGAATTGTTTGGGTTGGAAGGGACCTTAAAGATTGTTGTGGTGGTTTTGAAATGTGGCTTCTTTAAGAAGCATCCAGAAGCTTCTCAGGGGTCTAACAAAGTAAATCCCAGCTGGAATCCCAAGGCCAAACTCTGGCTGGGCCAATCAGTGCCTGTCATAGCACCTCTGTGAATCACATTTTAGAGAAAAATGCAAACAGCTGCATTTTGCCACCAGAGAAGGGAGTGAGAAGATGTAAGAAACTTTGCAGACACCAAGGTCAGTGAAGAGGAGGAGAAGGAGACACTGAGAGAAGATTCCTTGCAACTTGTGGAGAATACTATGGTGAAGTGGGTGTCCCCCCCCCC
>VXBZ01012241.1:679367-704367 GCA_013399135.1 Heliornis fulica
AAGACTGAAGCCTCTATTCCCTATTTCCCCCAATTTCCCCCACGCCAACCTGGGGAGGAGAAAATCACAAATAAAGGCAAGTCAGCAAAGAAGGGAGAGGTGGGGGGTGGTGTTTTAAGAGCTGTTTGTACTTCTCATGATCTGACTCTGGTTTCTTTCTGTGTGTCGTGGAGTGTCATAAATGAGAGAGTTTTCTTCCCTTTATTCTGTGTTGAGTCTGTTTTGCCTGTGACACTAATTGCAGAATGATCTCTCCCTGTCCTTATCTCAACTCCAAAGCTTCTCAATATATATTTTCTTCCCTGTGCAGCTAAGAGGGGAGTGATAAAGCAGCTTTTGTAGGAGTCTGGTCTCCAGCCAGGGTCAAACCACCACAATTGTCTAGTTCAAATCCCTCTGCTCGCATTGAGCTTTTCATCCACCAACAACCCAAAGTCCTTCCCCTCAGGGCTGCTCTCAATTCCTTCTCTGCCAGGACTGTAGTTGTGCTGGGATTGCCCCAACCCAAGGGCAGGACTTTGCACTTGCCTTGTTGAACTTCATGCAATCTGCATGGGTCCACCTATCAAGCCTGTCAAGGTTCATTTGGATGTCAAGGTCCTCCAGCTCATTCACCCAAAAGAGTCATCTTAAAAGAAATCTTCCCAGGCTCCTTGGTACTGTACACTAAACCAAACAATTCACCTGGCTTTTCTCACATGTCTATCTCGTTGAGCTTTCTATTACACCCTCACCATGGTTTCTAGTTTCTCCAAAGTGCACAAAAGGCACCCATTTCCTTCATGAAGCTTGGAGGCTTTTCCCTAGTTTGTACTACATGGTGTTTTCAAAGCCACTGACCTTTTAATTAAGCACTGATTGGGATTTCTGGTAGGGTTCATCTGCATCGTGCCTCAGTTTTCTGAAAGGAATAAAGCTACTACTAAGTATTTTTATTAGG
Organism: Heliornis fulica; assembly: GCA_013399135.1. Classification (NCBI taxonomy): domain Eukaryota; kingdom Metazoa; phylum Chordata; class Aves; order Gruiformes; family Heliornithidae; genus Heliornis; species Heliornis fulica. The sequence continues at coordinate 680,308 of VXBZ01012241.1, forward strand.
AAAAAAACCCAAACCCAAGTACACAGTGTTACAAGGAACAAGAGAAAGTAGTATTTTAAATAGAAATGAGCTATTTTTCAATACATCTTGAGAATTTACTACACAAACTTTACATAAGCATCCACACACAAAGAGAACTCGGAGAACTTTCTAACCCAAAAAATAAAATACATTATTTCTCTATAGAGACAAACCTTGAGGCCCTAACTAAAAAGAACTAATAATTGATTCAGTAGGATTTGGTTTTACCTAAACATGGTCAATGCATCCTCCTCAGACCACCCTCAAAAAAACTCAACCCAAAAAGGTAGACAACAAACATAAAACATCAGAACTTGACTTAGGACTTCAGGATTGGGTCCCATACTGAGTCCTGTTTGAAGTTTGGCATTATAAAAGAATCATTTCAGGACTGCGACCTTTTGTGCCAAGTTTCAGCCTGAAGCTGAGTTATTAACTGTAAGGGGTGGAAAAGTAGGTATTTCTAATGGCTCTGGTGTATAACCTTCATTAGAATAGTGTGGATGGAGCTGCTATCAGAAAGACTTCTAAGAAGTTGGTGGGTGAAATTATAATTTATGTCATGCAGCACCTTGAGGCAAATTTTAAAACAATTATTTGTGAATGCTACAAAGACATTATCCTACAGCATTCTCATCAATAATACAGCCCCTCAAACTGATTTAGAGGAGGGAAAAATGCCATGATTCCAATTAAAAACAATAAACTGCACAGTCTGTATTGTATCTCAGGTATCCCATGAGCCTATACCCTAGAAATGCCTTTTTTCTCCCTCTGTCTGATGGCAGATATGTCTTAAAATGCCCTCTTGTCTACACAAATTCATTTTTTGCCCAAGCTTTTTCTTTTATGGAGGATAAATAAAAAAAAAAATCATATTCAGCCCAGCACCTGCTGAAGCTGTCAGCTGTAGTGTTTGTCATATTTCAATCAAAGCTGAAGCCAGCCAGTCATTTTTATACTGCAAAATCCTTACATACTCGAGGACCAGAATTAATGAATTAGCTATTGATTAAATTCCACTCTAGCAAATCCACCGTGGCAAATAAATGAACTACCCGGGGCACGTGTAGGCCACGGCCAGACATGTCCGGGCAATCGATCAGTAGTTAGTATTCTTTTGGGATATAAGAACAGCTGATGATAATATGACATGTAGGAAAAGGCAGTGTAGAAACAGCGTCTGTTTCTGGCTGAGCAGATTATAAAGTAGGAAGGCATTTTTGATCCTTTTGCATTCATGTGTTATGACATATTTAGTCTATATATAATAGCAGAAACATGCATAAGTGTTTGCAGTACAGACAATACAGACAAAGGCATACGTAAGTTAAAGCCAAGGGCAAAAGATGAGATCCTGAATTGAGTTCTTATCATCAAACAAGCTTTGACTATATCTGTGTGTGCACCAAAAAAATAGCAAGCTTAATTCACCCTCATACAGAGACAAATGCTGAATTCAAGCAAAATGTAGAAATGATAAACAGCAGAACAAAGTCCTTAAGAGATTGGAGGAACAAACCCATTCTGCTGGCCATTTCTGAAGGCTGAGACATTAGATTTCTGTTATTTTTTAAAATATTTTTTCTTCCTATAAAAGAAACACATGTATTGAGCATACTCCACCAGAAGTGTAAATCACATAAACGATTACATACACTCAGGAGGCTGTTTTATTGTTGATGCAATTCTGACCAATGTGTTAGCGAGCTTAGTTTTTAGCCTGTCTTTGGAAGGTATTAAAGAAGATATTATTCTTCCTAAGTATCAGGAAGGACTGCAAATCTGATGCTCCCTTTAGAATTAAGAAGTTTGCCCATGCCCACGCCTGTGTATGTAGTAGATGCAAACAGCAGTTCAAGGAGACATAGATATGCATGCCTTTTAAGATAGCTTACTAATTCTTACTGTTGTGACAGGTGACTTTTTTTTTACCCAAAATTATTCTAAGTTTCCATTATCAGTATCGAATTGCTCCCTGAGCATTAATCTTCCTCTTCTTAACTGACAGCAAAATGTGACAATTTTCATTCCTCTACACTTCTTTTAACTACTCCCACTTATGCTTTATTTATTATCACAGTGCAGAGATACCAAAACAGGTATTTACAGTCACCGAGGGTGAGATTCCTTCAGTTGCTCTTCTGGCCAAAAATAACCACCAAGACAAATGTTTTCGAAGTGTATACTGAATTATTTTATACACCTTATTCAACTGAGAGAAGGCAAACTTACATTCTGGTCCCCATTCCAGACACAAATCGTTCTGATATATGAAAGCCACCTATGTTAATAGTACCTTGAGCCAATTATGTGAATAATGGGTGCTGACAGCTGCTTTGGCTCATCTTCCACAGTTGTAATCTGGGTCCCATTGCTTCTCACACAGGCATAGACCGTGCAGACTTCAATCTGATGAAGAAAAACATGAGTTTCATATACACAAATGCAGAAGTTATTCAGTTATTCAGCTCTGCTACTTGTTTAGACTCTCTCTTCACACAAGATTTTATTCTTTTCTATTCAACAGATTCCAAACTGCCAGGAAGATGTCACAGCTCTGAGATAAGTATATCTAACAGAGATGTACTGCACTGTATTACAGGTTCCCACACCATTTTCAAGAAAAAAATTAGTGCATGCATCCCTCTGGCATTAATTGTTGTTCTCTATTAAATTGTTACAAACACAGTTGCAGTGAATTTGGTTTTCTGTATGTATGCATGTATAGAATCTGGTGCACAGCACTGAAAATACCAGGCTTTGGTTCAGCATGTTAAGGAAGTTTTGTATAGCTACCATATATTCTGACATTTAAAATAAGGATAATTTTTCCTATTCTGGAAAATTAAAAGTAAAAAATGCAGATAGGAATCACACACTGTTTTTATGAAAAATGCCAAAGAAATAAAAAATTAAACCTTGAATTCTTGGAGCTAAACTATGCAAAGTGAAATAGTGAAGAATGGTGACATTCTGTATTGTCAACAGAGAAATTACTTGAAATAAAAGAATGGAAAAGTTTGAAGTTGATGCAGGAAGATCCCCAGTGAGATGCACATGCATCCAAGATAATATTGTTTCCAGGACAAGAATAATAATTAAAAAAATCCAAACCCAAACACATGACATTGATCCAAATATAAGTCCAGTATAAAGACTAGGAAAGCAGAAGAATAATTAACATCTCAAGCAACAGAAGGTGACCATGTTAAATTAATATAGAGGGTCTATAAGTGAGGCAGTATGCTGAATTTGCATTGTTATTGAGAAAAGACAAATGTGTTTCCAAGCAGTATTCAGAAAGTCATATGTGTATTCATGGATGGAGGTTAGCTGTTTCAGAGGAGCTGGAACACAGAAATCTGTTATAGTATGACTGTCTGTAGTGTTTATTTATTGCCTGTAGTAACTGGATGCAAATTTTCAGAATGAAGTATAGTTATTAAATATAATACAAATATATATATGGTACTGAATCTTTTGCCTATATAATGCAAACCAAACCTGAACCAAATAGAAAAGGTATAGTTACAATTAAGCGTCGAATAGCATTTTTGAATATATAAATACAACTTAAGGAAGACTTTTTTTTTTCTAAAATTCTGCACACAGTATTTTGCCTTTCATTAGATATATGAACTGAGAGGCAAATATAGAGAAAGAGAAAAGGAAAAAGCAAAGAAAAAATATTGTACTTATTAACTGCATATAAAGTACTTCTATGATTTCAGAGATCAGTTCTGCTTCCTCCTCAGAAGGATAAGAAATAAAAAAAAAAAGATAAAAGGATGACAAATGCAATATCATTGTTTCTTTGTGCTGATATATTATGCATGCCTGATGTTTCTAAAACAATTGCAATTTTCTTTTAATGAGTAGGAGTACAATCTTTGCCTCTTTGTAATATATGGTGAGGCTTTGCTAATGTTGTAGCACATAGCATTTAGGGGAAAGTAAATGGAGTTTTGATGGTTTGGAAAAAGATAATGGAAATTTTTATTAAGAAAAGTGTACACAGACCTAAAATATGCTGAAAATAAATGTATGCCTTGTATGTATACACACAAAAAACATCAGTGCAATACATATACACGTACGTAAAGAAATTTGTGAAACAGTAGTCTGCTTGGAAATCTATTTCTTATGTAAAATTGAAGTATATTACATAACCCAGAAAAGATATTCTAACCTGTATATCATATACAGTGAACGGAGACAAGTCTGCTAAAAGAAAGGACCCCGGCTCGCTCATTCCAGTGTTGTACTGCTTATTATTTACATAGATAGAGTACTCTGTGACAACACCATTTGGGTTTGAAGGCGATGTCCAGATGACACGTACAGCTGTACTGTTGATGATGACAACCTCTGGAGGGAACATGCCCTCAGGCTCTAGAAATAAAGGAAGAAACTGAATAAACTCCAGCTGTCTCTGCAAAAGCACTTGTTTAACCAAATGCAGATTAGTATTTAGGTTTAGCAAAGGGTTCACTGCTTATCTGCTTTCCTCTGATGAAGTTATCACAGTCTGTAGTCTTCTGTAAATTGGCTTATTATACTCTCAGTTAGAAACCATGAGAGCTGATGGTAAAATGCTTTATACCAGCAGCATAGTGTCAATCATCAGTAGTATGTGGCCAGTGAGATATGATGATAAATTATTGGCTCATCTGTACTGCCAACATACAAACATTATTTTCATGTCTCCCCCAATCCTAGTTCTTAAAAAAAAAAAGAGGGAAAAAAAAANAGAAGCATTTTGCTCTTAAAGCAAAACCTGAAACCGAAACACTTTGTCTGGTGGAACGTGACGTTATCAGCCTTGTAGCTGAAGCAGTATGAAGCAATATGCAGCAATATGCAATACTGTCATTATGTAAATGGTTTTGAATGTTGATTACTATAGGCAATGATGAAGCCTAACACTTACTTTAAAAAAATCCCTAACACCTTCCTTGGCGTTAAATTACATAATTATCTAGGCATGTCAGAAATAACCATGCAAAGACCTATTTTTATCATAAGAACCCATCTTTACCAGTTGAAAAATTGCTCTTATGATCGATTCTATTTTATAAACAAAAGGTGCTGACCTTTGGCATGAGAAAGGAAATGGAATCCTCACTTAAAGTGCTTTGCTAATGACCTGGAACACTTGCTTCTGAGGTAATGATATTATAATGTTTATAATGAGACTTTATAAAGCAAAAAGATTAGAAAGACCATTCTAAACACATTTCAGATTCATAGATTTTTTTTTTATTATATTTTATATTGCCCACCCCACATTTGCCCACTGGCATAGAAATGACTCAAAGAATTCTCCCAGAGCCTGAACTTATACCTAGAGTTTCTGGTGACTCAGGAAAGGCCCTGTGTATGACTGCCATGTCAAAAAGCACATCGCTTCACAGAGCAAATCTTTTAAAAACCCCATTAATTGTTTCTAAATTCCACCATTTATTGATATGAACTCAGTTCCAAACTCACTGCACACAGATAGGCATATGCAGGAGCAAATTAGAACAAACTGGGTTAATATCTGCTATTAGAGCTTTTGCTTCTGTCTCAGTGGGTCCATTTATTGATCTACCACATGATGACAACCAGCACTTAAGCATTTTAGCGTTTTAGCCCTTTTTCCTTTTATACCGGAAATTTTATAATGGAAGGATGACTGATCTCAACCCTAACAAAAATCAATCAATTTCATTCTCAGATTTTAAGCCAAGACACATTCACTGCTAACAAACCTCCATCTGAAGTAGTCACATGCACAACTTCGCTGTTGATGCTGTGGGCTCCATTAAAAACTTGAAAAAATATCTGATAGTCTGTGTTGGGCTGCAAATCACCTATGACTATAGAGTTTACATCAGCCTGGATCCTTAGAGATCTTCTATTATCATCAGTTGAATTCAAGAAGAGGGTGTAATATGCAACATCTCCTTGTAAATCTTGCAGTGCTAAGAAAAGGAAGGAAAAATATTGGAAGGTCAACTGGGAAATATTCAGTCAACAAGTTTCTTATCGGCAACATCTATTGTGAAGAGAAAAAGTAAACTTTTTATTCAGACCCTCTAATTTAAAAAAGAAGCAAAAATTCCATCAAGTGCCTTCAATTTCACCCTTGTAAGCAGAAATGAAGACTGCTCTTCCAATCTTATCAAAATCACTAACAGTTCATCACACTATCCAATACTGGGGAAAGCTTTCTTTCTGCCATTCCAATGGTCACAACCGAATCTGTGAAGTAAAGAAATTAATAGGTGAAAGCCACTACTAGCAGGGGTGGGTGAACCTTACAGCTTGCCCTGTGAAAGGAAAGCTTTCACCCCAGCACAGGGAAGAGAGCAAATCAGACTGCTTTATGGCACTAGTTTTAGATGGAAACCTCAGGGAGGTCGGTGGGTTGCTTTTTTTTTTTTTCTGTCCATCCCTTTCAAACAACAGTCCCCCACCCCAAAAGTACTGAATTCCTGTGTTAGTCCTCCATCCATGAATAAGGGAGAAGTCTTAAATAACAGTTACATTTAACTTTACACAGGCAGCCTTTTGGCCACCACGAGAATGAAAATCTACAGTGTTATTTTAGAACAAGCATGACAGCATCATCTACGTGTAAAGCTGTAATACACTCAGAACTTATAGTGGGAAAAACCAACTCCTCACAGTTCTTCCTAAAATATCTTTAGCCCAGCACTCACTTTGCCAGTGAAAGCAAGAAAAAATCCAGTGTGATTTTCTGGCTACATAGAGAAGGACATTTACTGGTCTGAGCTACGGTGATAAAGGAGGATTCTGGGCAAGGCTTTCTTCTCCATTTTAGTTACTCAGACGTGGCCTTATCTTATCTGTCCTTTGTCAGCCAGTTCAGATCTGATCAAATGCAACTGCTTTTTCAGTACGCATCAAGATGAGAAGAATAATTATGAGAAAAACTTTAAGCACTAATACATTTTGTTTTAGATGACGCATGTACCACTGAACATGACTCAGCTGGCTGGAGAAGAGTATTGATAAAAGCCAAAAGCATATTTTACAATTTAATGATTTAATTGTCATAGATTACTTAATCAAGAGCGAGATGGTCTTTCTATTTTTAAGTGGTACAGATAGAAGACCTAGATTCTTAGAAGGCAGATAAAGAAAGATATAGTAAGGATTCCCAAGTTCCCAAAGAAAACAGAAAATAATTTGAAAAGCAACATTATGAAAACACAAAACATGGGTACAGAAAACATTTAACATACTTATTGCAACATAAGAAGTGATAAAATGTGATAAGGAGTTCAAATAATGAATGGCCCTGTCTTGGTGTTTAACCTTTGGTTTCACAAACATATATGGAGGAAATTTCTAAGGTATGAATGAAAATAAAACCAGATTGCATTGCCTACATCTAGAAGGTCAGGGGTTTAGATTACTAAGGTAATGAAACTTCAGTGAGCTGCTTCAGATCTATTACATTTGTCAGTTTTTATAAGCACGCTTACTTCAGGCATGCAATTATAAAATAAAGAGACTACGTTTGTTGCAATTCAGCACCTAGTCCTTATAAAGTCATTTGCATGTAAGTCATGAAGAAATTCCCCTCTGCTGTATTAACAAACCAACTAGAGCAATTGGCTAAATTCATTTTGAGGAGCAGAGTAAAAAGAAAGGGGATCTCATTCTAAACGAATGTAAATGTAAATTTTTATACAAAAAGATAAAATATACCACAAAGACACAGGATTTTGTGTACTACTACTTTATAGATTTCTCATGAGCTTGCATTAACTGTTTCTGCACTTTCACTATACTCATTCTGCAGAAATAGCATATCATAAATACAAACATGAGTGAGAAATAGCAAAATGCACACATCTTTTTCCCGTTTCTTTTCCTCTCCTTTCAAGGACACTTAGGTATATTATAAATCAAGACAAGGACCGTGTTTCCTATGAGAGCAAGGCAGACCAATATAAGTAATGGCAGGTTAACATCTAGTTACTGGAATAAATACTAAGCACACTTACTTGGTTTTGACCATTCCACTTCTACAGCAGTGTGATTAACAGCACGTGCAATGAGGGTACTTCCTTTCTTTGGTAATCCCGCTAATGTAGTAGCTATCACTTCTTCACTTGACGTATATCCTACCTCGTTGTGCACTATGAGCTTGTACTCATATGTTGTGTACCTAAGACATTTTAAAAATAATTAAATGGAAATAAAATACAGATGTCAAAAACATTTGCTGTAAACCTTCTGCCTATGCCAAATTTTGTTTCATCTCCAACAAGTGCAGCTGCACAGGTTGCACCAATGAAGACTGTAAGCAGGTCCTGGGCTTTTTTGGAAATAATTCAGCACAATTAATGTGGTAACAAAAATAAAGCACATTATTTCATTTCTTCATAGCTGTAGCTTCTGAGGTGTTGAGAGATTATAGCTCAATTCAATATGTAATTACAGCAGTGGCAACCTGCCAAAATTTGGATCAGAATTTAATCAAATGAGGCTTTTTTCCTCTTTTGGGAAACCCATTGATTTTAACTTGCAGTCTCATTTGTAAAAGTGATTCACCACACAGCCAGGGCTCTCCCACTACAAAAACATTTTTTTTAAAAGCATCTAGGAATGCAAACTCATTTGGCAAAGTAATTTTCTTCAGAACTCTGCATGTTCAACTTACACAGATTTATTAAATACTTCATGTATATTGTTAAACCAAGTGAGTGTTACTCTATAATTTCTTCTTTATATCAAATGGCTCATTAGTATATTTTAAGTGGGATTTCATAATCTCAAAATTGATTCCATCATAAAAACCACCCCCGTCCCCCCCAAAGAAAAACAAACCCCAACAAACACCTATGTAATCACAGCAACACAGGATCATTTAATTAAAATTTTCACTGGAGATGCAGTACTTTGGAATGTCTACAAACACAAAAAAGGAACATAGAGTAAATGCCTATTATTTATAATTTGCTCTGAAAATGTCACTCACACAGTATAATTGTTTGGGGTTTTTTTACTGCTTTACTACAGCACCCTATATTACACAACCATTCCTTCTGATTTTCAAAAGTAAGATTTACCAGTCCCAGTGTGAAGAAAGCAAATTAATGGGAGTTGACTAGTTCCATCTGTAAGCATAAGCATTGTAGAAGACCAGGCACAATATATGTAATGCATCTTATTTTCCTCTCTGCATTTTCTGTCACTTATGAACACGTATTTTCTTAGACATTGTAGCACAGGGCAATCAGAGATGAATGGAATCTATTCTTGCAATTTAAGGATGAGAATTTGAGATTCATCTTTAATCCTTACTTCTAACAATGAAAGTAAAAGAAGTTTGGCTTAGCCTACTAGAAAGGAAAAAGTTCTCTGAGAAAAAAAATATTGTGAAAATTGACTTCTGGCAGAAATATAATGTAAATTCACTAATTTTGAAATATGCTTAAATTATGATAGAGATGAAAATAGATGCTGATGTATAGCTATTTTTATAAGGCTTCAATCTCCCTGCAGTATCTTCTCTCCAGACACACACTCATTCCGAGTTGTTGCCTGCAAAAACTTAGCTGCAGGTTACAGAAATCCTCCCTAGAAGTGTTCAGGTGTTTCCAAGAGTTAAGCACACTTTTCTGGCCATAGTTCATTGAATCCAAAAGGTCATTGTGCCTAATGGCTTGTCACTGAGACTCTGTCAGAATTTATCACCCCCCTCTGAACTGCTAACAACCAGTGCCCATGTCAACGCTACTGAAATGGGTTAAACTAAGACCAAAGGAAAATCTATGTAGAATTTCAAACATGGTTTAAGAAAGAAAGGGAGACTCAGGTGGGATGGTGGAAAAGAACAGCTCCATGATCAGTTATTGCAATGGATGAAAATGAGCTGTGCCTTCCAGCAAATAGACAGCGACAAGGCAGAGGCAGCAGCCCCTGGCTTGGTTTGATCTATACAGCAGTCTGGAGCAGAGGTCACATTCAGCTGGTTCACATTGTGCTCAAGACACATGAGCTTGTCTTAGAGTGAAGCAACGTACAGGTGTTTGAGGGCCAATGCAATCCTCATAAAGCTCATCAGCACACAAGCACAGAGAACATACCAATTCTGATACCATCCACATATGTTTTCTCAAGACTTCAGCTATGAAAATACTGATGCAGAATCTATGGTGTGTCTTCTGCTACAGGTTCTCAGTCTGTGTGTTTGCTTGTCTTAAATGTGATTGCCTTGACCTCGAGATGTGGAAACTAAGGTTGAGCAAGAGAAAACGCCTCGTCCTGTATGACACTGAAGCTCTGTGCCTACTGAGAAGCAAAACTCACCATTTCCACACTTTCAACACTTGGCATTTAACTGTAATGAAGCTGACACAAAGCTGCCCTTAAATTAGATCTGCTCAGAATGCGATAAATTCTCTTATTGCCTTTGGAGATATTAAAGCAGTCACTAATCTGCACTTAAAACCAGGTAAGAAAAACAATGCCGAAACTAAGTTTCAAATATTTCCCAGCTAGGGAAGGCACTCTTTCTGCCTGTGCTGTAACTTTGACAACATACAAGTCTAAAACATATGTACACCTAAATCTAAATGTCTTGTTTACATGACAAAATAAATGTTAAAATTTCACAAGTTTTTTTATTTTCATTTGCTTTTCAGAGCAAAACAATATGAGTCAAGAATGACAGTATAATAATAAATATCTGCATATTAGAATGATTAATTCCAAAGATGATGACAAAAATATTTCATTACATAATTAATATGTTCACTACATAAAGACACAAGAAATACTTTGAACTATTAAACATACACTATACAAAATGCCAGCATTTGTTTTTATAGTTTTTGTAATCTCACCTGCTAAGACCCTTATCTTCATAAAACCACTGAGTTCCTGAGTAAATATTGTGCCACAGATTTAAATCTTCAGGGGGATTTGATGCAAGTGGTTGCTGGATTTTACGTCTCAGGAGCTCATATCTAACACAAAAGACAAGCAGAACACCAGGATTATCTCAACTAATGTTATTACACACACAAAAAAAAGTGGTTTTTTTTAAAGCCACACATTATTTTGTTTTTACAGCTGTAAACTTTCTGAGCTAAACATTCCTTTTAATGTTTCATGTATTAAAACATTCCATTACCTAAAAATATCTTAATCTTAAAATTGAAAATTAAGAAATTCCATTGGAAAAAATGAGTTTATTTAATGCTTTATAGATTTTAAACTTGTGGAAATGCTACAAAGAACAAGTCCGAATGCCCCAGCAACAATGTCTTATACATACTTGACTGATGCCATCTGATATGGTCGGACCACTCCAGAATATGAAATGACAGTGTCTCTCTCTTGCAAACACACTGAAACATGTAGCATGGACATCACTTTTTCCATGGTAGTAGCAACTTCAGTGAGCATTTGTGCTTAATGTGTGTTTACAAATAACCACAGGGTAAATTCTGGGTGACAAACTGGCATAGAATGAGCTAACTGTTCCATCTGTAGACCTTAACAAGCCACCTCTGTATCTGGGTATCCTTTCAAGATGTGAGATTGAAAGATCAAACTATTTCATCCTTGTTTTAATTGGTATCTGAAGTATTCCTGACTCTGTTCCAAACAGCGAGTCAGCCGAAGACCCTTTATCATCAGGTCAGTCATGAGACCGCGTGATTTGGACAACATCCCTTCCACCCATTTTGCAATGTTCACTGTTCATCATCTTTTACACAAAACCTGTCTGGAATTTATCAGAGATTAAGTCTCCTCATGTCTACACAAAACAAAATAATATATTTTTCATTTCCTAATCATTCTATGAATTATTCAGAAAACTATACTCTCTATATAGAGATTATATACAGAGAGAGTTTTAAAATCTTTATGTTTATTATACTTTATTACATTTCACAGGAGTTGCTTGTTTGGTCTTGGGGTTTTTTTTTGTTTTTTTTTTTTTAATAGGACTTTTGTTTCAGTTTGATGGCATTGTTTTTCTTTTTACAGCATGAGATATTTGCAAACTTTCTACCATTTGTAGAACCACTGTGTAATTGCTTTCAATGGTGAGCTGCTGTTTTAATCAAGCTCTAGTTGCAACAGTGTTTCCACTGATGTCCAGCAAAGTAGGGTTATACACATTCATATTCACTTAAATACCAAACTTGATTCTCTGAAGTGCTGAGCTGTTGTGTATAATCCTTTCCCTGACATACACACACACAAATACACAGGTATTTTGGAAAGGTGCTACTGTTAAATTCCTGCCAAAAGAATGCAGATACTCTGGTGGATCTTAAATGCTCTCTCACTTTATGCACTTATTTGTATAAATCTTTCCTTCTGTGTTCAAGCATTCTGCGGAATGTCTTGGCGTGGGTCTCTACCATGTACAATGACCTTTCTGTCCACGTGTTTCACATACAATTTGGTACTTATAATTTTAATACTAAGATCTTCTCCAGTCTGATGAGGAAATCTTGGATGATACTATTCCAGATTCAAGACCCCGAATTAAGAGCGTATTTAATAGGTACCCCATACCACAATCAATTTTGCATTGCTTCAGTTCAGAAATGAACTGAGGAGCTCTCTGACAAGACAGTGGAGGCTTCCTATTCTCTATGGCAGGCCAGATGTACACGTGCAAATTCTATCAAGTTCCACCCTCAAGTTAGGTGAGTAATCCTCAACAGGTACAAAGAAACATTGTGTCAGTGACCTTAGTGATTACAAACTGAATTACTGCAAAATTTGGGAGTATAACCTTAGAAATTAAATAGCAAAACTAATTAAACACTATTTCTATCAAAACAGTCAGATGACTTAACACTCCATGAACAACACTCACATCTTCAATGTCAACAGAACCCAATCTATATCATTAGAGCTTTATTAGGAATGGTCCTACCATATTCTGTACAATATATTTCATAGACAGGAAATTAAAGCATCAAAATCGTTTTGAACACTGAACGATGGTCATATGTAAATCACCCCCACTGGCAGTTGCTGCTACTACTCTGCTTGCTGCAGACTTCTTGCTCCGTCATGCTGCACAGAGCAGCTGCTTCAGTGGTTGTTCTTGTTGAGGACAGCATGGCACACTATGAAAGAAATTAAGTCTGCAGATGTAGGTCGTGCTGAATTACTTCAATAATCTATGGTAAAATGGCCATGTTGTTAACCCCAGAATCATAGAGATTGTTTTTCAAAACCTTCAAATTTTACTGTGGAGCAATCATCATTTCATTCAGTTGTAGTGTGCCCTAATTAAGCCTGAAGAAAGAGTCAAGCTACTGTGCTGTAATAACATATGCAACTGAAATGGCATTACATGATAATTATTCAACCCATCAGTGCACCTAGAAGAGAGCTACTAACCAGAACATACAGAGTACAGAGATATAATTCCATGGACAATGTTTTACAATATGCTAAAGCATTAGAATGAAAAATCTGGTTTACAATCTTTGTGTATGTATAAAGATACGTTTGACTTTATAAATCTTCATGGACTCAAATCCATTTATTTATGTGCATACACACACAAACTCAACAATCAACAGATACAAGTCAGGACACACACCCCATCACTCTAGAACACTATCTGCAGAGACATTTTCCTCTGTTACTGTGGTGAAATCCAGCCTGCTATATACCCAGCATTTCCTTCATTTTCCGTTTTTGGCTCTTCCCACAAAGTTGCAACATTTTGACTTCCATTTTTCTCTCACTTGCAATTTATTAATCAGTTAGCCTTGTTTCATGTTATCATGCTTTCAAATGGCCACTCTTTCTTTATGTGGAATACACCCCCCNGATATGTTAAATGTTTATGGTCACAGAGGTGTCACACTATTCTTGCCATTCTGTTGGTGGAATTTCTTGCCTGAACTGCTCGCCAAAATGTGGCTGATGCTACAGCCCAAACCAGTTATGACTTTGCAAATACTCTGCAATGGCTATTCAGAGAGCACTGAACTGAATGACCCATTGCTTTCCTGAATGTGGTTTGCAAATAACTGCCACAGTACAGATCACATTTGCTCTAAATAATCCTGACACCTTCAGTCAAAACAATTCCAAGCTCATCCTGCTATCTGCTTCAAGGTATACCCGCTTTTCATAAGTTCTCTCATGGACTCATGAACCCTAAAGAGAAAATTTAAAAAGTCAGAAATGAAGAAACCACATCATGAAGTCAGATTTAGGCAAGGAGAAGAAAGCTGCAATCTCAGTTGCAACTAAAACTTACCTCAGATGAGGACCATTTGGCCTTAGTGGTGGTTGCCAAGAAATGGCAATAAAAGACTCGCTGATTGGAGTCACAGACAATGAACTAACACTTTGAGGAATTGTTGAAGGTGTAGTCACACTGGTAGGCAAACTCTCTGTGCAGCCTCCTAGAAAGCCATCACCTCCAGAACAAGCTACTACAGTGACTGAGTAGTTTGTATAGGGTGTAAGATTAGTCACTAAATGACTTAATGTTGATGAAGTATTGCCAGTAATGACAATGCGTGGATCAGGCATCCGAATCTCGTAGTTAAGGATTTCTCCATTTTGTATCAGAGGAGGTTTCCATGAGACCTGACGCAGGAGAAAAAAAAAATTAAAAATAAAATTAAAGTAACAGAATTTTTTCAGTTGGAATCCAGAAATACAGACACGGCATGCAACAAATGGACACAAGAGTGATGTAAAGATATGCTCTTCTTTCTTCTTCAAGACAGACTCAGAATATTACCTTTCCTATGTAACTGAAATTTGATTTTCAGTAGTATATTAGTTAGAAGTCTAACCTTTAATTTTAGTGAGGGTTGCAGTAACAGAGGTAGCCATTGAAAAGTCTAATATTTAGCTTCACCAGTAAAATGTGACTGCTCCACTCAAAATTCTGAGATGTTCAGATGCATTAGTAAAAGTACACTAATTATCATAAGTATCACTAATTGTCATTTATTGTCTTATGGTGTACTGTCTCCTGTGCTCACCTATTAGCTGCAGAGGAAAAAAGAAATTTTGTGTTTGTACAATTTTCTGAAATGCGTAACTGCATTACCTCCTGTGAGAAAGATTTGTCCATACTCTTTATATGATGACATATGTGGGTTTTCTTTTATAATTATACTGATAATTATGAGACATCAGGCACAGTTATCCATTTTTAAAGTTAAAAAAATTTGCTAAGAAAACTTCATCACCAAAAAATTGGACATTACATACAGAATTTGTGTTATATATAAACACATACGCGCAGCTATGCCTATTGTGGTTTTATTAAACTGAATTTTGGCAGTTAGTTTTCTTTTAGGGTTTTTCTTTTTGTAAGTATATTTTTCCATATATTTATTCTTAACCAGCTCTAGTGAGGAATCACACCCGAACCACTGTACCATAAAGTGTAGGGAAGTCATAAATTCTTTTTTTAAGGCGTTTTGCTACATTTTCATGACAGGGGGGACTTCAGAGCAACACAAGGAGGACATGTTAAGTGTATTAAGAATCTCAAAGATTCCTAGAGATGGTGTAAGAGCATCCATCAGTCTTTCCTCCCCTGGAAGTCCCAGCATAGGAAGTATGACAGCTCTTTCCTTTCCTCCTCCCTAGTACTGTTTTCCTTGCTACTGACCTGCTCATCTATAGCAATTGCTGTCTCTTTTCCTCCCATGGATAGGATAATTAAGGACTGAGTCCAACATTGAAAAGGACAGAGAAATGGAGAAAACCTAGATTAAGGTATGCTGAGAATAAGGTGAGCAAGGATAATACCAAAGTGTTAAATAGTAATACAAAGATACTTCAGTTTAAGCTAAGCTGAACTTTTTCCTTAATTCTCTCCAGCCTCCAAAGTAAGTATCTTTAAAAGGGTATATGCACAATTACACACAGCCATGGAGACAGAGAAGCTTGATTTATAAAATGATTTTCAAAAGACCCCTGGGATTAGGAAATGTTATATCTTGGGTACTGAAGGACCTCTTAGGTCATCAGACTTGTAAGAAACCTGGCAGCAAAGTACTGGAGAAAGCTGAAGGATTTTGATAACAGAAGCTGGAATACCATTAAACAGAGAATTAGAAACAGGGTGATCTTAAGTAAAGACAACACAAACAAGATTATTGGTGTCCACACAGCAAAGGCTTAGCTCTGGCTAATTACCAAATGCGGTATTCAAATTTCTGTTACTTCTGGCCCCAAATCATGATCAAACAAATAAAGAAAACACTATTGATAAATTAATGCAAAATTTAACAGAAGGTAGGGATCAATTCTGCATCAGTTTCACAGACATTGAACAAAAGTCTCATTTTGAAGTAGTTCATGTGAATTAGCCATAAGTTTGGGAAACAGAAAATGGATGATTAGCACAGACAACAGAAAATGTTTTTTCAAGTGCAGGTTGAGAGCATTCAGGTCAGTAAATTCAGGTGCAATTTCCAATCTTAATGCTTTATATTACTTCTTATTACTTTTATTTTTTTTATTTTTTTTAATTTTGCACTGCACACACTGGGTGCATTGTACAGAATGCATGTCAAAGAAAGAGGGATACGTGTGTGGTTCACTATTCAGGGACATACCAATGAAGTTTCTAAAAGAACTACAAAAGACTTTAAGGTCTGACATGCAACAGCAAAATACCCATTTCTGCCACCATGATTATGTTATCTTTTTTGAAGTGTAGCACCTATCCTGAAATTCTGCCTCAGTGAAGTATGACTATAGATAATATATTCTAGGTCTCTTTTTTTGGAATATTAATGCAGTAAATCTGTTAATATCTGTGGGGGAAAAAAAGCCTTCTTGCTTGTCAATTAATACAAGGTGGCTTCTGATAAAAGAAGTATATGTCAAATGCTTTGGAAAATTCCTGATACTACCCTCTCAGAAGAGAAAATTATCTAAAAATGTTCACCCCGTACCAAATCTTGTTTCCTTTCCTGCAAGAGAGGAGGAGTTATTTTTTAAATTACACTACATTTTAGATACCTAACTTCTATGTCTAAAACTAGAAGGTAACTCCAATAGAACTTGCACAAGATCCACCATATACTGTAACCACTTCACATAAAGAAACAGATTAATAACATAGGCAGGAGAACAGATGCTGCTCCAGAACCTCAGCTCCTGAGTTTTATACAGCATGTGCACTAGCTAGTAAAACTTGAAAGATCTCCCAGGTGTTACTTTGCAGCATTTCCTGTGCACTAGCAGAATATAACATAGATGCTTCATGGCGCTAACACTGGGAAATCTCTCAATGTTTTCTTTCTTTTCAAGAGAAATGAAAACCATGCTTAACAAAAAGACCATTCAGTCAGCAGCCCAATAACACAGGATGTAACTTGTTCCTGCCTGGACAGGGATATCAGAAGATCAGTTACTGCTTTGCTTAGTTTTGAGGTTATTTTAACTAGATAAAAGGATGACCAAGAATACTCACCACAGTCACTGCTGTGTCACTTGATGGGCTTGGAATTACATATGTCACCTGGGAATAGCAGGACATGCAGTCTCTGAGAACCCTCTCTCATGAAGAGGCAAGGGAGTGCCCGACCCGTACAGCATAAATGAAGATGATGGAGCCAGCCTGGTTGCCACATGCGGCACTACTGGAGCTCTTCTCTGCTTTGATGTGCCAAGGGCTGAGGTAAGAGCTTGGCAGTGCATGAAAGCAGGAAAGCTCACTAGACAGGCTGTGTTGGAAGCAGTAACAGTTTGTTCATTGATTTGAAGCTCAGCACTGAGACCATGAAAGAGGATGCCCATGAGGAAGAGAGAATAAGGTAACTACTGGGAGAGATTAACTGATTCAATGTAATGACTCTGGAAGCTGTCATTTAAAGATCAAAGCACCTTATTTTCTCCACCACAAATTTTAAAGACACAGAAATTAGCCATTTCCCCCCATTAAACTGTTATAACCGTGGAAATTTTTTAATTTTTTTTTTTTTTTGGAGAGTAGCTGAAACCCTGCAGTTTCATTCTAAGCTACACCAAGACAGGCATTGGCACATGGGTGACTGCTTTACTAGTGCATGCCTGGCTTCAACAGTTCACCTTTAAATCAAGGTGTTTGGCTTCATTTTAGTCTCATTTCTCCCAGCTATTACTGGTAGCCTCTACAAACAGATACAAACAGAATGTTTATTACATTCTGTTTGTATCTGTTTGTGTTTTTCACTGTTGGTCTCAAAGCACGTTTAAGTCTCAAACTGCAAATATTAATATTCCAGTTTTTAGATGAAAAGACTAAATCCCAGACTAAGTCACGTATCAGAGAGAAGCAAAACTGAACACAAAGACCTGCTACCCTAGTTCTGCTCTCCAGGCACTGGACTATAGTCCTGTGCCAACCCCCCAGCCTCCCCAAAAGTAGTTGAGAGATGAATTTCCTCATGAGTTCTTATCTGTCTTAACAGAAATTATAGTGGGATTCAATCAAGAGCCAGTATCACATCAGAAAAGCAAATCCTGAGAGAGGTCACTGATAATTATTCTCATACGCTTCCCACATGAATTACATCCAACTTCAGCAAGCACTACCACAGAACAATGGCACAATCAAGTTGGCAGTAACAGATTGCTACTACAAACACTTTTAGAAGCACTTAGCTTTAGTGGAAAAACAGAAGCGTTTATTCATGACCCTAAACAGCTACTACAGTGAAGTGTTTAAGCTATATCAAAGGCAGGGGGATAATGCTGATGAAATCCTGACTACTTCACCTCACTGTATGATCTGTACCAGGCAAGCAAGTTGTGTAAGAAATCACAGTCCTAAAACGTCAAAGACCTCTAGCATGCAAGTTAAGGTTGTTCCTATGGGTGTTGGAGTATCCTAAGTCACTCAAGCAGCACTTATGTGACAAATAAACCAAGGTCTCACTGACCTTAGCAGCATTACAAGGCAATCTTCACACAAGGATTGATTGCTCCTAAACTATTTCCCCAATGCACCAGGCATACCTGTGTAAAACTGGAAGTGTGGTGAATTAAGTCCAAACTCTTTTCTTGCCAGCACGGACCTGCTCTGTGTGCTTACCACATCTTCCTTTACAGTACAAGGCCTAACTAACAGGGTTGTCCTTTCAAACTTCAGCCACTGCAGGCTGAAGCATTTCAAGAATGAAAGTGATGGGGGGGTGTGAGAGGAGGGATCTTCACAGCCTTATTCTCTACCACACAGTGACATGCAGAAGTAAAATGCTGAAGGATCACCTCTGTTAGTCATTGGCTTCAATGACCATGAAGTTATTGCCACTGCATCCACAGTTCTGTACTTAGAAGCAACTTCACAGGACAGCAAACATTAACACGAGACAAAAAAATGACTCCAAAACATGTGTCTATAACTGTAACACTACAGGAATTGGAAAATGGATAAAGAAAACACCCTCCTTTTCATGGATGATATTAAAACAGTAACTGGAAGGTATATTGCTTTAAATACATCAGGGCTATCCATTCATAACATCTGAAGTCTTTCTCCCATATATGTTAATCCCAGCATATTTACAAAACAACAGGCATTCAGCAGCCCACAGTCCAGCTTCTGAGACAATGAAGAACAGAAGACAACTGTAAAAGTAGAGCCTTGTTTGTGTTTCCTCTTTTGCATAACCAATTGTCAAATTTGAGAAATAGCTACTAGAAATGTTTAGATTATCATTAACAAATGATAATCTGCAAAGCAAGAGTGCAGACTGCAACTCAAAGACCCTGTGGACAGCAAACTGATGACTGCTCAAATCCGTAGGGTGCAATACCAGATTTTCTGCTGCAGCTTCTTCTATACAAAGAAAAGAATGGAAGGTGAACTGTACATTAAAAGATTCTCATCTCCAAGGGTAACAAGAAACATGAATGACAATGGAATTAAAGACTATGACCACTCTTGTCAGTCAGAGGACTCATGAGGAAATACTAGTGCTACAGAATCATCACCCTTCATTTCCAGCAGGCAACATAAATAGAACATATTGAGAGAGGAGTCAATTAAACCATATATTTCTTTTTCTTTCATTTTGCATCTAATCAAATCACAAGAAATTTCCATAATGTGTGTTATCATGAAGGAATAGCATGGCACAAAAAATATTTATCAATAAGGTACTTCATCTACTCAGGATGAAAACATTCTCTTATAATCAATCTAGCTCGAAAAAGAAAAAACTCAACCCTTTCCCCTTGAGAGAAACAACAGGATTAAGTAGAGCTCATGCCAATGTTTATCCTGAGAAAGAAGTTACACAAAGAATGACAGGAATATCTGCAGCTTCCTGTCTTATCAAAGGTCAGATTGTGGCATTGGCCAGCAGGGAAGAGTGTTACAGGCAAACATGCATCAGAAAGTCTCCTGTTAAGTCAATAATCGAGACTACATTTGTCTTACCCTTGTGAAAGAGAAGTCTTCCTATTGAAAGTTAAATGTCCAAAGTTGGAGAACTTGCATAGTACAGTTAATTTAGCTCAGGGTACCCAGCCACATAATGCTCTTCATACACAAAAACTCCTTTAAATTACTCACTGTGTAAACCAGCCTCTTTCTCAAACAGCCCAACCTACAGACATTCCCAAACTTCTTACCAGTGTGAAGTGTGAGATTGAAGCAGCACAGCAATTGCAACCCTCACAAGTAAAGGAAACAATTTCTTTTATACTTCTGTACATTAGGGTATAGCAAATCTTGTGTAACGGGAATAATGTTCATGGCATTGGCATATACTAAATAAACGGCTTTCGCAGTTGCTGAATACCTCCACTACACTTTGGCATTTAATCAGCCACAAAAGCAGTTTATTGCGCAGTATACTCTGCTACCATGAACATTATCAATTCAGCAAATATTAAAAAATATAATGCAGGTGTCACAGAAATGGGTACTTCAAAAATTATCGACAGCTTTACACTTTTTGTTGTACATAAGAAAGCAAGCTTAATGTTATTGAGAGGTATCAGTCCATGCTGATTAAAATTAAATGTTAAAGGAGCACATACACATCGGAAGTGTTTATGCCAAGAATGACGCACTGCACTGATATTTTTCTCCTTGCAGAGGGAAAGCTTAGGTCTATGAAAATAAGATGTATACCCCAGTGAGTACTATCCTGGAGCACTTTGAATTCTCCACATCCTCAAATCATTTATATTGATTCTGTGACTAAATAAAAGAATGGAAATATGTTTCTTTTCTTTTGTAAATTCTTTCTATTTTCAGTAGAAGTAAATATTTACGCTCACGGTTTAGGGATTGGTTGCACTGACAGCTGTAAGTGCCTATTGATTTGCAACCATGGCTTGGTAAAGGAACCTCTCACTAACCTTTCCTAGAGTGCCCTTCCAATACTTTCTGCTATAGCCTCTCTAGGGCAAGAGGTATTTAAAATCTCCCTCCAAAAGAAACTGCTTGTTTTTCTGTCTTTGCTTAAGAGTTTGGTGTAGACACCAAATAAGATAAACACATTATAAAACACAAGGAGATTCCGCAAATTAGATTTGAAGGCTGCATAGATGATATATGTCCAGACAGTGTGGTGGGCTTGATCTGCTCAGGAGGGAAAGTATGCAAAAAAAACTCCAAACCAACTCTTGCTGCCCTGGACAAATAAGAGAAATTTTAAGATTTTTTAAGAATTCTTAGAATCTCAGAAATCAGAAGCAAGGTAATGTCTCAGCCATGGCATACCCTCTGCACATAAACTATAATAAGCGTTGCCAACTACCCTCCAATTATCATGACTAACAAATTAAACAAAACTAAGTAAAACAAAATACCTGAAAAAATCAGAAGAACTTATATCTGTATCAGCAAAGGATACCAATACTCTGGACACTGAGAGAAAGAAATTTTGCCAAAGGACAGATGTTCAGAAAAGAGTATACTTGGAAAGGCATATAAAACAGTTTTCTCAATTAAATGCTGCCACCTTAAATTATTTTGAACATTTTAACCTACACATTTAAATTCAAGAAAAAGTAACAGTAAAACTGAGTCATGGAAATAAACTCATCCAGGCTTCAGCATCTTTGACAGAAATTAGTCTTAACTGACCATGCAAATATGTGTCTCCAGGTGGAGAAAACAAGCCTGAGACTGCAAGAGCAGCAGTGAAACAAAATATGACCACCACTCATACAGAAGGTCATACTAGAGATTAAAGGTGTTTAAAGAGATTTGAACATTACTGATAGACTGGGGAAGAAGAATGAAAAAAAATCATTTGAACTCTTCAACAAGAAAGACAAAGAATTTAAAAAATATTAAAATTAAATTATTACAGACTGAAGACTGCCCTGCATGATTTCAGGTTTCAGAAGAAATAAATGATCAAACTGACTTCCAGTATTGGTAGATTACTTAGTCTTGGATTTGAGTAAAATGCAATAAAATTACAACTGAGCACACACCTCTGATCTCAAGAAAAGCCATCCAGTAAAGAAAGACAAGACCTCAGATAACTCACAGGCTTTTAAAATTAGGATTGGGTGTTGCCTGTACTTGGAGAAAGGAAAAATATGGGCGAGATATAAAATTATTATGCCCTTATCACATTAACTGAAGCTTTAAAGGTTGCAGTGACTTCTGCTTTGTGCTCGGAGTTGAAGTCAATGTGTAAAAGCTCATGCAATAAAACGTGGACATGTGTGTGAGCATGCCATTGAACTAGGGCTAATGTTTACTGTGTATAGCTGCTTCTGGTAAATTAATGCAAAACACTTCACCATAAATTGTGGTAGATATTAAGATATAGCTATAGAAGCACAGCGGGCAGTGTTCTGGAAGAAGATAGCCCAAATTTTCAATAAGCAGTCTGGCAATTCATCACAATAACTAGTGGTCTATGATTATTAATTCTTATGGTAACCATTGTACTCATACTAAACTCATTTGCTATTAATGTGAAAGTAACATGTAATTCCTCAGACATTGAAATATAATGTTAAAAGTTCAGGATTTTTTTTTTTGTGCTTAATGATGAACAGTCTTTCTAATAGCTTAAAATTATGTGTGAACAAAGCAAAAAATAAGCATTGGTTTACTGCTTAAATTCATAGCCTCAAACTATGTAGACTGCATCAGTAACACCACTGTGTTTACCTTGTGAAAATACAATGTATACCAAAAATAATAAATCTAGCAGATGAACGTCGGTCTTATGCAAATGTCCTTTGTTTTGTGCTCTGGTGAGCAAGCTACTGTACCAATACTTTTGGCATTAGTACAAGACTGAATCCATGGAAGCATGTGTGTATTTACACAAAAGAGGCTTCTAAGCTACAAAAATCCCTCTTGTTTGGTTACACTAATTTCCCTTGAATGAAGTTTGTATGCAAGCCAAAACAATGGTAGTTATCCTGTCCTCTAGAGTTCATTCCCAACAGAACGATGTGAATAATTGAAAACTTCCTAGGTACTCCTGTAAGACTCTTCTTCCGTAAATCAGAACCCACAATGCTTTTTTTTTTTTTTGTTTTCTCCATTAGCTATTTAAAAATACACTAATAATTACATACAAGATTTAATTACATTTAAAAAAAAAATCTTTCCACTTCTTATCATTTTAATGAACTCTTGAAATTTTGAAGAAGGAAGTAAGTCATTTTCTGGTCTGATTAGGGAGTTAAAAGTAAGCATTCAAGTTTAATATTCAAAATATGTAAGGTGTATAAGGAAGGAAATGAACTGGAGTGTAATGCCAGAGGCTGGTGTAAAGGAAAAAAAAAAGGAAAATAATCTAATGCTTTTGAGACAAAGGACAGACATTAGTTATTCAACTACCCCTGCAGCAACGAAATCTATTGCCTCAGCCAGTAGTTGTCTTAAATACACAGCTGCTACACTGGCAACATGTTAAAATCATGAAGCACTGAGAATTATTCCTACTTTAACGGAATGTGGTCCCGACACTTCTACATCAGGTGGCTGAACACCAGCAGGTCTTGATGGTCTAGTGGTAACTTCTGACCACACACTACTGTTCGTCCCTCCATGAACAGTGCTCATTAGTGTTC
>VXBZ01012241.1:707142-724834 GCA_013399135.1 Heliornis fulica
CCGAGTTTAGATGTATTCCTTAAGGACAAACTGTGATGTATGGGAGGAGCTGTCAGACTTAAACTTTGGGTCCCCCTAGTCCCTCCCCCTCCCCTCAAAAAAGCATATTTTGGTAGCTAGCACGCCTACCCACACATTCCCTACTGCCCTTTTAAAAGAGAGACTTTTAAGACTCTCTGAATTCAAACAAGATGTTTGAGAGATGCTTAATTGGCCCCACTGGATGGGAAAGCATTAAATCCTGGGCCTTAACACTCGTTTGGAGTAGCTTCTTTTTAAATGGCAAGCAGAATCACCTAATTCCATATACAAATCAACTAGCACGATACTGCTTGGTTGAAAGGGTCACCACAATTATGTAAAACATGAGTATTAACTATAATTGGGATAGTTTGCTAATACAATAAAATGCTCTGAACATGAGAAAAGTTATGCTCACAGCAGTAGCTATCACTTTCTAAAGTAAGAATTCATGGATGAAATGACATGAAAAAGATGGTTATAAAATTTTAATGGAATGATAAAAGGCAAAAGTCAGCCTCTCAGCTGAATTCTTAAAATCCCTATATATCACAATCAGCTCCTTAACTGTAAAATCAATGTGGAGTATAACATGTTGTCAATGTGGTTGTCACTGGAGGGAAGACTGCAAAGTATGACAGCTACACAGCTCAGCCTGACAATGATGAAAATAAAATCATAAACCTTTTTACATGGATGTAATTGTTTATATAAGTAACTACCGAACATGGGGACAGTGGGCATCTTTTTTCCTTATGATTCTTGGTTCATATTTCAAACCATTTCATTATAGTATTAATACTAGAAGGTAGTTTCATTTTAGCAAATGAAATTATCTTTTATGGTAGGCTATTTTGCTCATCTGCTTCAGAAGTTCAGACTCGACTTAAAATGAAAGCACAAAATTGCCATTAACCATTTTTAATTCCCTGACTGGAACCACACACATTTGTTTACTTATTGTACTGACTGGGGAAGCAAGGAGCTAGACTGTCATGGATGTACTTTGGGGGAATCTATACTTTCACTAATATACTGAGACATGTACCTGGACTTCTGCCCTTTAAAGCTAATGAGAAATACCTGATTCACTGGGAAAGTCTCTCATTAAGCAGAACAGAAATTCTGTGCCTATTATTCTTGAATCATTTACTCTTTTCAGGAACAAGGACAATGAAATTATACATATTAACAAAATGTGGTGTCTTTTATAAGCTAACAAATATATCCATCAGAAAATCCCAGGTGTGTAGCTTTGGGCACAAAGGAACATGGGAATTTTGTATTACATTAGATTATGGAACTCAAAAGTCATTAAGCTGTTCATACAATGATGTGCAGTCCATTTGAACCCCTTCAATACCTATTCAGGGCCTTCAGTTTACTTGCCCTCACTGCTTCAAAGGCACATTGGTTCCAGAATCTCAGACTACGAGTAAAGAAACTTCTTCTAGCTCCTAATCTGTAGGCATGTATGAGCAGTTTGCACTATTTACAGTGATCATAGTATCATATCTGCCATGAGACTACTTCATATTGATTTGTTCTTCTGTCCTCTTGCTGTTCACCCTGTCATGTAATTCATGTGACTTTCTCTTCCCTTTATCACCTCGCTTGCTTCAGTTTCCATTTATCTTTCTCGAGCACAGATGACCACATTGACATCAACTGTGCATTAGTTTATGTGTCTAAATTATATGGACCTAACTTACATAGCTAAACTAGGAGACTTGTCTTCTCAAACAATGCAGCCGATAAAGCAAGCACTCCCACAAAATGAGAACTGCATCATCTACCCTCCTGTCCTGCATTGCCTCTTTCTATTCTCTTAAAGCTGCCTTATGTAGAAAACAGGCCTTCTTATCCTGGACCCAAAACTTTGTCACAAGCATGCCAGAGAAGCACAACATTGCTCTCTGTGATAGGAATAGCCCTTCCCTGTTTTGTTGAGAAATAGCTCAGCTGATACATTCCAGCAGCTTTTTTTTTTTTTCTTTGGGGTTTTTTTGGTTTGGTTTGGGGTTTTTTTGTTGCTGTTGTTTGGGGTTTGGGTTTGGTTTTTTTTTAATTTTTTTTTCTCTAGAAAATTCCATAGAAAATGATTACCATGTAATGCTGACATTACATATTGTGAAAAAACTGGCCTAGAACTTTTTATACATAAGAGATATGGACTTGCAGTCACCTATGTAAGAGTCAAAAAATAAAATTTGGACTGCGTGACAGGCAACTTGCAAAACCTTCTCTCCACTAGTGCAAGCCAGGCACTTAGAAAAGAGGTTCGGTGATTGTTCTCTGTAATGGACCTGTATGCTGACCCATGGGACTGAAATGTAGCCACAAGTAGAGAACATGTTGGTGACTGAGATGTCCTGTGGTACAGACCTCATGACACCACAGTTTCTGGGACTCTCAAAAGAAAAGGAAGGAACAGGCAGCTTTTCTCTAAATTAGCAATTTTGCTAGTTTAAAACTCGTCTGAATCAATATGGATTTTCATAAAAAGCACCTTTCTCATTTGATCAAAGATTACACTGTATGGATTGCTAGCAGCCAATATAATTTTGGGAATCATAAAGCTGCGCCATAAGAATGCAGTAGCTGCCATTGGGCCAGCTAGCTATAACAAGTCCTTTACAGCTCCCTTCTCAGACTGCTCAAAGACTTGCATAACAAAATTGAAAACTTAACTGATACCTTCTTTTTGATATCTGTAAATTTTCATTTTATTTCTGAATAAATTCATGAAATTCTGCTCTCAGTTCAATGGTAAATACTGACCTCTCAGCTCAGTGATGATTACATTGGTTGTGAGAGAGTTATCTTAAATTTACACTCAAGTTACTGAAAGCAAGATCTAATCCAGAAACTTCATCTACTGTTTCTTTTTGTCTCGAATAAATAACCTGATGCTATACTGACCAAGACTACTGGAACAAACGTCTTTTATTAACACATTTAGCAGGTTTTAAAATATTCATGGAATATGTACATTATTGTTATCTAGCACTGGCAGGTTAGACTTTTAAAAATGCATGAAATCATTTACTTGCGTCACACTCATGTAAATGGAAGTATTTGAAAATTATTCACAACGTTTTTCTTGCATTAAAAAATACCCCAAAAATACTAATCTGTACATCAAGACATTTTAATATTAGATATAACATATTTCTAATGCAGCATCTGCTCATTTTTTCCTTAATTATTCCTAATATCCTCTTAGTTTACTAAGTATTTATTATAAAAATCTATAACATGCAGCTGTATTATGAAATCACCACTCTAAATTAGAAGAACTCTATTGACTTTATAAGTGGATGTTTTGATTTACATGCATTGCTATCTAGTGTATGTGCACATAAACACACATACATTTATTTTATTCCTACAAATGATTTATACTTTGGTGAAAGAAAACAAAAGAAGACATATATGCACCACATAAAATCAGTAAGAACAGGTATACATGCATATATTTCAATGGAGCAAGAGATATGGGAAATTCCTACTGTCAGATATTACTTTAAAAAGTCAGTCTATTGGTTAACAGGACCAGGAATTAAGAGTAATTCTGCAGCAAGCTGTCAGCATAGGCAGTTTTATAAGAAACATTGAAAGCTTGACAGAAATACTGCTCACAGCCAATGACAATCATTCGGTCTTAAGCAACTGAGTTTAATATCCTTTCACATCTGGTAGCCCCCCACAATGACACCAAAACCAGAGTCCTTTGTCACCACTGAAAGTTGGAGGGTGTTTTGTTAAGTTACAAGTGTTGTTGGATACTGAGGAATCATAGAATTGTCTTGATTGGAAGGGAATCTTTAGGTCATCAAGTCCAACCATCACCCTAACCTGACATCCACTACCAAGGATAAACCATGCCCCTCAGTACCGCATCTAACAGTCTTTTAAATACCTCCAGGGATGGAGACTCCACCACCTCCCATGGACATCCCTTTCCAATGCCAAACAACCTTCTCCGTGAAGAAGATTTTCCTAACATCCAGTCTAAACCTCCCCTGGCATAACTTGATGCCATTTACTCTTACACTATCACCCATCACTAAGGAGAAAAGGTCAGCCCCTGCCAGTCCACAGCTTCCTTTCAGATATTTGTAAGGAGCAAAAAGGTCCCCTCTCAGCATGTATTTTTTAGCAGCATCAATTAAAAAACAGGAAATATTGAGGAAAAGAATTTTCCCTTTGGAGATATGGAATTTAGAACTGAACTTCAGAAGTTTGTTTTAAGCTAAGGAACAAGATGTAACATCACAGCTTAAGAGGCAAAATGTTTGTTAATCTCAAAATATTTGAATTGTGTAAACCCTGGCAGAAGCAACATATTTTTATTTTCACAAGTTTCCTTTGGCAACATCTACCTTCCACACTAACCTAAACCATTTTTTCAAGCAGGTTTTGCAAAGGGTAGCATTTCATACTAGTGCACAAAGACCATCAAACTTCTACACAGCAGTTAACTTCTACACCCATGTTCAAGTATATAGGAATGCATGTCCTTCTACCTTATCCCTAACTCCCAAAAGGAGGATTTGAAAATTCTACACCTACTACTTTGCACAAAATTTAATTTTTATACATGCTAACAAGTGATGCCTTTTCAATGCACTTCTGTGCTCCTCCGATCTAAAAAAAAACCCAAACATTACGTGAATTATTGGACCAGAACTTAATAATCACTGAAATTTTAATTAAATAGTCATTGGAGACTGGTTGCATTTATCCCATAAACGTTGACAAGTTTAGTAATATTTTACCCACTTTTGAAAACAATTGCAGTAAAGGAACTGAATCTCAATTAAGATTTTCACAGGCAGATAGCATCTCTGGTTTGTAAAGACCGAGTTCAGAACTTACCTTTATTAGGTAATTATTTATAGGTAATGTGTTCATAGCTATATTTACACCTTTGGAGCTTAAATGGATTTATCAGATAAATTTCCATTGGGAATTATTTGCTCATCTTCAAAGAAAAATATTTTACAATTGTGGGAACATGTGTCCTTCTGGGTGCCCTCTGAAGACAGACAGCTATCCATTTAGAGAAGGGACTAAAATGAAGTTCAGTAACAAGCACTGACTGACTATTTGCTACAATAATACCATGTGCACATCACTTTAAATCTACAGTCTGAAATGCAGTTCTCATGTCAGTGAAAATAGAGTAAGACCACAAGGCACTTTGGCATGAAGGCAGGGAAAGCAACGTAGTAAGGAAACCGGTAATGAAACAGCCTCCCACTCTGCCTTTTCCTGCTCAAAATTACTTACTTTCTTATTAAACAAGACGTAAAATCTCTTTGCAAATCATTTAATTTCTCTAAAATTTGGTACAATTATATCATCCAGTACTGTGGTGGCTTTTTTGAAAGAAGCAATGAATATATTTGAAAACAAATTTTTCAAAAAAGTGTGATATTGGATATCCTGCTGAATTGTAAGAGAAAACTAATAGGTTTGTTTCTTTAAAAAAAAAAAGCTGGAAATAATGTATTTTGTATATATGTTATGTACAGAAAGCTCAAGTTTTGTCATATGTGTCTGCTTACATATTATAACAGGCACAAAATCCTATCGTGTCAACTAAATGGCTGTGTCTATATGCTGATAACTGTTCGTTAGATCAAGGAACTGTTGAACAAATTATTGAGAGTGAAACTGCAGATTGTAGAACTATTAATGAGGGAAGTGAAAGGACTGACAATGACAAACTCAATTTCAGGCCAGTATATCACCACTTTGAATTAACAAAGATCACTGGGAACGAAGAGTTCTGTTTGGCTGTGGTACAGCTTAGGTATTCTCATCACAGAGATAAGACAACTGACATATACTATTAACTTCAATTTATTTTCTCTGATATGACTGAAATCAGAATCAAGTCCCTGAATATAAAGGAATACCATTTACAAAGCTGCACTTAGCAATGTATCTTAAATTAACCATATATGAACACATATGCACGAAGGGATACTGTATAATGAAATAAAATATTACTTTACAAAACATATTTAAATATTCATGCTTTATAAAAATCTAAGACAGCAGATAATCTATCTCTTAGAAGTTATTATTGCAGGTTAATATTCAGGAAGGAAATACATTACTGCCATTTAACCGAGAAAGCTAGATAACCAAAAGAAATTAAGTACAACAGCAGCTAAACTTTTATTTATATTTTCTGCTAAAGAGAATTAAATAAGATCGGGCTGCTTACTGTCCTCTGCTGTAGTCATTGAAGACCAATTGCTATAAGCATCGCCATAACCATTGGAAGCAACCACTCTCATCTCATACTCAGTGTATGGCTGAAGATCTCCTACCCTGTGTTGTAAGGAAGCAGTAGGGCTGGAAAGCAAACTGCAAAGAAAAGCAGCATAAGAGACATCATTAAACATCCCATCATCTAAAGAAAGACTAAAGCATTACATGTCTTGTAACAAAACCAGCCACCCTACAGTGAGCCATATTCAAGATAATGGGACTTTTCTTGCTCAGCAGTTGATGGTGGCCTTGTTATGGTCTGCGTACTCTAAAATGTCACCAGCAGAATGCCTCCGCCGCATCTGGAGTTGGTAGCTGGGCGTGCCTGGGGCGTTGTTGCGAACTGGTGTAGACCAGACAACCTGAAGACTGGTCGGAGTGGCAGATGAAAGCCTTGGAGGCAACACGCCATCTGGAGCTGTTGAAAAACATGGATGAATTAGAGCAGAGAAAACCATGGAGAACATATGCTGAGTGGAAACAAAATGCTCCATATACTGGAAAAACTGTTCCTCAGGATCAACGGCAATGTTAACATGGTCCATTTAGTTTAACATTTTCACTACTGAACAATGCTGTTTCTTTATTCTTTCCAATACAGTTACATGAGTATAATTTTGCTAAAAGCAAACCTCCAAACACCAAAAGAAATTCAGAAGCAACATATTTTCTACCACCTGTTCAAATTTTATCTAATTTACCTCATGCCCAGCTCTGCCACCCCGAGAAGTTAAAGAAATGCTCACAGAAGTGTGAGCCAGCAAGAGTAAGATTGATCAGACTTTTTGTCATTCAGGTATGTTCTGATGCTTATAAACTAATGTTATTCTTCTAAAGGATACAGCATAAATTTTAAGGGAAAAATGGTCTTTCAGTAGAAATCAAAATAGATGCACTGAAGTCTCAGTCTCTAACCCACTGTTATGTTAAGGAAATTAATTTTTATGAAGTTCAGGAACTGCAGATCAAAATCTGTCGGTAATGATACTACTAATGACCTTTAACTGCTGCAAATTTCAGTGTGCAGTAAAAAAGAAGCATGCCAATTCGCACCCATGAGTTTATGGCTTTGTTTTTTGTTTAAGAAAACAATCTGTTGAAGAAGCTTTCTGTATATAAACACATCTGGAACTTTTATCTATAATGCATGTCTGTAGCCATAGCTATGTAGTTCTTTTCCAGAGAGTTAAAATACTGGAAAGTTACTGCCTTTGTCATTTAAACACTTGCATAATAGTTTTGTTTTTCATGGTCCAGTAGTTGCCATTTGCTACTTTCTTCAGTCTTTCCACCAGAAATTTTTGTTGCTGTTGTTTTCTTCCTTCTCTCTATTGGAAAAAAGTATCACAGATCTGTAACTTAAGGTACAGTTGTAAGCCTCAAGGCATAAGTTGTAATATGAGGGAATGGTATTTTACAGTAAATTTTGTGATTTTCCTTTACTACCTGTATATGAGGCCAGCCTGCTGCCTTCGGATGATCCCTCCTTCTGCTGTTACTAGACCTAGGCAATAAGGGTCTAGTAAATCCCAAGCAAACTTGAATTCTTCCTGTTTCCAAATCCAAGAGATGCCCGAGAGTAAGGTAATTCACAATCTGCAGATCCCTTGCAACACCTTCAAGGCCAATCAAGAGCTTGTGAGCACCTCAACTCAGAGGGGAGAAGATGTCTGATTTAACTTGAATAGTCCCAAACATCCCTCCAGCTGAGCCATCCAAACCAAACATCTGTATACCAAATGCCTCTGTACGTGAATTAAATTTCACTCTTGGAGTAAAATGGTGAAAATGCATTTATCTCACTTAACATTGCTCCCTTTAGCAGCAACACAACTAATGTTGGAGTTAAGTTGTGCAATAAGGGAGCTAGAACCTTATGGATGTAAAGTACAGTAGATAATCATGAATTATTTTTGCATCCCTTTATAAAATGATTCCTGAAGTTGGTAGGAGGCAAACTCAGAAAGCATGAGAAAGATTGCATAATTAATGGATAAACTTTCATTAGAGGATTTAAAAATGCTTCCACACACTGACACTAACAGAAAAGGCTCGATATCCTTTCAAAGCTAAAAGTCTAAAAATTATTCTAATTAGCTGATCTGTAATTTGGCCAGGAAGCCAAAGTTCACATTGCTATTGAGGAGAAAAGTGTGAGTAAATCACTGAGGAGGTAAAAGTGTGAAATTTATTTCCAGTTCTATCAGGACACATTGCTTCACCTTTGTCTTTCATTTCTCAATCTGTTAAATGGAGATAATAATACTTATCCTTCTTTGTAAAGCTCTCTGAGATCTACAAAGTAAAAGCTCTGATTAAGCTTTATGTAAGTATAGCAGTGGTTATTACAGCGATACAGGAATGTTCATCAAAAAACAAAGATGTAGCTGTCTAAATGTCAATAACAATTCATAGTGCAGATGTTATTTTAATGGTGTAGGTAATCTCAGCTCAATGTTCAAATCTCTTCTACCAACAAAAGCACAGCGTAGGGAAAAGTAGAAAACATGGACAAATCTCTCCTGTGAAAGTCGACTGACCTGTAGAACAAGCCAAGCCAACTACTTTGAAAACAACTTCTTAGCATATATGACAAATTTATCTCCACTGAAAGACTTGCAGCACTCAGGGAATGTCCTCAGCTAAGCACTAGAGCTAGTTTCCTCAGCTCTGTGATTCCAAAGAATCGGGGTAGGGGGACAGGAGGCTAAGAAAAATAAATTGTCAAGTCTCTGCTGAGTCATAATGAGAAAGGTGCTCTGTTAAACTAATCACACTTTGATCATTAAAACTGCAGAGCACTTCCCCCCAAAAAACTGGAAATTCTAAATTGCACACAAAACATCCTTTGAACGTTTCAAACACTCCTTATCACCAAGGTCTTCAGTGTAACATTTCCCTCAGCTTAACCCTTTTTACCCGATCCATATTCCCAAGAGACTCCTTACTACCCAAGTAATAACTGGCAACCAGCAATAATTCTACTGCGAATTTCTCAACAGAAGAGCCATGTATCTATCAGCTTGATATATTGTCTTTAAGATGCAATGTTGCTCAAAAAGCTCCCCTCAAGCTTTAATATGATCCTCAGGGGGCAGCCACTCCACTTGCAACCTACTGAATCAACATCTAGCATAGTAAATCATCACTTAGCAGGGCAGAAAGTCACGCTTTGTATATGAAAAGACTACAAAGGCAGAATAAAATGCTTAATCAGCTGTCAATTTTAATCAAAGGATTAATAAACATCACCACAAAATAATAAAACCTGAAGAATATTTCAAGATGACAACAACATAGTGTATTCCAGACACTCAGGTACACGCAGATAAGTCAAGAAAGATCTGATACTTGCTCAGCCACTAATATGGTAAGAACATTGGAAAGCATTCTTACTTCCTGCCTCAATTTCCTTATCTTAAACAACATATGCGGTAGTAGTCAGCTTTCTAAGTATTTGTTTATTTTAGGAAAGTCAGCATCATGCTAAATAGCTGATCTTAAAATGTATACTCTGTGAATTCGTCTTTTCTGAAGGGTTTTCACTGTATTTATTATAAGGATGTATCTGAAATATAAATTTTCTGAAAGTAGATGACTTAAAGTAGGATGGTTAAAAGTGAGATATGATTATGACAATAAATTAATATTTAGTTATAAAAATGTCTGCATTATTAATCTTTAATAAGAGGAAGAAAAGCCTGTAGAGCTTGAATCGATATCTATCAAATTGGTGTAAACTCACACCAACTTTGAAATGAAATGACACCAATTTTAAGTGATCAGGTATATTGGTCCTGCTGTATCCACAGTATCTCCAGAAAGGCAGCTAGAAGAGTTTGGAGCTATGTAAATTAACTCTACAATTTGCCACATCTGCACATGTAAAATATTTAGCACAGGCGAGGCATTTTCAACTTATAAAACTATTTTTCATACATGCGCATGCAAATGATAACTGCAGATATTTAACTACAGAGACGGTAAATGTGCCCTACACAGTTCGTACCCTAACAGCAAGGAAAAGTTCCAGTCAGACTGCCTTTAGATGACTGCCTTGCTCAGGCATGCCTTCCCTCACTCTTTTCCAGGTTCAATTCACAAACACTGTTTCTTCATTTTATTGCAGTGATTGTTTAGATGCTCCTGATTCCCTTTTTATTTTAGGTGCCCATACTGAGATCACCTCATTACAGCAGTTTTTATGGCAATATGTTCTGCACACAGACATTTGTTTCTCCCTATTTGCCCAGGTATGCCTGTTATCTAGTTGTTTGTTCAGTCCAAATAATTCCAGTCATTGCACTCTCCATAATTCTCAACATGGCCACATGTTTTTGTTTCATTTAACCAGGAGACAGGGCGTGATGCTGGGCTGTGTGTCATCACTAGAAGGGCATTCTAGTTAAAAAGTCTTTGTCTATTGGCAAAGCAGAAGATTGCTTTTTTGTTTTGTTTTTTCATTATCTTCACTCTGGTTTGGTTTTTAACCCTCTGTTCCCAGTTATCTTATCTACACAGTGTATACTAAATACACACAGTTGCTCTTGATTTTTTCATTTAATACATATGTTCAATCATGTTGTCCACCTATTCAAATGCCTGAAGTATGCAGAGTATTACTGTATTTTTTTTAATATACTGATATCTGTTTTCTGTTATAGATGCACCTCCATCCTGTAACACATATACCTGGGACAACATACCCCTTATTCAACACACATACATGCACTGTAGAACAAACAATGTAAAAGTTCCATGGTGGCCTCCTTCCATGTCCCTCTCTGGCACACAGAGCTTGGGAAAAAAGAAAGCTGCACTATGGCAGAAAGCAAGTAAAGTGACATAAAGGAGTAACTTAAAGCCTCTGTAAGCTGTCTGTTCACACCTCATATTCATGACAGTTTCTTTTCAGAAGTGTAACATAAATGGTATCCTGTTCTGTCTTCATGTTCTATCCTGTTTTATATATCTGACCTCTCCTATAATAGTAATTTTATTTGAAAAGGAGTGGCTATGTAGATAATTTCACTTTTAGTATTAATCTTTAATGTTTCATGTACTTGTTAGGCACAGTAACACTTGAAGTTATGAAAATAAGTTTGAAAAAATCTAAAACTGGAAACTGCGCATTTTCTTCCACTTGCACCTTGTAGCATTCCAAGCTTTAGACTACAATCTAGGTAGGTCCCTGTAAACTAACTCAGTCTTTACTCCATGACCTGTAGATCTGAAGTTTAGGACAAGTAGCTTTTGAAATTTGAGAGCAAGGTTTCATATTGCTCATTAATACTGATCTAAAGAAAAAACAAAATTAGTCCTCCCCCTCCTTTTAGTGAACTTTTCTTTATGTACAGCCTCAAAATCTGCAATATTGGTCTCAAGTAAAGATATGTGTAAGAGATTCCCCTTTTCTAAGTGTTCATAGTCAATGCTATAAAAATGTCTTATATAAGGTAAAGGTGACAAATCTATAACTTCATAACTTCCTGCATGCAGGATAGAAGTTTACCCATGTTATCCAACAAGAACTTTGCTCAACTCTAACAGCTACAAAGGAATGCCAATAAGCAATTTGATGAATGATTAATGATTTTAATACCTGTGATAAAGACTTTGGATGGAGTTTATAACTCCCCAGTAAAAGTAATTATTCATCAGAATCTTTAAAAAGGTGCCTAGCCAATAACTGTCATATCACCAAATTAATTACTAAAAAAAAAGAAAAAAAATTAAAAAAAAAGAAGACCATGAAGAAAAATAGATAAGGATTGGTATCAGGCAGAAACTCTGCCTCTTTGTAAGGAAACAGATGTGGCAAAAGCAGAAGGCACATGATCGATCTGGTTTATCTTCATGCAATACCTTCAGCTTCTTACTCAAAAAAGCTTTAGAGCTTAATATCGGGATTTTTTTTTCTTTCATTAAGGAAAAAGCTAAAAGATTTGGCTATAGTCTTCAAACTCTTACAGCTTCAAGTACAATTAATATTTGCAGGCAGAGAGCTCTCACCAGAGGCAAGTATGCTAGTTTCCACATGGACAGAGTCTTATATCTGGTGAGTCTCATTGACTGCTGTTGAGAAGACCATTGGCTGAATTGAACTTTCTTTCTTATTGCTGACGGTACAATTTCAAAGAACTGCAGGATGGCTTTTAAGGTTTTTCCTTCATATTTGAAACTAGCAAGCATGCAGAGCTCTGGAAATAGGGGATTCCCAAAAGGAACAACAAAACCCAACAAATTATGTCACTGATGGTTGGGAAAAGACAAGGGAAGAAAGCCTTAACCTATGTTGCTTACAGAACACTAGAAGAGTAAGGTGATATACAGTAATTCTCAACTTCATAGAAGTTTTGCAAAGACAAAGAGATTCTCTCTCCTGGAAAGCGGGATGTACAGTAATGGGATTCAAATGCTGCAAGATTTCAGACTGGAAAATCTACATCAGACTATACCAACATTTTACCAAAAATTAGAGAAGCTTATGGTCTTACAGAAAGAAAACGCACGAGATGATTTCCCAATAAACTCCTTTTCAGCCTAATAATTTACTTAAGAGTGAACATCATGGAACGTTAAGAAGGAATAAAGAGAAAGGAAAAAGCTCAGAGGTGATGATGTTACAAGAAGCTCAGGCTGAAGCCCAATTTGCTGAAAATGATTTTTCACTATTGTTTTTTCTATGACTGAGAGGAAAAGGGTGACAGGATATTCAAAACCGAAATGCAGCATTCTACATGAACAAGCAGACACAGTTTCTGCAAATTATTGTAGCTATATGTCCAATTAGTGTGGCAAAATAAACCAATGTAGCAACCTAACTGAATGCCAAGGACAAACGTGAGAAAAGATGTGAATGTTCTTGTCCAACGAGTCTGGGTCAAATGCTAGTGCTATGTGTGCTCCTGCAGCACGCGTGTGCCAGCGGACTGCAGCTCCCAGAGCAGTACACCCTGCTGGCAGAAAAGGAGTGTGTCACGAGTGGATGAGCATTTTGACAGAAGCATCAGTTTATATATCCTTAAATGTATGGCCTAGAGAATAATGCAGGTTTGCAAATAAATTAGATCTGCAATAAGATTAACTGTAGTTATTTTTAAACCATAAATTTCTCTGCAGTACACAGAGGATGGTGTGAAATACTACTATTTCTGATAGAGTCCAAGCTTGAGAGTGCCCATAAATAGAAAACAGATCTGACAAGATGACAGATTAGCTGGTATTAGGGAGCCACTATGCACAGTGGGTGGTGCAGTCTCATTATATCTTGAATGTCCTACAGGTATCTGCAAGATCCAGGTCATTGGACTACCTTTTGGCCATGAAACAAGTGAAGCCCTGAGACATTTTCCCCCTCATAATCTGTCCTTGTTTGTAGAAAGAGGGGGGCAAAATATGTTTCCTCAAAGTTTCTGCTCCCCATAATCCAGGGAACTGAGAGCTGGATTTAGTTCACAGCTGCTAATTAACTTCCTATGCCATGCGTAGTAATCACAAAACACCCTCTTGTATTGTCAATGTCTTTATGTAGGGAAAATGGGAGGCAGGTGTTGAGAAAGAAAGAAGTGATTCTTCCCACTTACAGTTGCTGTTATCCCCAAACTTCATATCCTCCATGGACAGCATGAGCAGAAAGTCTTGACTCTGGCACGTCTGGAAGGAACCAGCTCCTCCAAACCACTGCACCTACTTAAGCTGCCACCTCTTTTCCTTCCCTTTTTGTAACAGCAAAATGTGGATTTACACTGCCACATTTCCAGTGGCATTTACATGTTTACTTTCATGCTGTTTGGAAATTAATACTATTTAGTACTATGATTTATAAATAGAAAATTTAGGAAAACAAAGTATTGAATAATAAAATGAAACCAATAACTTTTTAAATTAAAATAGACACTGTTTATACCAATAAATAACCCATTGTTCGCAGCAGATAGCTACATTAAAGGATCAGTTGATTTTATCATTACTGGGAGCCGTAAGGTTTCAAAGTTCAAGGCATGGCCCTCCATTGGAGACCTCAGCTGAGGATGTACCCTGACTGAGTAGCATCATTAAACAATAGCCAAAGCAAGCTGGCAGCAAAGTCTTGTGGCTATTTTTTTTTTTTNCTCTACAGTTTTGGTTGTGGTTCTAGTTCTACTCTCCTGATGGTAGATATGAAATAATACTAAAGCTACAAACATAGTTGGTCTCATTGTGTTCCAGATATTGTAATGTCTTTATGGTTTATTTCCCCAATCACTGGTTCATACAAAATTGTTTTCTGCAAGGAGTTTGCAGAGTTTCCAAAAGCTTTTGTATTTCTAACTTAATCTTCTGAAATACATCTCTATGAAATATATGTATATGACATCTGAGAAAAGCAACTAGTTCTTGGATATTTTGTTCATATATCAAAAAGCAACATAGGAGTGCACTAGGGAATATGTTGTCAAAGAAACCGTGGAATTTTATCTTCTCATTTCCCATTTTCTCTAAGGTTTAGGTGCTTATCACAAAAATATCAAAGTGTCTTCTATGTCAATGCACTGAAACAAATATATTCACACTGAAAGTCATGAAGGAAATTCAGAAATCAGGATTGTACATCTCATAAACGTTACAAACTTTACAGACTAGAAATGTCTGCTTTGCTTGTAGGAAGTGTTGTTTACGTAAAGACAGTGGAAGTTTGATCTAAACTTTTTCTCCCTGAAAGACTTTTTCAGTAACAACCATGTTCTCACAAATAGAAGTTTAAAAAAAAAAAAATTTTAAATGTACTGCTTTGCTCCAATACTCAAGCTATTAGAAAACATATTATCTTTTCCTGTTAACCTGAGCTGGACAAAGCTGAAAACAAACATATCAAAGACACAATACTTATTAAGGAGAAACTCTGGTTTGTGTGTTACCTTAACCTGCTTCCCAATTCACTCTAAAGCATTCAAAGCATATAGCTTTTCAAGTAGCCTTTTTTTTCTGCAAAGTAAAGCATATGTCAGGTTCAGACACAATACCAAAAATGACTGTATATTTTATTAAAACTCTATTTTTCACTCTCTCTCTTTTTTAACAAAAGTCTAATTTAGTTGTTGTTCCCTTAGGTACAAAGTACACAGTTCATAATTCATTTGATATAAAATGTCAGTTTAGATTTTTGCACTACTTTGATAAATGAGAAAAAACATGTACATTTCAATTTCCTTCTACGACGTTTTACTAGCAGATGCCCCCCTCCCATTGTGCTGCTCAAAGACCTTTGTGTTAAATTAAACATCAAGATTCAGAAACTGTAGGGAATGATGTTACCAAGACATACCATACAAATATGTGAGACTAGGAAAAAAGGTAATGATTTTTCCTACCAGTAAAGGGATCTCTCCCAAAGAGCATCTTTGATCCTTGAATTAGTTCTCAGTTATAATTTAATATATCAAAACTGTCAGCAGCTTTTCTTACGAC
Source organism: Heliornis fulica (assembly GCA_013399135.1). Classification (NCBI taxonomy): domain Eukaryota; kingdom Metazoa; phylum Chordata; class Aves; order Gruiformes; family Heliornithidae; genus Heliornis; species Heliornis fulica. Next base: position 722,902 of record VXBZ01012241.1, read on the forward strand.
AAGACATAAAGTGATATAGTCAGCTCCACAAAGAGTGAAATACAACATTGAGGAGCTTGCCCCCCTCCTAACATGTGCTTGTGACTCCAAAGTCTATCAATATTAAAGGAGAAAAATCTGTGTACATCAAAGGAGATGGCAGAGAATTAATTTAATTGTATCTGTCATCATTAACAGTACGGAGTGTTTTTTGCCATATAACTAAATCCTGCCATCGATCAACATGCAAAACTCTCAGGGGGATAATCTGCACATAGAGCAGAATCAAAAATTTAGTTCTGGAAATAAAACTATTATAAAGAGAAAAATAACAACAAAACACTTTATATTACTCTTATGTAACATATAAGGCCAAGGCTGATAAATCTGAGCTATTACATTTACAGAGTAAACAAGAATTCTTATCACTTCTCAAAATTGCCGGCTGCAACGCTATGGCTGTCACTTCATGTTACAGTCTAGTTCAACAGCTGCAGTATCAATAAATTAAGCTGTATTAGAAAATAGCAATATGATCACATTCTGATGCTCATGCTGAGTATCAGCACTGATGAAAAATACACATCCACAACTACAAATCCCCTGAACTCAGGACCTGCTCCTCTTGCCCCTTTTGCTGCCAACATGCACACTGCCTCACCCTGACTAGAGTCAGTCATTTGATTTCTGGGTTGAAATAGTACCTGCTCCATCTTCTCCTCCAGTAAACATGACTTTTTTATTATTGCACCCCTCACCTCCATTCCCCCACCCCAAGCCATACAGTTTCAACTGGACAGATGGGCAGTATTCTGCCTTCCTTGCTTATGATCCCAGAGATTAGTATGCTGCCAGCCAAGAGGGAGATGGGAATGTTAGTCACTTCAGGATGAATAATCCAGATCTCCTTTTTTCAGCCAGTGCTCTAACAGAGATAAGCTATGACAGAATATGAAAGGTGACACCTCCGTTCCACCTAACTGTGGCAAAAATCCCTAACTGTTTTTATGGATTGGTCCCACACTAAAAATAGCATTTCAATTGACAGAAATATGATCCAGGTGTTATCCACTGAAGCAAAATATTTAATATTTAAGGTGAATAAAACGCAATTCAGACAAGCCTACTCACACATGGAAATAATCTGTGCAAAATATACAGTTGACTTCTCTGATGAATAGGATAATAAGATTGCAACCTTTTATACCCAACCCATCTACACAGAAATGTTCGTACAGCATTATTAAGTAGCTACTCATCAGTTAATGTCCTGTTCTAGATACTTTTAACAAATAAACCATTTATGTGAATTAACTCTTGGCTTCATTTCCTCAGATAATGCTGAGGAACACATAAATCCACTGGAATAGGTGGAAGTGTGTCAATATAGAACAATGAGTGATGTGTTCTCAAGTATTTTTGCTGAAAAGACCTTGGCTACTTTGTTCTTGTTCAAACTTTGGTAACCTAATTGATTAAAAGTCAGTAACACCTTCACTGTGATTGTGTTTTGTCTTGCATGCCACAAGACATGTCACAGCGTTTACTCCAATCTACACATACCATTTGCTATCTGTCGAGGTAAAGGGAATACCATAGCAATATTTATCCTCTAGATAACCAGATTTCTTCAATATTTTGACAAAAAATAAATAGGAAGGGAAAACTTCCTCTCCTGTGTTCATTTTTAAAGCATAGCCTGAAAAGGCTGAATCTTTATCACAGAAAATTTACAGCTATTAATTCAGATTACAATAATCAGGAATGTCCTGTTGAATTTTTTGGACAGCACTATCAACTTCTTAAGAATAACCCTCTCAAACAGGCTTCTTGGTATGTAAGAGCACTCACTACTTTAGTGGAAGGGTAAGACATGTAGTCTTTCTTTATAAAATGCCATCTCTTTGCTCGTTCAACTGCTTTTCTTCCCATGTGTTCTATGAAATAATCCAGG
>VXBZ01012241.1:724893-765336 GCA_013399135.1 Heliornis fulica
TCCTTTCCTTTCCTTTCCTTTCCTTTCCTTTCCTTTCCTTTCCTTTCCTTTCCTTTCCTTTCCTTTCCTTTCCTTTCCTTTCCTTTCTTCTATCTGTAAAATGGGAACAACAATCTTTCAGTCAATGCAGAAGCCTACTGGAAAACTGAATTGGTAAATAGCTTTAATAATCATAGAAATACATAAGTGTGTATACAAATAGTAACTCATATAATTCTATACTTATAACTCCATATCCTACCATAACATGGAATACATCCATTCCCTTTGTCTCTTTACTAACCTGGATTTAATCTAAGAGCACGGTATTTCTTTGTTAAAATAATCTCTGGTTTTGTCCCCAAGTAAAGAGAGAACAAGAATAGTGATTTGATTAATTTTACATTTCCCCCCCATCAAGAACTTCAGAGACCTTTAATTTCCCACCCTAATATGGAAACAGGACAAATATGTAACAGGGTGATGGAACGATGCTTGAGGCTCGCAGAGTTCACTGCAAACAAAGGAACTTTAAAGCTTCCTTAACTGTGCAAAGCAGCTCAGAAAAAACCTTGTCACTTTATTCAATTGCTTTATGATCAGCAGGCTAACTTCCATAATCTAGGTGCTTTTCATGCAGAAATTGCAGAATGAACTGACAAAAAAAAATCTTCACAAAACCAAAAAACAACCCAAAACACCCCACAAAACCACAAATATCCTCCCCCCACGCCCCTACCCCAATCTGCAGACATTTGCCTTTACTGACAGATAAGTAACTATGTATCATCTTATTCTGAAAACTATAGGAGCAGGAGTTGTAAAAAATATATATAATAAAGTAAGCTTTTTGGAAAAATGGTGCAAATCCCTACAAAGTAAAATAAAAATTCATCCCATTCCTAAAACTTGCATATATCTGGAAAATAGTTCAAAAGGCAAAACTCACAGTGTGATTTTCCAAATTTCTATGTTTTCACTAGGAACTTCAATGTCATTTTATGTAGAATTTCTTTAACAGAAGAACCTAACTTATCATATAGAGAATGCTGCCTTTAATTAGAGTACCTAGCGGTCTAATTCAGATTTACATGGAACAAAAAAAATAAAATCCAACCTAACCCTGAACAGGCTTAAGATTTGCATACTTCATCTAAACTGTATCCTTCTTTATACAATTGAAATTGGTCCAAAATAGGTTTATGTGAAGGTAGGTAATCATTTTAAATAATGATCTGCTGCTAAATTCCACAGCAGCAAATTTTCACCACTTCTATTCTGTTTTTCAGAAGTACAATCAAGCTGTAGTTGTCCAGTGTAAAATTGCTCTGCTACAGATTTCTTTCAAGTCATCTTAAGTACCACCTGGACCTTATGCTAACTCTAAGGTTCTGGAAAGACCTGGAGTAAGACCTCTACAGTCTTATTTTATTCACCTTATTCTATTTTGTTCTCCTCCCTGTCCTGCAGAGGAGGGGAGTGATAAAGTGGCTTGGTGGTCACCTGACATCTAGCCAAGGTCCTCATCACAGTTTTTATGTGGCTCCAGAGGATAGAAAGCAACCTACGAGCTGTCAAATACAGGTCTCCTATGTCTGGAGCATGGAAGAATCGTAGCTGTAACTATGGGAACTCTGCCTAGGCCCAGAAGGACAGGGTGCAGGGGCAAAGGGAAGGAAGCAATTGGAGGAAAAAAAAGCCATAATTAGAGTGTCATTGCCTTCTGGCAATCTCTGGTTTTATGAGTTGGGACTTACACTACGGTCCAATTTAAAGCAACCTTGAGGCGGTCCTTCATGATTTGTAGGGGTAGGCTGAGTCCCAGCTGGCTGCAGTTTAGGAAAATGAGTAGTAAAGTGGGCACCTCTGTGCCTCCCATTGCCTGAGTCAGAAGGCACAACATTTCAGGAATGAGTCTCTTCTCCTGCCACCCAAACCAACCATCCAAACCCATGAATAGGCACAATATGAGCTCACTGCAAGATGTGCTGAACAGACTGGGAAAGGGGAATAAAAGAAGGAAGTGGATCTAATGAAAATGACAATCAGTTGAATACTGCAGAGGTTAGAGAGAAATTACTGTTTCATTAGAACAACTCCCAGTTTTCCAAACAAGCACTTTTACAATCCTACCCTCATATCCCCATGAAATCATCTTTCTGGACAAAAGCAACTGGAATGGATAATTTACACAGCTTGCCACTGACACTCTAATTAGCTAGGTCATTGATGAGAGATGTAGGAGAGCTTTCCCCCTGCCTACTCTATCCTGTTCTCTCCTTAAACTACCTGTAGAAAATATATGCGTACAATTTTTCATTAAGAACTTTCTGTTAACACTCCCCCACCCAACCATATCAACTTGCTCGCAACAATTTTATTTAAAACATTTCCTGTTCTTCATCAAAATCAGAGAGTATATCATTTAGAAGCTATAGAGATGTCATGAAAATGTTTAAGAATTTGATTTTTTTTTCCATTTTTTACACAATGAATAAAATAGAATGATGCCAGAAGATTATTCTTTTTTCTTAATGTAATATTTTTAAAATTTCTTAATGCAATACTGAACATCATGGAAAGACGAGAAAGATAGAGTTCCCTATCTCACAGGGAAAATTCTAGCAAATTTCTTCCTGAACAATTCTGTCCTAACAGCATCTGTTTGCTTTTTTACTGAATATTCATTCATCTAAGGATAGCAAATGCTATCAGATGTGAATATAAATCATATGATGCAGTTCTTACTTCTTTGTGTAATTAGATCAATGATCCTATGATGTGGTTCAATAACCAGCCTCAGAGGTCCTGCTACCTAAACAGTGGCTGAAAACCTCTGGCTTCAGGACACCATCCTCTGTAGGAGTTGAACAAACATCAACCACTACAAGTACGTAGGATTGCTGTTTGCTTCTGAGAACTAGCGCAAGATGGTAGACAGAGACATGCAGCATCCCGAAGACAAGAAGGAATTGGCAAAGGGCAGGTGCTTAAGAGTCCCAGGCAAAATCTGACATCTTTCAGAGCTAGACGTACCTACGCTGTGCATGTCACATCAGAGCATATAAATGAACAGCATATGCCAGAAATCATGACAGAGATTGAAGAGACATTTCACTACTTAGGCACTTTCCCCAACTCCAACCCACCCCCCCAACCCCCCAGATTATTTTACCTTTTCTGCTTTAAATATAAAATCTTTGAGGCTCTTTTCTATAGGTAAGTCAGCACCAAGTTGGAGTTTGTCATCCCCAATGCAAGTATAAGCACACAAAGACAACCCTGCAATGGGATTCAGAATTATCAGCCGCAACAAGCTCCATAATTCTTATCATTACCTGGGAAACCAGACCTTTTCTGAACTTTGGAGCTAATGATTGAGCCTTCACCTTCCTGCTTCCCATCAGATTAGCAGCCTGCCCCCCTCCCCTTGCCCCGTTATCTCTTGTTGCACCTATTTTTTCTATGTAATTTATCTTCCTTTCTGCATATAGGACTTGACGTTCCCTTCCATACTAGGGCTTTTGTGGTCAAAGGCAGGGAAAAAATGGATCTAACCAGAGTATAAGCAAATACTAGTAGTGATTGCAACTTTTCTGTTAGCTCGCCATCACTTATTACATAGTAATACTAAATTAATGGGGTCCTCTATGTGCCACTACATCAGAAATAGCACTCATTAAGAAAAATATACAGCTAAGGACTCAGCACAGAAGATTTTCTTTTCCCAGATTTTTGCAGTCTTATATCCACCGTATTACTTCCGTGTATTTACCTAATTAAATTAATTCTAAACCAATTTGTTCTCCAGATCTTTTACTGACTGCCATGCTCAAATTAACAGAAGAACTTGCTAGTATATTAATTTTTACAACTTCAACCAAAGCAGTTTAGGACAAGATAAATATAACAAATTTATTCTTTTTGGAAAAAAGTATAAAACTCAAAAAAATTTACTTCTACCTCTGCGGTATGAAATTTGTCACTAATCATTTTAAACTATGCCCTTTTATGCTTCTTCCATCTCTTTTAGCTTTCTATGCAGTTCTTTGATGTAACAAAGACAGTTTCAGAGAAGATTTCAGTTCATCTGGAAAAAAAGCTTTAAGTCTTGAGGCAAAAAGCAGTGTATTTAAAATTTATATACTCCATAATGCCTTTGTTCTGAACTTGAACATCCTGAAAAACTTCTCTGCTTTCTTTTGCCTTCCAACTCTGAAGATCATTTGTTCTTATGGCTTCAGCTTCTTATTATGCAACAGTGACTTTAACTGGTGGTTCCAGCATTTAAGTACATGCACAGTCATGGCTGACCCTTTCTGATCAATTGCCAATCCATACAGGTTTGACTGATAAAAGAGCCAATTAGATTTAAGCAAATTAAGGGACATCACCAATGTCAACCACTTATTAAACTGAATGCTGAATTCCATGCATACAAAACATTAATGCACCAAGTCCCATTAAAGAGTTGAAATCCTAACCCCATTAGTAACTCCAGACCACTACAGGGTAAGGGTCAAAAGTAAGTTTCATATTTATGGATTAACATTTGGATTCAGTTTTTATTTTTTTAATCTTTCCAAGAACTCTTGAACCTGCACTGCAATTTTAGTCAAGAGCTTAGATAAAATATATTCCTTATTTCTAAGATTTTTTTTAAGCGTTGACTTTAAGCATGGGAAATTGGCCTGATGAGAAATTATGATATATTCAATCAGGTAACACCAAAGATTCTGTGTGTTATGTTATGTGCAATACACTTTCAAGAAAAAAAGAAACAAAAGAAATGCAAGTTCGTAGGAAATTTGTATTATAATTGAGAAAGAGTGATCGGTGGTAACTTCAAAATGGAATATGCCTTTGTCCTCTGTCACTCTCACTCTTGTACAATCTTTCCTCAAGCTCCATGAACTCCATACAATGCAAATTTTCAAAACAGCTTTTTTTTTGTTATCTTTGAAAAGAAAATGTTGCATTTTAACACTCATTAAAAGGCTGTGATTTTGTATATTACGAGACCTCTTTCACTCTTTGATCAAATAAAACTTCCATCAAAGTGAAATCTTGGCCACTGAAGTAAAAAAAATTTCCTTCAAATTCAGTAGCACCTAAATTTCATTTAATGATTTAGAAAGTATTTGTAAATGAAGGTGCTGAATACAGCCTGGTGTAAAATTACAATTACAATTTAACATGCAATGGAATTGTATGCCATTCAAAGAGTCATTACAATAAACATCATAGCAAAATAAATATACATGCCCTAAATATACATGTGTGTGTCTGTATGTGTGCACATACAGAATACAGCATGTCTGAGACTACTACTTCTCTCGTACTCACTGCTTCATTTATTCATTTCATCACAGATCACAGACCACTGGACAATAGTATGGAAGATTTCTTTAATAACTCTCACTGCTAATTTAATTCTACTTAAACACACATATCCTTCTCAATGCCACATGCTTTTCAGCATGATTTTATGTGTAAATCAGGATAATATGTTTTCAGATCATTAACTAAAAGGAAGCATGAACTAAAACCTATTTAATCAATGAGGTATTGCTTTTAAACTACCACAAGGTCATAAAAAAGATAATTTCAAAGCTATAAGTTTTCTAATTGTAATCAACAACAATCTAATAATGAAAGAAGTGCATCTTAATGGCTGTCATAAACCTCTGCACATCCTTGCCTATCTGTAAAGATCCTTTACTTTCTCATTTGGTAAAATTTTCCCTACCAAATTTTGTCATTTCTACATGCAAAGTGGAAGCATGGCACTGGCATTAGAAATGTCAGTGTCTTAGTGCTCCGTCTTAAGTGAGCAGTAAAACTCAGATGTGGTTTAATTATATGACAGTGTATATTTGTTAATATTAGCTATAATTTGGCAGATAGGAAAAGTATTAAATGTGCTGGGAATTTACCTTTTCCTTCTTGCTCAGTAATCTGTCACACAAACTTAATTGTATTTGTTATTTTTTCAGAAGTGTTTCTGTTGCTTTGGCGCCAAAACTAATCCATCTGCTTGCATGCAATCTGTTCCAAGTATAATTATATTTTTGAGATACAAAGTTTATGTGATTTTCTGTTTGATTTTATTTTTGGGGATTGCTTGTTTTTCTGTTTTTAACTTTCAAATGATACATATGTTATTCTACACTATTCCCGCAGATCAGCTACACCTGAGACATACCATGTCTTTCATGACACAAGTCTTGTGGGGTTCTCACTTAGAACTCAAATTTGCTTTAAATTCATTGTTTTCAATAGTATTTATTAAACAAAGCTAATTCATTCTCACAGCTCTGCCAGTGTGTGGACTCTGGCTCAATACATTACCAGTGCTTTATATTAAATTATCTAAATCTATCCAGAAAGTGCTCTCAACTTTTATTATAATTGCACAGATTACAAAATGCAGTTGACACTGTATTTTTAGATTAGATTAGCTGTCCATGCTAGAATAAATCACCATTCACAGAAAAAAAATAAAAGTAGTATATGATGTATTTACTACTTGCATAACATGGTATCTACACAACTACCTGTTTTCATTCTCTAGTTCTTAAACTGAAAATGACAAAACAGAAGCTGAAAAAGAACACTTTCTTTAGTAAGAACTACTAATGCAAGCATATTCTCCTGAATGTACACTTCTCAGTTGCAATAACAAATGGTTGGATCAACAGAATATTTGTGTAATTGTTACATGCATAGAAAAAGCACTTTTTTATGCTTACCTCCTGGAGGCATGACTATTGTTATAGCATCACTTGTCAAGCTGCCTTGGCTGTTGGAAGCATTCACTTGTACTGTATAGTTAGAAAATGGAATCAGTCCTGTAATGGGTAGCCATATATTGGATTCGTTGCTGCTGAATAACATCCGAGTACCGTTTACAATAGAGTAATTAGCATTAGCTGTTACGAAAAAAGAAGTGGGGGGTAGGAGGAAAGAGAGAAGAACATATGTTAGACCTTGCATCTGCTGAAATTTGCTCCCTTTATGATCTGAGTTATTTCTACTCAAATGAAAAGTTGCCACTGATAGCAACAACACCAAAAAATGGCCTATTTGGTAAAAAAGAATATTATTCATCCTATTCTCCTCCTTTTGCCAACAGTTTGTGGCACTTGTAAAAGTTGGAAAATAAAAGAACCAACTATGCAGTTGCAAAGCTGACCGCTATATCCTGCAAAAAGAAGCCAGCTCTTAGAAAACACTCATGTTCTAGAATAGTTGTATGTTAACTGAAAATTCAAAACTAAGATGAATTCTTAAGATTATAAAAGACTGGTAAATCTTGAATTCACTAGAAAACCACTTACTTTAGTATTTTACAAGCTAACTCTATTGCATACATAAGAATTAGTTATCTGCATTAAGAAGCATATGTTTTCCAGTGTGGCCTGCAGGCCTCTCAAAGATAAAACAAGAATTTGAAGTATTCAGTTTTTCAGCTGAAGTCATCAGAGGACAGCATAGTAACTGACATGACCTTTACAACCCTTTTAAGATCTCAAAAAAAGATAATATTCTATCCTACAAAAATAATAAAATAAACCTTTCCAAAATATCTAAGAGTGAAAAAATAAAAATTGTGTCAAATAACAATCTTTTTTTACTTAGTAAAGATTTCACTCATGTATCTGAGAGCAAAGCTGAGCTCATTTAAAGATTATCCAATATTTTGAACATATAAAGTGCTATAGAAATGATTAATATTATTACTACTATCTATCATCCAAAGGAGAACTCTCACATTTAAGTCAATGGAAATTCTGCATTACAAACAACAGCAGTCACACGAGTCTGAGACCACAGGTATGAGAATAAGACTTTAAAAATGTAAACATTAAAAATATTTCAAATTAAGGCATTATCACAGTCAAAAGAATGAATATTCACGAGTCCTCCACAAAGTCTAAATAAGACAGAAATAAAAATCCCTAGAAACTCACCTTTAAATATTTTCTTAAGTGAAACTCACTGGCTTTACTAATTTTTATGCAAGTTTCAAATGAAGTATTAAAACCAAAATGGTATTCAACTTGAAATGTTTTTTCAAATATTCCATATATTCTATAATGTGCACACGCAGTGCATTTCAGTCATGCTCACATTACATTTTACCATGGATGAATGATCTAGACTTTCCTCTAATTTTGTGATTCCTAGAAACAATCTGTGATTCACTTATGGTACAAGTCCAAGCCATTCCATTATTTTGGTGTTCACAGAGCTGTACAAAGGTTGTTATTCTGCTGGTAATATATGGCAAACTTACTTTATGACTTTTGGAGGAGGAGTAGAGTTTTGTAAAACTCTTTTTAAAATTCTGTCTTGCAGTCTAGTTCCTCATTGCTCAAATTCTACCATGCCATAGCACCTGACTGTCCAAACCAATGATAGCAATGTGCAGGTAGAAGAATTTCATGAAACTTTATGGATAAGTTTGGAATTTCACTGAATTTTACATTAGCCTGAGACACCCCTTTTTGCCAATGGGAATAAAGGCAAAACTTATCATGCAAAAAGAACAACCATGTTTTACACATTCCACCTAGAGAGGTACCAATTCCATAGAGGTTACTTGGTCTGAGGTTACTGTTATGTACCCAGGTTACTCAGCCAGCACTAGAAAAACGCATACTTGATCTCAGCTCTTAAACTGTAAAATAAACCCTCCTTTGCCACTTTTGTGAAGCTGTCACTCTGGGTGTTTGGAGGTACATACAGTCCCAACAAGCACATGTCTCTGGTTCTCTACCACGGTTTTTCTGTGCACCACCAAGCAGTCTGCGATTTATTATTTGCAATGCCCACCCATCAACACAGGCCTGTTATATGCACCTATTGTTTAATTAGCAATAATGCAACCATTAGTAATGGCCAAAACATGCATTATTAATGTCCTATTGATGTGAAACACTTCACATCTGGCTGTGAAAAGAGATGCATTTTAAAAATGTTTCACCATCATATAAGAAAGTTTAAAATCCAGTGTTGACAAACCAAGGCACATAGGATAGAATCAAATCTCAAGCATAAAACTAGGGTCCCTAAAAGAAATTTATGCGTCAAATTCATGAGAAAATTGAACTTTTTCTACCTACAGTACAGTTTTAATATGTTAGCACTTTTATTCTCATCCACCACGTACTTCCTTCTGCTGATGTTTTTATTCCACTATTAATCTTTCTTCCAATAGCTAACTATACTTTATTTTTTAAAATACAGTTTTGAGTAACCGAAAATGAATTGGAAGGGTAACACTGTATTCCAAGTTGCCTGGATAACAACATTAATATACAGTAATTATACAATTAGTTGTAACATTAAATTCTAGTTATAGCAGAGTGATTACTCGGCAATTATAAGAAGTATATAATTACTCAATAATTAGAAGTACGTAATTACCTAACCATTTTATTCAGCTCAGAAATGAACTTGCGAATTTACAGTGAGATAGACAACATAGCCACTCAAAAATTTTCATTGCTTCTCATAAAAAACTGAGGAGTACTTGCAAGTTCTCTAACCTGAACTTTACACAAACAAAAGGTGTTTTTATTCCCGTTCACCATGAAGAAACTTACTGCTACCGGCAAGTAAAATATTAGACCACTTTTTAAATGCAAGTGTTGGTGGGGGTGACTTGCAATATGCAGCTTTGCCACTTCTCACTGCTTAGACCTGGCTTTCAGTGAGCTGGAAAATGCAGACACACAGGTTCAGCCTGAGAGAAAGTGATACAGCGATAACCCTGTCATATCACTCCGTGCCATTCCTGCCTGGACTGCTTCAGCGTGGACCCTATTTGTGAGTATAAGTGGGTGAGGCCCCTCTCTCTCTCAATTTTGCATGTGTGTTTTTCACTCCATCCTGCTCATAGGTCCTACTGTAGCTACCAGCAAGTTTGCTGCAGATCTAAACAGCCGCTACCTCAGACAGTGCTAAGCTCCAGAGACACTGTTTCCGAGGGACTTCTTTGTCTGAGTCTGCTATTTGAGAAAAACCTGTGCTGCTTCTTGTTTATTCCTTGCTTTAGACCAGAGTACCTCATTTCTTTCAAGAAAACGTTATCCCAATGAAGAAATGAGGGCTAAAGAATATCCATATAGATGGTATGTATTCTTGAAACAGTCAAGTAATAAAACATGTTTACATAAAAAAGATAATAAGGTATATATTCCATTCAAAATCATTGTTTCAAAGTGAGAAACTTCAGACAGCACTCTACCTCATGAGTACTTGTGTTTGAACATTCCCCGGGTTTTCGGGTGGACACTTTGAAGGAGGCTCCCAAGCAGACATGCATTCCTGCTACTGAGTACCCCTATAAATAGGTGAATAAAGCTCCTGTGGATTGGTGGTGCGTAAATTACTGCTGTCCTGGGTCCATCATCCTATGGGGTTCACTAGATTGAAATAACATAAATGGGTATCCTTTTCCATTCTTGTTATAATCATTGTCACAAGAATTTTAATGCCTCATATATTCCGTAATTTTTTTCTGTGTGCTGTACTGCTCTGACCTTTTCAATATTCTGTAATTTGACTGGCTGGCCATTTCAAGTTCTCTCCTTTTTACAGCCTTATTAACTTGTGGGGAAGAGGTGAAATGGACAGCCAATCAGAATACGTAATATTGCAAAGGTCACGGTAGTACAGTATAGTATCCACAGACAGAATACTGTGTATTAGTCATTAGCGTTCTGATATCTTATTCATGTGACAAAGGTTGTAAGGAGCACAGGAAACGGTACAACGTGAAACCATTCTTATGACAAAGGCTGCAACAGAAAAAAGAAATAACACAAATTAAATGCACACATCTCACATTTAAAAACTGGGGGTTTTCTTCCAGAAGTTATAGCATCCAAAGGTACTCTTTCCATCTGGTCAGAATTAATGTTTTAGAAGAAAGGTAATAAATGGAGATGTTTCCTTTTTATGCATTAAACAGAAAAAAAGTCATGTTTCATATGCATGGGCAAGTACCAAATACTTCTATAACTAGAGCTGCATTTGTGATTATTGAAGTAAGTTTAAACATGACCAGTGTAATGTGTCGATATTGCAAACACACTGACACAACTGGGTTTCTGACTTCAGGAAGCAAGCAGGCCATGGTAGTGAAAAATATTACTGGGTGCTCACATGCTTTCTGCAATCATGAAGAGCTAGCCATCATTATACAGAAGGTATTGCTCAAAAATCAGCTTCTTTATGCTTCTCTGTATTCTTATGGGACTTCAACAACTGAGGCTCCTTTGTAAAACAGATTTCTACCTCTTCCTACTTGCAGTGTCCTAGAAATTGGCTGACTGCTCATCTTACACCCCATCTTGCACTTAACACTACATATCTTGCGCAAAAATGCCTTTGCATAGGGAAAAAGCATTTTCTGAGTGAGTTTAAGGCTTTGTGTCATGCTCTGAATTATTATTAACAATCTATATTTTTTCCATTGTGTACATACAGGTCCTGATAATCTATTTTCAATTAGAGAGCATGCTGCTCCACAATATTGTGTCAGATAGAAGCAGAACTATTGCAACTGTAGAAGGCTACTCAAAAGGATAAAGGTAGTAAAACTCCAGGACAAGGAACAGTTCATATGAGGATCTAAATAACTGTACAAAGATTATTTATTTAAACAGAACAGAGTTCTTTTTATGCCTGCTTTATATGTATGTGAGTATAGATAGGTTAAACATCTTAGTCTACAGGAAAAGTTTATGTCAGAACAAAACAAAAATGAAACAAAAACTCGTTTCACCCCTTCTTCCCAGACTGCCCCATACCTCATCCTCATTGTTCACCAGTTTCTGTCCCAGTGCTGGTTTCTGCATCTTTGGCACCACATTTTTTCTTTGTGTGTGTGAAATGTATGAGTATGCATAATTTCTCATCTGTGAGCTCATTCTTTTGTTCATCAGTTTTGCCTGTTTTTCAGCCTCATTAACTTCCACACAAGCTACTCCTTTCCTTCCAACTAAGATTTTTCTTCTGTCCTTCTTTTCCTTTCCCAGTGTTTCTAGTACAGTATGAACCACATGAAATTCCATTAGGTCAATAATAATAATAAAAAAAAACATTTTTTTTTTCCTCATCGTTGCTGGTGACTGTCTTTTCCTAAGAACTGGAAAAATGAACTCCTCTCCAATTGTCATCCCAATCATTATACTGATCTTATGAAGTGGTTTCTATAGCCCTCTTTTAAATAGTGTTGGACTGTTGCTGGAGGAGGCAAGGTAGGTATTTTTAAATCACTGTGGCAAGCTGGAAAAAATATGAAACCAAAATATTCATCTTCCTTTAAAAAAAAAATCAGAAATTGCGTGGCCAGAACTGAAAAAACTTAGCTTTTTCCCTTTTCCCTGTTAATTAAACAAGTCTTTAGTCTAAGACTAAAAAATGGAAAATATTTAAAAAACAAGATAAAAGTCCTGTGGCCACATACAGCAGAAATCTGAAAGCTCAAAGCCCAGATGCAGTTTGTGACTGTTAGACAAGTGATTTCTTAGCTCAGTTTCCCTCACTTTAGAATGGGCAAAGGCACCTTCTGAGCCTTTTTACAAACCTAAATATGGTACTGCTATCTTAATCTGTCTGTAGGTGTACAGAATGCATATGGTAAACATTCTGTTCGTCGCTCTGAGTTGGTCCCAGTACAGTCTAGGGCTGATGCTGGAAAGCTGCTTTTCTGCTTTAATGAAGACATGGAGGTCCTGGTGGACAAGTTGAACATGAGCCAGCAATGAGTCCTTGCAACAAAGGTGACCAACAGCCTTGTGGGCTGCATTAGGAGGAGCACAGACAACAGGTCAAAGGAAGGGATCCCTCTTCTCTGTTGAGCTCTGGTGATATATATCTGGAATGCCCACTCTGGGCTCTCCAGTACAGGATAGATAAGGACTTACTGGAGCTGAGTCCATGCTAAAGGATTAAAGGCTTCAAGCACCTGTCACAAAAGAGAGTTTGAGAAAACTGAGGGTTTGCATCAAGAAGGACTGGAAGAGGAGAGGATCTATTCAATGCGTATAAGTATTTGATGTGAGCGTGTAAAGAAGTCGGATGGTTCTCAGCGTAATATAACAACAGAACAAGTGGCAAGGGGCACATACTGTAAATAAAAGAAATTCTGTTTAAATTCTGTTTAAACCTAAGCAAAAAAATCTTTTCTACTTTGAAGTTGGTCAAACACTGGAAGAAGCTGCCCAGGGAGGTTGGTAAGTCTCCATCCTTGCTAACATTCAACTCCTAACTGGACACTTCCCTGGGCAATGTGCTCCAACTGATCCTGCTTGGAGAAGGGGGGGTGGACTATATGATCTCTAGAGGAGGTCTCTGACCTCATCTGGTCTACGATTCTGTGAAAATTTGCAGACTACTTCAAGAACCCTAAGGCAAAACAGGGGTAATCGTTATGATGAAAGCATGTTCCTGTCAGTAAAAATAAGTGATCATTAGTGTTACAAACACAAAGGAACATGCATTTATACACTTATTAATTCTATGGATTGAAATAAGAATAAAGCCCACAGCTTGATGGGGGGAGTTCATATGAGAAAGTTAGCATAGACTCCATGGATAGTTAATGACTACAGTGAAGATTAGGCTCTTGTCGTGATGGCAGGCAGAGAAGAATATTTGGTGTGTGGTCTCACCCACCTTTTGAGCTTCCAGTTCAGTGTCATAAGTCTTTTAACTTAAAAAGTCTGTAATTGTAAATGAAACCATCAAGAAGAATTACTTGGGTTTTAATATGAATTACTGTTTTAGGTTTTTCTCATTACTCTTTCATAAATACAGAAATGTCCAATGAGTCTTGCAACTGAGTCTGCCTCATTTAGACCTTCCACTTGAAGAACTGCATTCAGAATAGTGTTAAATCTCTGCTGTAAGTATACTCATTTGTATTGCAACCTACTTTGCTGCAACAGTACAAAGGTGAATCAGTCCTGGACCATCACCCCCCACCCCAATTCCCCCCACACACACACTGTATTGTAGGGACATACTGTAAAAATTGGTGCATGACCTAAAGAAATCATAAAATAAGGTGAGGCCACCCAACTCTGGAAAGCATTCTATGAGTAGAACCAGCTTCTGTGGATTTCACACAGGTTTCCAGAGTTCAGATGCTCTTATCTCAATGCAAACAGGAGAAAGTGCCCCAGCACAGTTTAGTACTCCAGGCAGCATAGCATCACATTTTCTATAAATGACTAGAAGGCATCAAATAGGTAAAATGTTTGCTGTACTTGTGGTGTTAAGCTGATGATAGAACATATAAGTATTGATTTAATTGGTTTTGTCTGAGGGTTTTTACAGAAAAGTGATGAGACATTATAAAGTTTATTTTCAGAAGAGATTTTACACAAAAAAAACCAAAAAAAAATCATGAAGTTACCTCTAAAATCCTAAAGTTTGGATTTTCCATGGTTAGACCATTCTTTCTCTGAAGCAGTACATAAATGAAGATTATCACAGTATCTGGTTTCTGAATCTATGCCCATAATTCATGGATGCCAATAAGCATTTTCCATTCTCCAGGGACCCTATCAGAAGGAGACTAGCTAAACACACAGAGCAGAACTGGGACTCTCAAATCTATAATCAAATATCTAGATTGATTGTGTCACTTGCACTTGTATTGATTTCAATTGGAGCAGCTGACCCGAGGGAATAATAAAAATGTGGAATAAAACTGATTTATGAGAACAAAATAAATCCTTTTGTGAGTGGTAATGAATTGGTACTATTTAACCCTTTCAATCACAAAGGGAGTACACTATTTATTTTTTTCAGAATGCTGACTTAGCCAAAAGAAGTCATATAAAAAATGTCAATACTGTCAAATGCCATTATACTTAGTTGTAATACTTTGAAAGGAACGAAGCTCTAAACTTGATCTAGGATTTGTATTTGACATAAGACATTATTTTGGTTTTTCCAGTCCCCTCACACGAGTCATCATAAATGATGCACTTGTAGACTGAAAGAACCACAGAATTGCTCAGGTGAGTGTGTGTTATACTGACAGAGTACCTCCCTCTAGCCTGTTTAGGAAAAAAACATGTAGAGTAACATAAACAGTCATATTAACTGCACATAAAAGCATGACCTCTCATACTATCTTGACCTTTCTGGCATAACACTAGGAAGTTATATAGTCAAAATCTAATTTGATCACCCTTAAAACAGAAACGTCAAAGTTTGTCAAAACACAATTTTCATCATATATTCTCCACCTGAGAAAATGCATAGTTTCACATTCCATTCTAAAAGAGAAGAATATTTGTTTGAAAACCACACATACAAGAACGCAAATGCAATTTCTTCATGTGCAAATGCAAAAGCTCTATTCAGATTATCTTTTTTTTTTTGAGTCACATATTTACATTGCTGGCATGAATCATTTCATGTCCAATGTCATAAATAGTACTTTTTGCATTTAGGATTTACCACAGTTACCTAAGTACTGTCAGTGTAAACTCTTCATCCTGCATGTGGGTTAAAACCTTCTAGAAGACATAAACACTATTTTCTCAAAAGAACTGATTGGCCAATTCCACTTTACTCAATACTGTTTACCAGTACCAACTCTGGGAGACTGCTATTATTCCCTAGACTATTCCAAATGAGATGGGATAGTTTCAGAGACCATCCTACTATTGACAGTCACTAGGAATTTCAGCCTCTAAGAATTGACAATATGTTC
Source organism: Heliornis fulica (assembly GCA_013399135.1). Classification (NCBI taxonomy): domain Eukaryota; kingdom Metazoa; phylum Chordata; class Aves; order Gruiformes; family Heliornithidae; genus Heliornis; species Heliornis fulica. The sequence continues at coordinate 740,618 of VXBZ01012241.1, forward strand.
CTCCCAGAAATGAGGTTCAGCCTTACATATCTGCTTTATAACCTGAAAAACACAGAAACAGATCAGTGTACATGTGACAAAAACATAACTATGTGACTAGAGAGATGCAGAAGATCAATTCAGACTACAATCTGATGCTATCCTTCACCAACGGAACAGTCCAAAGAAAGAGACTGCTTTCCTTTTGCTTTCCTCTGAGAAACCTGTACCAAGGAATAAGAAAGAAAAGCATATCTGGTGTTGAAGGAATCATACTAGTAGATGGTATATTGTGAAGCTGCTCAAAATCTACCGAAGCTTGACTAAATGCTACCCAATAATCATCCTACAGTGCATACAAAACCATGAGTTTTCTAGCCATTTGCATGGCTAGAACACATTACTCGGTGCCAAAATACCCTTAAATCCTGCCCTAGCGAACAGATTAGACATGACTTCAAAATGGGTAACACATCCTCTTTATCCTCCTCAAACATCTTTAGGATTACTGAGGTCTGCAGCTAAAACTAAGGAGAAAGTTGCACAAAATAAGGGAGGAAGAGGATGAAATAGGGAAAGTATCTTTTATGACTGACTTGGAAAAGCAGCTAAAGACCTCCAAAAAAAGCATTCTACTTGTGGAGTGCAGAGGTTTTCTCTCTGGTGATGATGAATATATTAATGCTGTTGCTCCTCTGCTGCTATGTACTTTGGGAAATTAAAAATATTGGACAAACAAATTCTATTATATATATGCAAAAGTCAACTTGTTTATAGAGATAGGTTTGTGGTTTGTTTTTTTTTTCCTTTTCATCAGTTAATGATATTTTTTACTGCCACATTTCTCCAGTACATCAAGAGAATAAGTAGGCTGCAATAAAGCTTTCTGATACAGTGTCTCCAAATAAGCAGTTCTAGGTGAATAATTTTCCCTTTACAAAAACATCATATGAACTACATTTTGGAAAAGCAAGAACTATGGGTGATATGTCAACAACAGAAGTTACAAAGAGTAAAAAACAAACAACCCAAAACTTCACCCCAAAAAACCTGAAAATAACATACCTTTACTTCTACATTCAACTCTACATTCACAAGCCACAAAGAGTTGTGAGTATAACCCTGCAACTTGGTGTTGTGAAACTCCCTAAGGACATAGAGTTAATTAAAGATTCTCTTTATGTCAAACTTGCATTGAAATGCATCACAACATCCAGGGGACTACAGATTTGGACTCATTTTGTGCTAATGCAGTCATCTGACACAGGTAGGAAGATAAGAATTTCCTCCAACTCTCTCCTCTGGAAAAGAGGTAATACCTGACTCCTCCTCTACTAGAACTTAATTTCAGATATCCAGATGAAATTAAAAATGACCCTGTACTTAATCTAAACTACCCTGAAGGTAAATAGGGCTAAATAAGGAAACTACTTGAGGGAAATAAGCCTGACATTGTCCTCTTTCTTTCCCCTCTCAGCTCCTCTGAGAATTGGAAGTGTATCAGATAAGAATTGAGACAGAGCCCTCAATTTCTAAAGTCATATTTGATCACCATATACAGCTTTCTGGGACCAAATACTCTTCTAGAAAACATGCCTGTATTGATAAGGATGAAAGAGACTCAACAAAACTCCTGCCTGTATTTTAACAAGTTATTTCAAAGAGAAAAATTTTCAGAAAAACTACTGAATTAGAAAATGAAGGCTGATACAGATATTTCTCTTGCATACATTGTTAAAGCATGGTCAAACTATGGAAAAATCCATTATCAGTATCATCCTCTATTGGCAGAAAATCCAAACCATCTCCTTCTGATGTACATTTCACACTTGCAATTCCACAGTGACCTTTTCAATCAGTTTATGATAGCATTTATTTCTCTTCCAATTTGTCTATTGATAAGTGTTGACCAGACATGCACTATTTACCAAGACCTGGCTATGCTAGCATTGAAAATAAAAAAATAAGTATCAGCAGCAGTATCAGAACATGCATTAAAAATATTAATATTGGACTTAAAATCCAGGAATGTAAAGTATGTACAATTAGAACATTCTCTCTTGCTTTAGTTATTAAAACATAGACTTTGCCAATATATTGCTTGTATTGCTGTATGGAAAAAATATTTCACACCTTCCCAAAAAACCCCTCAGCATCTTTAAATCTTTTGTAAACTATTTGATCTGACTTGGTCCCATTAGAAAACAGTCTGGAATTAAATACAACTCATAACAATGACATAAACTCTCAGGAAGTTCCCTTTGATTCCTATGAGTTATACATATTTGTATAAACAGAGTGATTTGAAATTATATAATATCTTAACTATGATGAAGAGCAGATCCATTTGGTGGAAAAATAGTGTATATAATATATTAGGACAGTCAGACAGAGACATACCTGTGTGAAATTTGAAAGATTTGGAACAGGACAAAAAAGCAGCTAAGCCTAGGGACATCTATAGAATATTCAGCATTAGATCAGCTTGTGTCTCTAAAGTGTTGCAATAACAAGTTCATGACAGAGAAAGCGTTATGTGTTATTTAAATACTTTCCATGTCATCAACCTGCTATCTCAACATACCCTATGCTATAGTAGGGCACTGATAAGATAACAACACATCAAGCAGAGTTTCACAACATACATTAGAGAAGATGGTGCAAAAAATATAGAAATACAACATGCATTAGAAAAAAAAATTCAAAATCCCTTGCCCTCCTAGTAGTATCCTTTGCCCTGTCCAGGGGCTAAACTTCTGCAGAAGGATTTCTGCATTTCAAAAAGTATCTCATGAGTCAACCCATCATAAGAGTAACATCTCTTACTTAATTTTTTAACAAGCCACAGCGGTATATTAGGTTCCGATGTAGACATTTCAAGTCCTATATAGTCAAGTTACAATTGAAAAAGGGTGATTCTCATATAATCAAATTGTAGATGCCACATTTTTATAGAAGCATTCTTGAAATCTCAGGGATGTTTTTTCATAATACTCTTTATATTGGTTCTTGACATTTAGTAATTTAGTATCCCTACTTTCAAATAAGAGCCTGAATGACTCAGACAGACCAGCAAGCAAGACCATATCCCCCATCTCCTCTTCCTTCTTAACAGACATTATTTTGACGTCTAGTAAACTTTGAGGTGCTTTGCAACAGAACAAAGTTAAGCTTATTCTTATAAGAGACAGTGACTGAAACATTTAGGAAATTATATCTGCATATAATGAGGACTCATATTCCTACCAGGAGATTGAGGTTTTATTTATAATAATGAATTTAAATAAAGATTTTTCTGTTGAGACCTGTATAAATAGAAATTAGAAAATGTATCTGTTTGCTCACCTCAACAAACTCTTATTAGGCAACAATCTTCAAAACTTGTTCACTTATGTGACCTTTCAGGTCTGAGATCTAAAATCTGTTTTCCGAGCTTCCCAAACAGACAGCTTAAAGCACTACAGAGCAGGCCACCTATTCAAGCAACAGACACAACTATTTTTATGTTTATAAGCAGCCCTTTAATGGGAATTCCACCTCAATTTTTTACATTTTATTCCCTGGCTCTTTAACAGACATTGTAGTAAAGGATGAGATACAGTTCATTATGTCAAGAAAATATCAATTAACCATCAGACAATTCAATAAGCTTTGTGTAAATCTACTGAACAGATGATGTCTTATGTAAGTTGGATGAATTAATGCTTTCTTTCCTTCTTGTATACCCCCAAAACAGCCAGCATAAATGTCAATTGTTAGAGCCCTGACTTCTGGGGCAGGAGTTGGGGGGTTTGGGAGAGGGGGCGGAACAACAACACTATTTATTTAGCATTGCAAAGCAAAGTGTCAGCAACAGTGAACAAATGTAATGAAATTTTCTGGGTTCCATTCCCCTATGATTCTTTCACCACCACGAGGCTCTCGTGAGTTGAACTAACATATCAGGCACTTTAAGTCAACTCTTATAATTGCTTCCAATTTGCCTGTTTTGCTTTTGGCAATTAACAAACTGAAATGTTATCATGAAAGAGTCCATATCATTTATAAGGCCAGGTTTTCCCTCCACTAAAATATGCAGGCACTCCGTTCTTTATTACCAGCAGGAGATAAATGGCTGGTTTTCGTTGCTGAAGAATATATAATGGTTAAAAAGTCACTTTTTTCCTCCAGCTCTACATAAATCACAGAACTAGTCAATATTTAATAATGCTTGCCTTGGTCTGGAGTCCCTTGATCACCCCTGTCATGTGTAATAGCTCCCTCTCCGATATCTTTGACATAAAAGCCCAGCTTTACTGCAATACTAACATGTAGAGGGTCATTACGGATCGACATTTACCTTAATCTGTGACTGCCAACCATGAACCGATAAATTCCAGCAGATTCCACTGGGAGAAATCAGTAAACTTCTCAGTGGAAAGTACTGAAGGAAAATTCTGCCGAGAACAGAATACATTTTCTACAAGGGCTGCTCTGCAAATGGGTTCTGACTTTTGAAAGTTCTCTAGCTGCACAGCTTTGCAACATTTAATACCGTTTTGATGGTTTGAGAGACGGGATGACAACTGAGGATGACATGACTTAGAAAGCAAGCAGAAATTTTCTCTACAAAAACAATGCAAGATTAAACACGAGGGGAATATGGCTTTTGCATTATTCACCCTGCTGCCTTGGCGGAAATGGCTGTGCTGTCACGGGTCCAGCCAAAATGTTGCTCCTTTTTTTCAAATTGATCATCACTCCTTCTCCTCATAATCTTACAAGTGCTTCACAGCAGAATACATCAAAGCCTTCATTGCATAAAAAAGGGACACAACAGCCTTTGTGAGGGGTCAGCCGAGACTGCCTACCACACATTACACTCTTCAATGAATGCGTCTCTCCAAACAGTACGCAAACAGGTTCATTTATATACTACTTCATTGAGGACAGCAATTACAGTGTCTATGTTCTCTTGATCACTGACACTGGAAACAACAAATCGCTCTCATTCTGAGCAGAAAAAAAGGCAAGCTATGAAGCCATCAGTGATTCAATTCTCTATCTGTTACTGCATTTATAATACTGATTAAATTTGCGTACAGTACATAGAAAGATTAAATGTCATACAAACATTATTTTCAACCAGAGTTTTGTATTATAAGAAAACATTTTTATAGTAGCCTGATGTCAATCATGCTACTGAAAGTGCACTAAAAATTAATGACAACATTGTTAGGTATAATTCATAAACATTTGTGTACAATATTTTATTATTTATTATATCTTAGAGCATGCTTAATAGCTCCAATTCACATATTAAATGCTCACACGCATTTTGTGGACACTCATTTTTATTCCCCACTCAAGTATTTTACATTTGTAGAATAATTAGAGGACACAGCTTTTTACTTTCAACTGGAAAAACGTGTACTTTGTGTAATGCATTTCAAGAAAATGTGTATTTACACCCTTTAGTACCTTATGCAGTCTTTTACGAAAGGGTACTAACTGTACCACTCTGATTTAGCAACAGTTTCACCCAAGACCACATTGTTATGTTTAGGTTTAAAAGATGCATGAAGAAAAGAAAACAAAACCAACCCACAACACAAACATATCTTGTGGAAACAAGACAGCAGCCCACCATACAGAAAGGTTTAATGGATAACTGTTACTTCTCAGGCTTCTCTACCATATGGTGAATCAGTTTGCAACATACAAATAGTTGGATTTCTTCTCCTTTCTACTTTTTAGGATTAAGTGATTTCATTGCATATTTTTTTACATAGCTGGCTGTGTGTAAGCCTAGCTTCTTTACTGCAGATTATATAAATTTCAAATATACTCACGATCAACCATATTATGAACTTCTCTCATGAATGGCTCCCACTTAATATAAGCAAACTAACTGAAATTCTGTGAGTATAGCTTCCTTATCTGAGTGAAGGTTGTGAGATAAGACTCCATGTGTATATCTAGAGACTAAATGAGTGCAGAAAGCTTATCTTTATTTGCCAATTTATGTGGTTATAAAAATGTAAAGCACCATAAATCAAAGCAGTAGTTCTTAAAGAATAAAATTGATAATTCTAAAATAATCAATAAAGTGGGGGGAAAAAGTAGAAAAACATAGTGCTAAAGGAATGTAAAAATACTCTACTGAAACGTAGCATCAATGCTATCCTATTACAAAGGAAAAAAAAATATACCTTGATCAGCATAGAAGAGACCAGTGACAAGGACTGTGTAGGTGAGTTTTCCATTAGGTTTATTCGGGGCAAGCCATTTTAATTGAACTTCTCTGGATCCATCAACAGTAGCAAATATCTTAACTGTTCCTTCAGGGGAAGCTTCCATGGTCCGAGCTTCTACCTACATGTTCAACCAGAAGACAGAGGTTTACAGAGGAGTGAGAAATGAAAAATTTAAATTTTTTTAGGAAAAAAGGTAACTAAAATTACGGAATTTAAGAATTTTTCTTTTTCATCTGCATTTGTTTGAAATTTCCCAGGAACTGCCATACTTTATACAGAGATCCCTGTAGGGAAATGGAAATGAAAGGAAGGAAAGATTCATTTCTTGAAAACGCTGTAGCACCTCATGTGGACAAATGATCTCGGTGTTAGCAGAGGAAGCAGCATTAGAAGACCACATTATCTGTAAGGAACACACATTTAAATGATGTAGTGAATTACTATAGATAGTTGATAGAGAAAAAATGTCTTTGGAGGTTCCTTCTTGAATTAACTTCTAAAGCCATCTAAGCAATTTTAGTTACAATAAAAAGTAGATCTTTAATAGGAAGCAAGAATATAAAAGAGCTGGAAAAATATAATGAGCACTAAATAGTTTTTAATATAAATAAATTCAATATTCTAAAAACATATTATTTACATTTTACATCTTATAGTAAACATTCAGTGCTGTGGAACAAAATAATTCATTACGTTATTTATGGCAACAAGTTTGTTGCTCATACATTATTTATTTGGTGTTTTCTAAAGTATAAGATGGTTTCACACCTTTCTAAGCGCCTCTCAGCTGCAAGTTCATGGAGTGCTAATAAATGCTATTTTTAATCTGCCACACCTGCTCTGCCATCAAAATAAGCAAACATACTTTCTCTGTCCTTGAAACATGAATGCTTTACTTTTTAGTATGTAAAATTTGGAAAAACTATTGTTTACAAGTGCCAGGCTATATCTTTGAAGTGCATCAATATCTCTACACATGCTTCTGTATTCATACACTCTAAATTAGCAGATTATATTCAAAATAGGTGAGCAGTTACAGTAAAGTCAACAGGATAAAGTACATGCTTTAAGATAAACAAATGCTTCACAAATGTACTGGATCAGTGCCACACTAATTATTTAGATATTTCACTCAAAAACCTTCTTCGGGAAGAATTTGACTAAACTGTATTTTCTACATTAAAATAAGTTGTGCTGCTCAATACAAGTACTCCAATCCCACCATAAGTACCATGGAGAAATGAACACAAACTATTTTTTTCTACTGGAAAGGATTAAGATATTTCTAAGCCAGTATGAATTTGTAGCAATTTGTACTACATCCTAAACAGCTGCAATGGCTGTATTGTGTCTGTAGCCTGGAAATGCTTCTCAGAAATTCTTATAGTACCACAAAGCCTTTTCTTTATGACCCACTGTTCTTTTCTGTATTGAAAAATAAAGTGAAACACTGCTGATAATCAGTACCTGCAGTATCCTCTACAGCTACAACACTGACATATATTTTGAAAATTATATTTTGAGTAAAAAAGTTCATTCTCTCTATAAACGTCATAGAAAACCCATTTCTTTTATTAACATTTTATACACGATTCTGTGATGTTTTCAGATGTGTTTATTAATAACTTAATAAAAACTTTATATAAAATCCCTCTGCTCTCAGATAAGTAACACTAAAATATAGGATAGGAATAATATTAATATTGGTCAAACTATCATGAGTTGAAAAAAATAAAGAGAATGAAAAAAAGTACTAGTACACAAGCTAAACACAAGAAATTTAAGTTCAATAGCAATGGGGTGAGGTGACAAATATTCGGTGCTGAACATTTCCATTTATTTCAAAACAGTCCACTGTTATATTTATTTCTCTCACTTTTGTGCATCTGATATTTTCAAGACCTAACACATTTTAAAACTGGCAGAATTTCAGCTCCTAAATTTCTCCATAGAATCTTTCATAGGTTACAATATTTCTTGATAATCTGTATTTAATTTTTTTTAAGCAACAACAACAAAAAAAGAAAATAGAACAGCCGCAAAGGCAATACCTTGGCTTTACTGGAGAGGGATTAAAATTTAGCATTTTTTAATCTATGTGTTACCAATTTACACCTCACTTGAAAATTAGTCAAAGCCACTGAAAACAAAGTTAAACATAAACTAACACAAATAAAAAAACTTTTTGTAAAACACTAACTGCTAATTCTCTCATAACTGATTAAGACTTTCAGAGCCACCTTCCGACACCTAAGCTGGAGAAATCTCTCATTTAGGATAGTCACATAACATTCATTCATTGATTATGGCACATTAGGCACAAGATCAGCAACAAAAATAGCTGGAACCATATCAGTTTACTGCTGGGAGACATTTCCCATACTATTTAGAGGTAAAATATTTGGGCTTTGTGTGTGTGTGTGAAATATATACTGTAATTGATAAAATTGATAAAAATCTTTCAAAAAGTCAAATGAAGATGCAGTGCTTTAACGCCCTTGCAGCACTTAGGTGAGCCTAAATATAGATGTTGTACTTCAATTCCTGTGATTCGCTGGCTTTGGAAAACAGTTTGTGTACTGATCACGGGATGCAGTTGAGTATCAGCTACAGCGACCCCTACTTTGAATTGCTTCAAAAGGGATGCCACAAGCCTGCAGTTCAGTGGAAATGGGAATAAAAGCTACCAAAAAACCCTAACTACTGCTGTTCTGTTCTGTCCTTTTGATGCCTATCTGCTAGGACAGAAATACTGAAGCCATACATATTTCATCTGTATGCAAAGCCTGGTAACGACTTGTCTTAAACATCACTACTAACACATCGGATGAGTTGCAGTAGCACGTAGAATACCTTAAAACAAGGTTTGCTTTTGAGGTATATCTGAAGATGTAAAAACTGTACAAAAAAAAAAAAAAACTGGCAAAAAGCCATTAAAGCTTTTAAGAGTAAATATCCTTCAAAGTAGAGAAAGCTATAAAATGCTAAGCAGTTATAAAGTGTTGTAGTCTTCTACAGATAGACAGTGTTACCAGCATTTGAAAGAAAAAAAACAATCTTGCAAAGAATAGTGGAAATGTGACTAGTGAATTATATAATTAAAATAAAACCTGGAAATAGTTTCCAAAGCACAGTGTAGCTATTTTATAAATGACAATGGAAAAATAAACAGAACAACATGGAAAATCTTCCTTTGGTTTGGTTTGTTGTTTTTTGGTTTTTTTTTCTTTTTTCTTCCTTTTCTTTGGAAAATTTAAAGTGCACACATACAGCTGAATTAAGGAAAAAAAAAATCTCAGGATTAACACAGGTTTCTTTGTTATGCTTTAAAAAAACCAAGCACAGTAGATACTATTCCAGTTATTCATCAGCTACTGTACTATGTAATCATACTTGATTTATCAGTTCAGCTATATGTCTAACAACCTTTAACAAAATAAAAAAGCCTCAGAAGGCTTGTTTTTCAAATGTCAAATTTAATATTCCTGTATTCTCAAATCCTGAAAAAAATGAGGTGTTGTACAAGACTGTTAAAATACGTCCAGTATAATATTTCGATCACATACTTGCATTCAAAAGATATTTACGAATCACCATATTTTCCTTACTCCTGTTACCACTTCTGGCTTCTGGAATTCTCAAATTAACTTCAATCCTTTCAGTCAGGCAGCTAGAAATTTGCTCATTACTGGAACAGTAACCCTTTCTTTATATACGTCCTTGTAAATCTGGTTAAAGCACATCTGCACCGTTCAAACACATTATTTAATTTCAATAATGTGTGTTCCAGCCTCAAATTTTGCCTTTCTTCACTGTGTCTATGTTCTACATTGGAACAGTGCCTAACAATGACCTATCAAATCTTTAGCAGCTCTTAAAAAGGATTTTTTTTTAAATGTCACATTTTGCCAGATGGGTTAGTACTGACCAGAGTGAATCATCTCCATTTACACTGATATTCACTGCCATCTGACATTTATTACACTCCCAGAATGCAAATTAAGGTACTCACCAGTGGACCCAAAGCACAACCTTTCGCAGTACATGCCTGGACTCTGAAGGAATGTAGACTCCAAGGAGCAAGTCCATAAGTGTAACAACTTAACTGTGATGAATTTTGCATCAGAACACCATCCATATACACTCCATATCTAGTAATAATACCTGCAAAATGATGTGATAGTACTCAGTATCTAAAGAGCTACAGAGTTTAGAAGAAAACCAATGCTACAGACAGCAGAGTGGTTGTAGTAGTACTTCAGTTTAGTGTTAAGCAGTTGAGTGTTTAGCAGGAATGTGTATGCATCGCTTCGAAAAATCACACTCATCCATCTTTAATTGTTGAACACCTTGCAAGTGGATTGCATCTTTTGAAGACAATTACACTATTCCAAAGAAAACCCATTAACACACTTGTTTCTGAATAACAGCTAACCTCATCTTGGAACCAGAGAAAGAAACTGAGGCAATTCTGCTTCATAGCCTACTGCATATGGCTATGGAAACAAGAACTGGAAAGACAAAACCATCTACCAGCGTAACATCTTTACTCTTGGAAAAAATTATGATCTACATTATAACTGAAACATTGAAGGACAGCTCAGGTCAACACTCTGAACTATGACAAATCCATAACAAAAAATTTTGTCACACAAACCAACTTATTAATATTCATTCTCATTGATAATTATCTCAGATTTTCTTCATTTTGCCAACAACCTAGATACATCCTTAATTCAAGATTGGGTTGTTGTTTTTTTCTTTTTAAAGAGTTTTACCCAGTTACCACAAAATATTACACGCTGCTGTTTCCTTCTCCGTATGCTATAGTAAAAGTCCTAAAGCAAATTATTCCTCATCTATTCAATCCAAATAAAAAAAAAAAACACATTTTCAAACTCTAAACAAACATTAGCAAGACTTACAGAGGTCAGAATGGTCTTTCTGGTGTAACTGGCTAATACTGACTCAAAAATTGCAGGCAATTGCTTATCTCATTTATACGGAAATCTAAATCTCTGTTCACAGAGACATGTACATGACAGGATAGCATGAACCCTTTCCATATAATGTTTTGAATGTAATGGACAAAAGATTGAATTTCATAGATTTGCTTAGATTTTGGAAATTGAGCTTGTAAAGGAATCCCTTTTCTCAGGGATATTCATCTTTCTCACTTCTGAATATTCTCTTTTTTATAAAAAGCTATTTAAGTGTGAATTTTGAAGGCAGATAAATGAAAAGCTATAGGATTCACTAGAAGTGAGCTCAGTTCAGAGAATGATTTCTACTCTCACCATCATAGAAAACCTGTTCATAATTTTAAAAAATTATGGGTCATCTTTCCTTCCCTTAAAAATGAATTGTTTGAAACTCCCATTTAGAAAATTTGAAATTGAGAAAATTTCCCCTTCTACTAAATGAAGAAATGCTTTCTAAATAAAAGTGTACACACAACTACTTCATTTGAGCTTTGAAGAGTTATACTTCAAAGTGTTTATATGCTAAACTGCTGCAGAGCTGAACACAGTGAAGTGATTCACAGACTCCTTGATTCTTTTCTCTTCTAGAAAAAGTGAGAGGCTAAACTCAAGTCAGACAGCAGAGATGTGCCTGTGGGAGGACTTCCTGGTTTATCTCACACCATCAATCCTACCACATTTGACAGGCTTCCTAAAGTAAAAATCCCTTGGGATTCCATGTCTAGCTGCTTGTAAAGCAAGAGCATTAATGGCTGATATTTGACGAACATTATTTAAAGAAATTATAGATATATATACATATAGATTAAAAATTATTCTATTTCTCTCCGAGGAAAAATACTTAAATAAAGACTAACATGAGTATCCCTAAATCTGAACTCTGTCATACAGAGTAAAAGCCCAACACTGAACAACTTTAAATACATATACTAGTACCACTTACCCTTTAAAGTAATGGACAAATCATTATTAATTCCTTTGATATTTATGGTAACAGCATGAATCATAATGAGATCATTTTATATTAATGCGGGTGTCATATGTACCTCTATGTGATCCACACTGTAACTCCACATTAATTAACTGGACCATCATATTAAAGTATTCCTGAAAACACAGCACTATGCAGCATCTACACTCTGACAAGCAGCTTGCTGGTCAACACTGTGAGCTTTTATTAGACCTCAAGTTCTGTCAGAGAATAATCATCTCTAATAAGCTGATCCATTAAATCTTAATTTTATTTCTGCCTTTGCCTTATATGACTCTGATGGAAAGAAAATACAGAATACAAAGAAATAAAAAAGTGCACTTCAGAACAACAGGGCTGGTAGTTTGACTTGGAGATGTGAAGACATCTGTCTAAATTAGTCAATAGCTCTTCTTGACCCAGGATAAATAACTTGCTATTTCACCCATCTAAATATCCAAAGCATACTGAGGAAAAGTTAAAAGTTTTCCCAAAGTTTACTTATTTCTCAAGACTTACTAGATATTAATGAAGTTTACTATCTATGAAATATTGAAGAGTATAGCACATTTCTGCAATTAAAAAGGCTTCATGTATAACACATGGTCACCATGAAAAGATACAGTTTATTCATAATTATTAAATCTAGGTAGCTAAATTAAATCTTGGTTTCACTGAAAAAAAATCTCTATTGACTATGGCACAATTATGATTCAGTTTAAAAAAAAAAAAGCAAATTAAACTCAAGAAAGCAAGACACCCTTGCCTTTTTCATCCTCATTCCCCTCCCTGGGTAAGGCCATACAGCCTGTCAGTGATATTCCAGACATTAAAGATGGAAAGAGGTTTTAAATCTAAAGTGCTAGGAGCACTTTACTCTTAAGGTACAATCTAGAGGTCAAATCTTAAGCAAACATACTTTTACCTACATCAATTTCACTGACTACAAACACAAGTCATCTCTCACAAGGCAAAAGGATTTTCAGGAACAAGTACTGGATTAGTTCACTGAATAATTCTATAAAGCATTTTTTTGCTATATCCTGTATTGCCCATACAAATTCCATATAGTCTTGGAACATACAGCACAGATCAAGAATTAATTTTATCTATGACCTGTACACAAGTAAAATGAAGTATTTGAGAGGTGACCATATAAAGAAAATTTTAGATCATCAAAAGAGATAAAGTCACTTCTATTTTTTAATGAGAATGGATTTAAAAAGAGCAGACATCAAACTATATGGTAAGACTATCATGGATATCTTCTGAAGAATATATGATTCTTTATTGAGGCCAGTATAATGGAGAAGGCTCAAAACAGAGTATCTGGTGCCACATGTAATTCCAAAAACCTCTCCACATTTTGCCTTCAACTAAATTGTCAGTACTGCTTATATTATGCTATCTAGGTGTCGTGGTTTAACTCTAGCAGATAACCAAGCACCACGCAGCCCATCTCCCGCTTAGTAGGATGGGGAGGAGAACAGAAAAACCACCTCATGGGTCGAGATAAAGACAGTGTAATAGGATAACAAAGGAAGAGAGTTATATTTATATATGTGTGTGTACACACACACATATACAAATAAAACAAGTGGTGCACAAATGCAATTGCTTAGCACCTATGGAGATAAAAAGTAATCCATTTTGGAGAAAAACATTCCAACTCCCAGTCTGTTTCTGAGTCTGGGCCATGACTCATCAACCATTTTATTGTTGGTTTGAAAATAAAACAAAAGCAACTGTGCATTATAAATGACATGGCCACTAGGCAGACTAAATAATACACTGAGAATGAACAAAATAAAGCCACTGAACAATGCAAGCTCTCCTGATTAAGCAGTTGCTCAAGTGAAAAGTTTGTGGGCTTTTTTTTTTTCCTAATCGTTTTTAGGAAATAAGGAAAGGGATGGAAATAGTAAATTGGGAAAAAAGAAACAGGAGAATGGGGAAATGGTTCTTAGTACTCTTTTTTAAACTCCTAAAGAAGTGGTGGATAAGAAAAGACAAACGAGAATGCATATTCCTCCTTGACCGCTGTGCAAGTGTAAGCATGCTATGGTGAAAAAACAAAGTCTGTGCTTCTCTAATGTCCTTCTGGATACCAAATGCTCATGAGACAGCAATTCTTCTAACTCTGAACCACTCAGCAAGAGCTCACAGGTGGAAAGAAGTAGCCTTTCCCTGCAAGGCAGGATAGCAGCAGCTGACTTCACTGAATCCCTTCCATCATTTCTGACCCTAAGGAAAACCCTCTAACAGCACAGTGCATGGTATTCATATATCACCACAAAAATAACAGTTCCAAGGGAAAAATACACTATTTGCTTCAAATAGTGAAAAGTTTTAAAAAAATCAGAGAATATTTTTAAAGGGGCAAAATACACATAGGAGGCCTACACAAGGTGTATTCAGGATTACAGAGAATTCTGTAAGCTATATGGCAAATTTGTTAATTACCTAAATGTATTGTTCAAAACCCCTATACAGAGGTGAACACTCCTGTCATTGAGGCTGTTGAAGCCTCCAGTTTCCATGGATAAAGGGAAAAGGGACAGGAAAATATAATTTCTTTTATAAATCTCCCCTGATTCTTACCACATAAGTTGCTCATCCAGTTCAGATTCACAGCTTTCCTAAAAAGCTGATTATTGTATTTCTTACACACAACCAATAGTATTTAAAAGAGGATCTGAGTTGTAAATACTAAACGCTGTATTAGAAACAATATACAATGTGCAAACTTAGATATGTATTTCCAACTTTTAGTTGTTTTAAAAGAATTTTGTGGAAACTTGTTTACCAAGCTAAAGGACTGTATTGTGTGCTGTTGAAATGCATATATAAATATCTGTATGCATATATTTATATTTCTTTGATGAGTTAAAATACTTTCTAAACTACTTGGATTTTTTTCCCCACAATGCAAGGATAACAGTATCAGGTGCAGACATGAAATAGCACACATGAAAAAGGCCCTTTGACTTTAGCCAGTGAGCCTCATACACGACCCCTCATGCCTTCCTCCCCCTCCCCCATCCCTTACCCATCCCCTTTTTTCTTCTTCCCTGCATTCCCCTCAGCCTTTGCCACATATGCTGGGAGGGGGAGGGGGAGTTATAAACAGGGTTAGATGGTTTCTAAGGGGCTGGTGCAGGGTGGGGAGGAATCTTCCAATATGGCTCCCATACAAAGAACTATAAATTATCAATTACATTATTTAATAGATGACATACTCTTATTTCTTTCTAAAAGTAATGTAAGATGTTGCAGAATATTACATGTACATAGCTTTACAATCACCAGTTTTCAGGGAATCATTTAAAGTGCCTTGTAGACAAGTTATACAAGTAGAATATGCTTTATCACAACTGAAAGGGAACAACTGGCAACGGAGAAATTCAATTAATATGAGGTCACTGTAATAAATAATATACATTTATTTATATGATTCCAAGAACACGTGATAGTGAGCAATACAATTAGAAATATAAAATTTCTCCAGAAGTTATACACTTGATTACTTTACAATGAAAAAACAATGAAAATACACAAAAGACAATGTATTAATTTACTTCCACAGCTACAGCAACATACACCTTCAAAATTACTATGCAAAACACAAATATAATACTTATTATAGATCAATTAATGTAAAAGAAATTAATGTTTTATTGGAGGGTGAAATGAACATCCTAGACTGATAACTCGAAGAATGTCTATTCCTCAGCTCAGTTGTCCTGGAAAACATTAAACAATGAGATGCAGTACACAAGAACTATCAAAAGGGAGCACTTTTGAGCCACTGAAACAGTACGACAGGCTGAAACCTACAATCTCCTAGCTGCAGACAATGATACTATCTCAGGTATTTTATGTGCTAAAATGATCATTAAAAATTAAGCACCACATATAAGCTGCCATTTAGAATATTAATTTACCTTTACTAATCATCTTTTTAACTTGAGGCTAAAAGAGTTCACTTACCATTCGGATACTCAGGCTTAGTCCATGAGATGTTAAAGGAATCAGATGAATATGAGTGGACTTTTGGAGCAGAAACACCTTCTGGTGTACTCTCATCTGTTATAGCTGTGCTAGCTTCACTTATTGAACATCCACCTCCAGTGCAAGCCTTAAAATATGAATCAAATCAAATAAACATTTTTCAGTATAATCCAAATAATTTTAGCACTGATTTTTTATAAGTTTTATAAAATCTACATATCAAAACTTTTAAGTTTGTGTTTTTCATAGAAAAAAAATTAGCTTTTTTTTTAATCTCTTTTCTTAAATAACAGGATGTGCTAATCATGATACTTTTTTTAGGTATAATATGGTTAAACATTATGTTCAACTAATGTTCCATGCATTTGACTGAGTAACAATCACAGATTTCCACTGCTTTTGCAGGTACAGTTAATGAAAACTACGGTGAAATCTACATTATTTATAGTGCAAAACTCTTCTGGAATTAACTTTAAGGCTTTTACAAGTTTCAGACACAGAACACACCGACCAACTTCTGACATACTTAAAAATTTATCTCAAATAGTCATTGAGAACAAAATGCCATTCAGACCTGTACTTCATGACAGCCCACAGAGTGGTGTGCAGATACAATCAGAATAGTGAGAAACACTCTATTACAAATCAATATGTAACAGTTATTATTACATGTCTATGTATAACAAAGTCAAATAATTTGTTTTTAGGTTACCAGATAAGAAAAGATTGATTACACAGGATTTTTACATTTTTTCTTGATTATGAAACAATACAGTGTACAGAAAAATGTGCATATTGCCCCATCAAACATGCTTTTAAAGTTTTATGCAAACATAAGTCTACATGACTATGGTCCTTATGTGTACTGGTTTTCTAATTACTTGGACTAAGATCAATGACAAGACACAGGAGTTCTTCGATATGTTTAAAAATAGATACAAGAATATATAAAACCTGTACTGGATTTAAAGATTTAGTTCCTTGTTTCTTTTTAATTTTTTTGTTTAGCAATGCAACAAATCAAACCCGAATTCGATAAAGATTCAGACTTACTCTTGATCAAACTTACGAGATCACCTGCATTTATAGGAGATACCCAGGTGCTGAAGTGGACAAGTGGCCTGCTCTAGATCATCATCACACAAAGGAAAAATAGCCTTGCTGTCCAGATCTCCAGGAATAAAATGTTCCTCACTACCTAGTATATTTTATTTGAAAGGATTAGCTTCAATTTCCTGCTTCCCAGTGTGTTTCAAATCAGAGAGCAGTCAACATATTTCCTACCCTGCTCCAAACATGTATACTAGCCCCATGGGTAAAAATAAGATCTGTTTGTAAATGAGAGGCTATTTTATACACCAAGATTGTTTTGATTTCACTGGAAATTACACTCCCCTCACAAGAACAGAATGACTCCCTGTGTTCAGTCTGGGCCATCAAATAAAGATCAAAGAATGCAACCTCGGTTTTGGGAATATCCAAAAATAGCATTTACTTTAAGCAAGATAGTGGTTTTTATTAACAAAAAAATAACAAACAAACAAAAAACCCCAACCTGAGCTCAGACATATGTTCAAATAACTGTTACCATTGTGATAAAGAAATATTTAAGACCATCATCCTTCCACAGCAAAGGAAGACTATTCTTCATATTATTTTTTCTACTGCCTTTATGAAGATGCCAAAAAGACTATCTCTGCAAGACCTCTTCCTCATACATCCCTTACTGCCTTGCTAAACAAGCTGCATGGAGCATCCCCCAGGAGGGGAGGGGGTGCTTTTTAATTCAAAAGCTTGGTAACAGCAGACTTCCCATTCATGTTTTCTTGGATTATATAAAGCACAATTTTAGTATCTCTGAAACTTGCTGGGGTATGAAGATTCTGATTCTTTTAATGAAAGTCAGTATAAGAAAGCTCGTCTGCATTTTAAACAGTGGGATTTCAGATTACTGTATCCAAATGGACTGGACATTGCTGAGACTGGCAATCACAAACTGATGCTCAAAGTCATGATATCCTCACACAGACCCATTGTGCCATTCTGAACTTCACCAAGAAACAGATTTGAGGCAAAATTTGCAAAACTACCATAGTGCTTAGAGAGCCAAGGGACCAAAACAAACCTCATAACAAGACACAACATGGTGTCCCTCCAGTTAGAACCTGAGCTAGCTTACCCACTTAAAACAGCCATGAGCAGATAATTAGCTGAACAGAAAAATCACAACATCACTCAAGCCATGTGAATGGGTATGACACCCCTGCTACTAAAGGCAGCCTTTCAGTTGTTCCTTTGCTGCATATTAAATGGCAGTAACCAATAGTTAAAACTGGTAACAGCATATAAGATAAAAGTTTAAAAAAAAAAAAAAATAATAAAAGGAAGCACTTAAGTTTCCAGTGTTGGAAATATATTGTTGTTCCTTTCACTTTAAAAGTTGTACTGAAATTTAGATTAAATTCTATTTGAAACTCCTATTATATCCATTTCTTTCTAGGTGTGTGTTTGCTTTGCAATTTTTTTGTGGATTTTTTGGTATTTTTTTTTCCTCTNGGTGTGGTGTGGGAGACAAAAGGAGATGCCCAACCTCTTCTCAGTGGTCTGTGGGGACAGGACAAGGTGCAATGGTCACAAGTTGGACCACAGGAGGTTCTGCACCAATGTGAGAAAGAACTTCTTCACGGTGAAGGTGATGGAGCACTGGAATAGGCTGCCCGGGAGGGATGGGTCCAAATGTTTTAAGCTATCATCTCAAAGATATTGGGTATTTTATGCACTTTCAGAATTGACATTTTTATAGCTGCAAAATGTTTACATCTTCTAACCTATCATATACCACTGCATTTTATCCAGGTAAATCTGGTTATCTTAGTCACCAGACAAAATTACCTTTTCTTTCTTTCTGGTTACTACCAATACAATGCAAATATTTAAAAACAAAAAGAAAAACTAAAACAAATAAAAAATAAACCTGAAAAAAAAAAACAAAACACCAAACCAAACAAAACCCAAAGAAAAGAGAAATAAAATATTATGATCAAAGTTTTCTAAAAGAGTATTCAGTAACTCCTAGGAAAGCTGTACCTGTTAACAAAGTAAAACCAAAGTCCGCTTTAAGCACATCCCAGGGCAGAGCAGTCCCAGTTGCTGTGCAGACAGTAGCTGTAAATGCTGCCTCATTGCCTCTGTCTCTCTCCTTGCGTCCTCCCGCCCAAGAGCTGGGCAGGAGCAGAGAAGAGCTGTGCTACAGTGATGGACAGGACAAATTCTTTTGATAATCTCACTCACTTATAAAGCTGTAAAATGTTTGTTGAAGTACAACCTTAGTTCTGGACGTGGTGCTATTCTACACGCTATACAATTTACCATGCTGAAATGTCTAAGCACAAATGAATTAATTTCAACTTGAATCTAAGCTTTAATTAGACTGAATATCCTTGCTTTTTTAAGTTCAAGTCAGATCCTTATCATTACCTGAAGGTAGTTTATTTTTTGTGTTATAAAATTTAGAACATTCAAGAGCATGTTAAGAAAAAATGAATGCATACCCAGTCTACATAAATGTAAATTTATTCATAATCAAGAGCAGAATATTTTTCTATGGCATTTATCAAAGCAAATATCCTCATATAGGTATTGTTATAAAATGAACAGCGTGCTTAAAACAGGGGACAATCCCATGCTTTTCTGCACATATTTTCAGATTTGTTAGTGAGCTGAAGCTGTTCAATTTCATCACAAAAAAAAACCCCATCACTATAGAAATGTAATAAAAACAACAAGGTCTTTTAAAATGGTTTGAATAAAAAAGCTTCTAAGTTACACTGTGCTCTTCTCTGTTATTTCCTTCTACATATATTTAATGAAGAAAGAGGAAATTATTATGGTACAAAATATGAAAGGCTAACGTTTCCAAACACATTCAACAATTTCTTGTATGTTGGGTTCGGAGACATTTCAAAACCTTCATATGTTTCTGATAAATTCACTACTATTTATCATGCAACTTATCCTTGAAAAAATAACTTTCTTTAAATTACATGTTTTGTTTTTTTTTTTGAGGGCCTGTTTTGAATCAAAACACCTACTGTTGTTTAGGATGCAGGATGGCTCATCCACCTTAGTTTCAGAAAAAAGGAGGTCGACGCATGAATACTTAAGTATTTAAGAGGTTAGCAAAATCAGAATCCTTTTCACCACTTTACACCTCTACTACACATCTGTAAAACTTACAGCTAGTTTTATGAGGTATTCAGTACCCGGGAAGAGCTGATGAATAGTAAAATCCAGAAAAAGTTCTGTGCTGTTGTAGATTACATTCCACTTTGTAAAATTCTGCTCATTGTTGGCAATATAAATTATATACCGATCTAGGATTCCATTTAGTTCTACTGGTTCTTTCCATCTGCAAATAAAAGCAAAATATGATTAAAACCAACAAATATTCATACCATACTGAAAAATAGAACGCTTTGTTTAGGGAAGGTTGTGAGGCTGATTTTAAGAATTTGAAAACATAGTGTGCAACATAAAAATAAATCAAAGGCATACTTTTAATGCAGTATTTGTACTCAACAGATAGATGATTACAGTAACACACCAAGCAGGGGCTGCAAAATGGGCATATCACCAGAACATTTCCTGCACTGAAGTTTGCAGAGGCTATGCCCATATGTAGGTTATACTGATTGCGTAAAGACAAAATGGAAATTAAGTTGGCAAGTGATAATCAGAAGGTTCACAGAACCACTAAACTAATCACTTCTATGCATTTAATCATAATAAATTTAATTTTATGTCACAAACCCTTCCCCTGATTGAACTCCCCGGAATTCTTGAATAAACCAATGCACTATTGTGTTGTCAGGAAAGAAGAAATCCTTACTTACTGTACATATATCGTTCTAGAATCCAAAACCGTCAGGACAGGGGCATCTACGTGAGATGGTGGCAGCTGTGCTGTAAACAAGGTGACCAAGGAACTGTTTGTACAGCCAGCAAGCGTGCATGCAGTAAGCAGAAACTGGTGCGGCGTAAAAACTGCTAAATCTAGGGCAAAAAGGAATATGAATTTACTTTGTATGTTAATTTTACCTTGTTTTTCTGTAACTTGCAGAGGGTAGTGAAATCAGGTACTGGTTGTTTAATAGCCAGCAACTGCAAATTTTGACTACAAATAGCTCTTCGAAGAACACTTTAGTTGAGATGACCATGTTGTACAGTACATTTACACTACAATTTACAATACCCAAACAAAAGATACCAGCCTCTTAGGTGCTACATACTATATTAACTTGCTACCGTGGCAAATAAACACCTTTAAGATGATTAAATCAAATCAAATCAATGGAAAACCAAGTACATGTTCATTAACACATCCAGATTTTTTTTTAATGTGCTGTATGACACATGAATGTCAAGCATGAATATACACAATGTTTCACTCCATGCAGATTTCTTATTAGCAGATTTTCTTCTTTCACTATAAGCTCGAACAAAAAGGAAACTCATTGCTGCTACTACTCATACTGGTTTGTTCTCTCTTTGCCTTTTTGTCTTCAGCTGCATTAACATCAAACATTTGTACAATATATTTCAATAAAGACAACCTGTCTAATACTATAGCAAAACAACTGTTAAATAGTTATTTATGATGAAGCTATATTGAGTTTCAATTATTGCAGAAAATGGTGAACACAATGTAGCATCTCTGTTGAGTAAATATTCTAAAAGGTCTTTAGCTTCGTATATTCTTTGCTGTACCAAGAGAGGAATGTTTGTCAGAAAACATTCAGTAGGAAAGTAGTGTAGTAATCTTTTT
The DNA here is from genome assembly GCA_013399135.1 of Heliornis fulica. Classification (NCBI taxonomy): domain Eukaryota; kingdom Metazoa; phylum Chordata; class Aves; order Gruiformes; family Heliornithidae; genus Heliornis; species Heliornis fulica. Next base: position 762,620 of record VXBZ01012241.1, read on the forward strand.
CATTTTTTTTATTAAAATACAAATCGCAGATTTTAATGAGCAAATCCTTTAAGAAGGAATTAACAACTGAGGTTTAAGCAGCAGTATGAAGTATGAAAGTAAAATGCATATGTTATAGACACACATTTTCAGTGTACCACAAAAGTTCTGGACTTTTGCAAAATGTAATAAATGCCAGTATTTTCAGAGACAAACAGTATCAAATTATCATTTGTAGAAAAGTATTTGTCAGCACAGACTCAAAAACTGCAACTGGATTACAGACATCACTAAAGCTTAAACGTTGTAGACCCAACTTCTTTCTCGCTAGTTTTCCCTTCATACAATGTCTCTAATCCCTCTGCAAAAGAATTCCTTCTGATTTATTCCAATCTGTGTGAGGAGAGAATGAACTTATGCATTTTTATGAAAAATACAGTATCACTCAGTGGCATAGTTCTATGGAGCACATGGCAAAGTGAGAGTTAAAATGCTGTAACTAAAAAAAAAAAAGTTAAAAAAATAATAATCATCAAGTGAATGCCTGTAACACAGTGACATGTTTAATCAACATAATGGGACTGATTCTACTGGGGTTAAGCAGTGCTTATGTGGGTGATAGGGGTAAAGCACACTCCAGAGCAGGTGCTCAAGCTGGGTCAGCAGGCAGAGACACTAAACTCCAAATACTGCACCAACTGTATCACCCTCATGACCGTACACCTTCCTGGAACCAGTGTTCACTGCAGCTGCAATCAGAGAAGCCACAAAAAGTGCAGATTGAGATGGAAGTCTGTGACACAAGTATCAGATACTACATGTTCTGGATATGTAAACAAGTGACCAGAAGGGTTTTACTTTTAGCAATCATAAAATGAACAGCTGAAAACCAACCCATGGCACCTATTTAATTGATGTCTTTGTAAATAGTGAGTACACAGTCTTTGAAGTTGAAACAGTATTGGGGACTTCACCTTGCAGACTGAATATAACAGAAGGGCAGGGAGAAGAGAAAAAGTGGATTTCTCCTTTTCCATTTGTTTATGATGGATCACTGTTTCCTTGAATACTGATTTGAGACACTGGGGAGGGGTATTTTTCTCTCCTTAAGGAAAATTCCTCACCACAAAACTGTTGTGTTTTTTTTTTTTTAAAGTACCTTGTACCGAACCCATCATTTGATGCACACCAGCAGTGAGATATATGCATGCTTAAGAGCTTCTGGAAATACTTAGTTTAATTAGAAGAGGGAGTAACTTTGTCAAGGATGAAAAGGATGGAAGACGGAAAAATGTTTTATTTCCCTCCCTGAAAAAAAAATCCCCAAAACCAAAACAAGGAACTATAAGTTATTAGGTGTGTCTCAGTTCCTGGAATGGCAAAAGCAAAAAAGACAGGGAAACAGGCAAAGTTTCCCAGTAAAAGAACAGGAACCAGAAATGGAAACACTGAACATATGAGCAGCAAGATCCTTTAGGATCAACTGACAAGCATATTGAGGGGGGTGGGAGGCGAGTTTAAAAAAAAAAAAAAGAAGAAACACCCAAAACCAAAACAAACAAACAAAAAAAAACCCAAAAGAGTAGAAAGATAAAATATGAGGATATAATCCTGTTACCAGGATCAAATGAAATTTTATTCCTCCTCTTGATTTAATGATTGTAGTATATTGTGACTAATAAATACCAAATAGGAAGTTTAAATTAAATCTGAAATAGGGATAAAAGGTAAAAAGAAAAATATAGTTAGTGGGAGCAGGAGAAAAAAATATAGAGAGAGACTTCAGAAAGTCACTCAAAGCATGTGATATGCAATCAATGAAAAATCTCTCCATAGACTTCATGGAGGTTTGGGTGAGCCTGCAAGTACAGTGTAGGTAGTATTTCTAAAAGCTTAAAACCAGAAACTGACACACTGAATAATAAAAATCATATTACATCATAATGGATGCCATTATTTGTCACAGTCATATTTGGCAGATATTTTCCTATTTAAAGTTCAAAGTATTTCATAATGGATCAATGGATTCAAGCAACTACAGATACAAGCATGAATCTGAATGAGGGAGGAGGTTCTTAAAACTACAAAGCTGCTGTTTGTCAAAGTCCTCTAGCAACAACACCTTGTTTTCCATTTGCTTGATTGCATGATTTGCATAAGATCAAATGGAGGCAATTGTGGACATGAAAAACAGATCACACTCAAACACTAGAAATGGATCCACAAGCATCATCTGGAAATGCCTTACAAGAAAATGTATCCTAGGGCATGGAAACCTCAGGGATTAATGTCAGACAAACTATAATTTACAATATAGGGCATGAATTACATGTTATTTTACAATTGATTTCATGCTGTTGCTGAAAGAATTTCATTGATCTCAATTTATAAAATGAACACAATAAGCAGGTAATTATTTTCTTTTTTCACTCACAGCAAAACCTGAAATTCCTTCTTACACATTTGCTTGATCAGGCTATACTGTCTGATCCACAACTCTAGTCCCAGTGTTACTTTAAAATAATACAATAAAGGTTCTCAGTGGAATCTTCCCACAACTATTCTTAAATCACTTCTATCTTACCAAAACAAAGCTAAACTTCACAACTGAAGGGGTTTACTGAGAAAAAACTAAATTCAGGATTTGGTCTCGTTCTGTTTTCTGGACTCAAAAGGGAAAAATTACACAAAAAGAATATATATATATATATATATATATATAAGTTGCTCTCTTGGGA
>VXBZ01012241.1:765353-831738 GCA_013399135.1 Heliornis fulica
TATATATATATATAAGTTGCTTTCTTGGGAGTATGAGATTACCTCAAACCATCCTGTTAAGGTAGCAGGTAGCCAGAAAAATAATTCCTAATTTTTCATATCAAAACCAGAACTAAAGAAGAAAACTAAAATAAGATCCTAAATGTCTCTTTTGCAACCATTCCTTACTTTCTCCAAACAAAATGTGGAGAGGGGTGGGAGGAAGGGGGTGAGAAGAGAGGCAGGCCAGGAAGGAAAGCCTTTTTATCTCTTGAATCTCTGACCTCAGATGCAATATAAGCAAATTTCTTGTCTAATTCATATATCATCAAGAGATTGCTAACTATAGTGACTATCATTAAAACTGACATCTGCACACCACTACATTTATTATATAGATGTTATATGTGGAACTTCCCACACCAACCAATGCAACTATCTTAAATATCATGGTAGATCTAAATATAGTGGTTGGTATTCATCCAGTTTGTAATAACCATGAGCATAAGTCCTGATAGCACAATCAATGCATGAGACAGATAAAGAATGACCCTGTTTGCATGGTCAATAAGAACACTCACTTTGCTCAGATCAAATTTAATGGGTAGTCATTGAAAGATAATATGCAACACTACGGTGCTACTTTTAGCATAGGATTTGAGAGATGTTACGAAGAATGAAAAGAAAAACATAGCAGAGTATAAAAACAAACAAACAAAAAAAACAAAAAAAAAAACAAATAAACAAAAAACAACAAAACCGACAGCCCCAAAAGAAGAGAGTTAAGAAATTGACTCAAAATCTAAGGTTTGCCCTCAAGATCACAGAATTTTAGGAGCTGGAAGAGACCTCAAAAGACCATCTAGTCCAACCCCCCTGCCCGAGCAAGATCGTCTAGACTAGATCACATAGGAACGTGTCCAGATTGGTCTTGAATGTCTCCAGAGAAGGAGACTCCACAACATCTCTGGGCAGTCTGTTCCAGTGATCTGTCACCCTCAAGATGATAGAGCACATCCCAGTTCAAAAGTAACACAGTAGCAATGTCTACAATGTTTAAGCTGATCTACAATGTGCAGGATTTTGCATTCAACTTTACAGCAAGAGACCCAAATACCCTTCTTTCCTTCCCTCTTCCACCCTATTTCCATTCTCCCTGGTTTCAGGCAGCTATCATAAGGACCAGAATTGGCAATGTCCTCTCCTGGTGAGCACTCAGCTGAAATGTGACTTGTGTAAAGAAACCCACATAGTATCTCTCAGGAAAATAATTGAGACAATAGCTATCCCACTGCTATATTCAAAGGAAAGTAATACAGCAGCACTTTAGCAAGGGATTGTTAGCAGTACAACAAAGAAAACCTGCTGAGAGAGGATGAATATGAAAAACTTCCAAAGAATTCCAATCACCACATTGTTTATGTAGGTAGATTGTATGACTACTTAAGCTCATTACTCACATCCTTATTCTGTTCTCTCATAGTCTTTCTCATACTTTGTTAAATTAACTCACAGTAACAATATTTAATTAGAACATAAACTCTTTGGGGTCATAAATCTGCAGCACCAAATACAACAATATCCCCATCTGATTTTTATGCACTACCAAAAAATAAATCAAATTCATGAAGTAGGTACCAAGATCATATTATCAGGTTTGTCTCATCAGACATAATTAGCAATTTTTCCCTTCCATCATTTTCTGAAAGTGAGCAACAATTCATATATAACATTTACTACAGTATATCCTGCTTTTCTTGATAAAGAACCAATCGATTATATTGACTCTCAAAGAACCATCACCAATGTACAACCTTCTCTGGGAATGTATAACACTAATGCTGCATTGTTTTACGATCTCCTGTGAATTCCATGGCATACTCACCACTCCTATAGAAAATACTTCAGAAAAAAAACAAGGCAACAGAAATGACACCACTTGCCTACTTCATGCAACTCCATCAAACCCAAGGAAACAGCATGGTCTTGTATCTAATTGTATAAACTAGCAATCAATGGCCTTTCACGGGTGAAACTGGCCCATGAATTGAAAAAAACAGCTATCTTCCAAGATAGCTGGTTTTTCTTAAAATTAAATAATTAATTATTAATTAATACCAAGACAGGTATTAATTAATAATTAAGAATGTTACAGACCAAGAATCAAAAAAATAAAAAAATAAAAAAAAAATTGGAAAACCACTAAAACTAGGGCAAGAAATGGAGACAAACTCAGGGTCACAAATAATTGTTTCCAAGAAGCACCATACTCTTTTTCTGCTCTTTAACCAGCAAAGACTTTGACACAATGGCATATGGATGAAACAACTTTGCTTCTAGGTGGCCAACAAATGCTGATGTGTTTTAGAAACTATTTGCTCAGCAGTAAATGCTGCTGTTTTTCACAACTCATAAAGGAGTTTTCACATTTAGTAACAGTGTCTCTTGGTTATGCCGTTACAACACTTACCTGTTGTGCAGAAAATCTTTCTGCCATGTAGCAACCCAAACTCTTGCACTTTGAGCATAAGCTCATTCCTCTATTCTTGTCTCATCCTGACCAATTCACAAGGCCACATTAACATCCATTCCTGATTATTATGTTTCATTTTTGGTTTTGTATTTTGTTTTTTGTTGTGTTTTTATGTTAAAACTACTAGTTTTAACCTTAAACTGGAAGACCTGCATCTTTTTGGTTAAGCATGGATATTACTCCTCTCCAATTGCAAAAGTTGGACTACAAGGATTCCAGTCTTTAATCTTAAAGCTACTATGGGTACATTTCCCAGGGTGTTCTTACCCTCCAGTTAGTACACACTAGCTTGAATTCCTAAAAGAGCTTAGCTGAAGTATCATTCAAATCACCAGTGCCACATATCACATTGCTTAGAAGAAATTGAGAGGAAATATCAGAAAAGGACATTTAAACTTGTCTTAATACTTTACCACTAATTAGTCTGATTCCTTGTGTTACTCTCAAGATATCTCACAACACCAACCACAGAAGAATCCCAGTGCATGCGTAAAGCTCCTTAGAATCTGCCTTTCCTAAACATTCCTATAACAAACTCCTGACCCATCATCATTATTTATCATCACAAAAACAAAGAGGCATTTTGAGATGATTTTTTTAAATCTTTTCTTGCTGCCAAAACAACACATAGACAGTCAGTGCAAACATTCAGCACCAAATGAACCTAATGAACTTCTAAGTTATATCTTTGTTTACTAGAATTAAAACCATGCACTCTCTCCCTAGTTTAATTATAACAGCTGGACAAATAAGGTGAGTTTGAAGGTCAGGGAGGGAGAAAGCAGAAACAGGACAGAGCACATTACTATTTATCAGGCATATGAAGAGATGTAACTGTGGTGTATCAGTATCGCTATCTTAGTTTTATTTCCCTCACTGTCATTTCTTTGTACAATATATGCCATGATGAAGCCCTATTTTAAGATTTAAATGAAAATTTCCATTCCTGATTGCTTCCAGTCCAGTCACTGTATTGGTATCAGTTTAAATAGTGGGAAGTTGTTAGTATACATCCTAAGAACCATGATCTCTCAATGTCAAGCCCAAAAGGTGAAAGCTGAAAGGGCGGGGGGAGCAGAGTTTTACCTCTGTATTACTTCAGCTTTAAGTTCACAAGCAGAAAATATATTTACACTAGGCAACTATGTTGCAAATTTGAATCTCAGACACTTGCTGCTGTAAAACTGGAACTACTCTGGATTCAGATTAGCATGACCAAGAACCCCTTGGCTCACTAACAGGAGTACATCCTGTATTACTAAATAATTCCAATCTTGCTGCAGTGGAAAAAAACAAAATTCAGATCCACCTTACATTTGGTGTGTAGTTAATTTTATCAGGTCAAGAGAAATGCCTGACTGCCACTTTTGCAACCCACTGAAGAACACATACAAATGTACAGCTGTGAAAAAAGAAGCCAGTAAGATGTTCGGTTATATAAGAATATATATAAGTAATACAGCAACTATTACTATCCATTTTATATAAATCAGCCTGATGCAGCCTGATGGGGAATAGCATATATTACAGAGTGCAGAAATAAAGCCTGTCTGGTAAATGGCAGTGAGGAAGCACAGGCTTACAGTCACTCTTTTAGGAAGAGAGCATAAAAACGCAACCTGAGAAAAGGAAACAAAGATGACATGCCATACAGGTATGTAAAATAGGGATACATAGAAAAGCAATTAGGACCCTGTGTTCCCATGAAATGGGGTGAAGGGGTGTGGAAAGGACATTCAACACATGTAGAAAGTGAAATTTTCAGAGGGGCTCACCCTACCCAGAATCATGAGAGATCTACTGCTGACCAAGAAGATTCAGGTTTATCTGTATAAATCAAATCCTGGGAAAGAGACACTAAATATCAGCATCATGACTTTAGCATTACTTTTGTAAGCATCACTGTGATTTGCAAACCTGTGGAACTGAGTCCTGAAAAATGTTATACCTTACCCTCTGTGACTGAGACTATTTAGAACTACAGACCACTATTTTTTAAATTTTCTTAAGGAAAGAAAAAGAGGGATGGAAATTAATTCCCAAAATAAATACTTTCTTTGAAAAGAGTAGACATTATTGGTATTTTGCCTATTAAAGTTGAATATGCATATTAAATTGCATTTTAAGCCCAAAACAATTGTTTTAATCAACAAAATACTCAACAAAAAATTCATCAAGCAAGCACTCTCAGAGTAGAAATTGGAATCTAAGCAAAAAAAAAATATGACAGTGGCTGTTTGAACTGGTATGAACTAAAAAATACAGATAAGCAGTTTATAGGTTATGAATTTTATTTAGATATATATGCATTTCACATCCACTATGGGTAACTTTTCCCACCATTTTGTATAGTACCAGGCATGTGAGATGATTAGAGAACAACTCTCACCATGCAGGCAAAGGCATCATGTGATTTAAGAGTTTCTGTAGAAGAGATACCATCACCTTCCCAGGACCAGAACAGCTCTGTATATCTGAATTATAGTCTGAGAATAAAGGGTTTTGCTAAAGCATTACTGTAGTGCTGGAACAAGGATAGTGGGAGGACTCAGCTTCTGAACACCAATCCTAAACAAAACAATTGATAGCAAGTTAAATCAGTGGCAAGACTACAAAAGCTGAGCTAGTTTTCAGCTAGCTACAGAATTAGCAGCATAGTAAAAAACACCTACCTGCTCTCCTCTGTCCTTACGCAGGACAGAGCTATTGAGCCATCAGCCCCAGCTATTGAGTCATCAATACGATCAACATGTGGTTGGGGAACATGATTGGATTTCTTTGGGGTTTTTTAAATTATTTTTTTTATTTTACTTGCTTTATATTTATTTTCAAAACCCACACAAAGCAACATAACCCAAAACCCTGAAAAACCAAAAGTTTTTTCAATTTAGCATATTGCTCTACCCAGTTATGTCATGTAGTGTCAGTACTGTCATCAGATAACATAACTGCCACAATCTGATGTGATGCATTAAACTGGGATTACCAGAATAAATCATGTTTGTGGGTACACAGATCACAGGTGGTGCAGTCAGCTGCTCTGTATTATGGTGCATCTATAGGATGTGCAGATTAGGATATAATGTTCAGAGGCTTGTTCTCATTTTTGAAGTGCTTCACAACCATAACTCAATAGTAAGGAGCCACCAAACAGTTATAATGGCATAAACCATCATCAGGGAAAAATACAAATCGATCAGTGCCAGTGATATAAAAGAAAGAGCATGCATCTGTCCCCAGTCTCATAAATTCAGTGGTTGTTGCAGGCTTTTTCTCTATACCACATGTACTTTATTAATAACAGTAACTATCATAAATAATAATAATGCAGAGTAGTTTATTTCAAGATGAATGCTGATCTTATTATCTGTTGATCCTCTCCCTTATTTCTTACATCCTGTCTATATTCCTCTTGTAAATGGCGGGGGGAGAGCTAGTTGAATTTATTGTTTGAAGTTTATGCCCTTTAACTGGCAACAACGTGCTGTTCCAAGAAAGTTGCCTATGTAGGCTCCCTGAAATATCTGCATACCTTAACTGACATGTTAAGCTTGTACAAAGGAGGCACAGAATTTACATTCTACTGCATGTTATAAATAAGTAATAAGAACAGATTAGAATTATGCATTTACGCCTACTAGTGAGAGTGAGATGCATAATTCACAAGTGGCAAACCCTTAAGAGGCTTTCGTATTTCACCCCAACCCTCTTCCCCCCTCCTATCTTGTATATGTGGAACAGTATATTTTTCAGACCCACTGGTCCACAAATATTTTTCTTTTGCCAGCTAGATAGTTTAGATTTTATAATTACTACCTTTCTTCCTTGCAGAAAGCAAGACACACTGACTGTTAGTAGTCATCGTTGAGAATGCATCTGCTTTCCGGTACTGTAATGGTGTCATCTTTCTGTATTTTCCTGTGATACTCGGGAAGAGACAGATATAAATGGCAGTGCTTTCAGAAACCGCCAGGGTAAACTGAAGCCCTCTACCTAACCTATAAAGGGAACATGGAACTTGCAACTGAAACTTCCTTATGCTTCATAGTTAACATGATGTATTACCCCTCTGGTTGGATCTCCTGAAGAAGTAAACTAATCGCTACACCCATTCAAGTGTTTGCTGAAGCCTGTAAACAAATACCTCTTGTGACCACAATCTATATGATAGCACGTGTAGGCCACAGGTTTTGCAGAGCTGGGGACTTTCCCCCACAGCAGTTCTACCTTTAAGCAGGACACTGCTATCTGATGATAAGGTGCATGAACAAGGAATTATTTTAGTCTAGTTGCTTTAATATTTTTGGTTCTCTGGCTGGAGCACTTCAGTATTGATTAATGTACCACCCAAAGAGGCATCACTAGGGACAGGCTCTTTGGTAGAAGTGACCTTGTAATAACTTCTCTCAACTGCTTTGAACCTAGTCTATTTAGTTCCCTGGATTTTCCTCTATCATGTGTACAAACATTTTAAATTCAGTTCAGTTCTAACTACCATTTGTTTATTCTGCCCCGATCTTTTTTCATAGTTAAGCTGAGACTTGTGCCTCTCTTTTTTCTGGTAACATTTATTTATTTAATTAATATTTTGATTTCTTCAGTGTACCTCACTTTATTTGGAGGTTTTCTTGACATGCTTTCTACTTTACCTCTGCCTGTAAATGTAGGAGAAAGACTTCAATTATGCATTTTAATCCCCAGTACAATTTAACAGCTTAAAATTTGTTATATGACATTGCAACAATGGTATTAAATCCCAAGAGACACATTTCAAAAAATAAAAACACATTAGCTGAAATGAAAATAACACTTTTACCCTAACTTAAGAAATAAGAGGCACCACAATTATTTTGATGTGTAGGAAAGCATTCTTATCCTTGAGGTGACAAACAGGCTAACATGCCAGCTCATGAGAACATATGAACATTTCTTGTCAGTTGGAATAAATTACTGGTCCTTGATCAGAAAACAAATGAGCAACCATACTAAAATTAAGTGAACATAAATAGCTGCATAGCTGAAGTCAGTACAAAACTCAAGTTTCTAAAGGAAGCTGTTGAGGTACTGTACCACCATGGATTACATTGGGTTTTTTTTTATTTCCTTCATTTTCTTTGTTTCTCCTAGAACAGACTGTGGAAATTTTCATCACTTATGCATCCTTTGTATGAACTCACCCAGGCTAGTCAATGATCCTGGAAAGGCAAGCAATGAGGACCCAGAAGCTTTTAATAAGCCATATTCTCTAGTCAACTCTGAATAACCTTTTCCACTAACAGAGGGGATGCAAAGCTATTCACCCACTGTCCTAACAAGAAGGCTTTCAACTGTTGGCAGATCTGTTTTCGCTGCCCCTACTATCTATTCAACGCTGATTCCAACTCTAATTTATACCAACCAGAAAAAAAATAAAGTTAAATATTATAAAGCTCTGTCAATATATGTGTATAAATTTCTAGATTTATTTATGCACCTATGTTGATGTAAACTACATATGGACACAGAAAGAACATAGAAGCCTATTGATTAAATCACAAACTAGCATTTCCTAATGATATATTTCCAGACACATAACACAGGCAATATATTACCACCAGTGTAAAAGTTCCCTCTTTCCTACCTGACCACTTACTCTCTTACATGTGCAGACCTTGTGCAGCATCACTCCTCACAAAAATGACTGAACAGCACCATTCTTAAACTAGAAATTCAGATGCTTTATTTACATGTAGCAATTAACATCCCCACATGCAGATGAAAGAATCAAGCTATGCATACTGTAAATGCGACTTAAATGTGCTTCTATAATAAAGGAAAATGGTATATATAAAGCAGCCATCACAGAAACAAGAACTATGTTTGTCACTGGGATGAATGCTCTTGACTATTTAACCAAACAAACAAGAGTTCAGTACAAGCTTCTGTTGTGGTTTTAGCCCCAGACAGCAGCAGTGGTGATCACCCTTTGAGCTGAGACACCTCTCAAGGTTGCTCCTCAAGGAAGGGACACCTTTTATGAATAGCAGATCTTTGTTAAGTGACTTATAGCACGCTGAATGAATACTAATGAAACATTACTAATCCTTATAGCTATTAAATATTATTTTAGAAATTATATAGACAATTCCAATTCCTTTAGACATAAACCACTGACCAAGTCTGAGACCAAGGTTGGACTTTGCTGCCCATAAGCTCTATCAGGAGTCAGAAAGCAAGGGGGTCCACTCTGACACTGCGTCTTAAAAGAATGGTCTGTCTTATCCTTAGCATCCCCAGGCTCTGTGTGAATCTTTCTAACCTGACTCTAACTCAATTTTCCTTTGTATGTTTCTTCCCTGCAGTAAGTAACAAACTGAACCTTGCCATCAAACTTGGTTAAGTCACACTTTTACAAAATCACATTAAAATCAGTTTTGCTAATATCTTTGACACTGGTTCTTTAAGGGATGCTAAATCAGAATTCATGACATTGAACCTTGGTAAACCACCGTTAAGCTTTCTTAAATTCCACGTAACTTAATGAACTCTGTCAAACTGTTATTTTTACCTCAATTACATATGTTGCTTCTGCTCCTCTTTTTAGTGAGGCACATTCCAATCTTCTGTGACAAATTGACATAATCAGCAGGATCCTAAATCAGGACTCATGAGTGTCATCCACCTTTCCATTTGTCTTACGATCGTGAGTCTAAGCCTTACTTAAAGCACACTAATTTGATGCTGTTCTTACATACTTAGTTTTATATTCACTTATATTTTCCCTATGCACTAGTTACTTTCCCAGCAGCACGTCACTTTAATGTGCTACTCCATCTATACAAGAAAAAAACATGGTAAAGAAAATGAACAGAGAAAACCACCAACAGCTTTCAAAGTCCATCTACAATTTATGTTAAATGCTTCAGTCAGAAATAGATTGTCATAAAAATACAATATTTCATGGAAGACTAGTGGAAAGCATGATGGAGTTCAGTACTGACTAAAAGGGTGTTAAGCTTTATGTAAACAATTTAGGCAATCAGTGTAGAAACCTAGGTTAGATTTCTGGCAGTGATTCAAACAGGAAAGGAAGTATATATATGAGTGTATATACATCTCATTTTGACAACTGATTTTGAAGTAAGATTACCAGACAAAATAATCTGGGAGTTTCATATTTTTAGTGGGTTTAATTCTCATAATGGAATTTAGACCAGACTAGAAATCAATGTTTTTCTTTTATTTGTTTTAAAAAAAAAAATAGATCCTGGAGACAAAATACCTCCTATGCTGCCAGAGGGAGAGAGGATCAAAAAGAGAACTTCTCCCTGTTCCACAGCTATTCGTGATGGAGAAGCTATTTGCTCCAGTCTGAGTCGGTACATACAGAAGATTGGGAGGTACCAATCACTCTCATTTTATAATTTGTGTGCAGTTAAATTTTTAGAAAGCGGTTCTCAAGCAACCTGAGAGCTCAGAAATTCCAGCAGGGTTAAGTGTGAGTTCTCTCCTGGCTTGCTGTGTTACCCAAATCTGATCAAAGGACAAGGACTCCAGAAGCTTGTCCAGCTGTGGTTTTATAATGACACCATTAGGTTTTGCTCTATAATCAAGGTCCCTAAAAGTCTGCGTAGCTTCAGGCTTAATATCTGCGACAAGGTTAACTGAAATCTGCAGCAAGGATAACTACTTTAGCAGATTGTATCAGCAGGAAATATTTAAACACTATTTAAAAGGATTTTAAATAAGCAGATTTTATTTAACACTGCACTAATGCACTGCAACAGAAAAAGATACAACGGAGCTGCTACAAATAAACATAATGCTTTTACCCTACTCCACAGCCCCCTCCCTTCTAAATTCCCCAGATCTGTATTATTAAGTCCATTGAGTGCACCAGATCTTTCTGTCTGAAGCTGAAATACAGGAATGCCAGACTCAGACAGCCCATTTGCCCTTTGGTTTTGTGCCTGCTGAATCTGCATTCTGGATCTGCAGAATTAATTACGATAGTACCGGTCACTGGCAATGTCAGTGTTGCCAATTCAGGTGTATCAAATGTGCTTTCTTGTACGCTTACACCTTTTAGAGGAAGGCAGCTTCTCCTGTAAGACTGGTGTACTCTGCCCTCTAGCGCTAGGTGCACCAATATCTGCATACTTAAAGGCATACTCGGGCCAGAACAAAGCCTGAAGCAGCAGGCATTCTTTATATGTCAACCTTGAAAACACGTTTGCTCCTGTATGCCCTATCAGCTGGGCATGTTGCTAAACCAAACATAAAGTGGGAACCTGGAGCTGTAGCATGGTGTTGCAAGACCCTAAAATAAGACACTGGGGCTTATCTCATTGAGTTACATGGAAGACATTTCAGACAGCCAATTCTATAACCAGTTCTAACTGTGAAGAGGTGAAGAAAAAAAAAAGAAAAAGAAAAAAGTTATATACCTAAATCTTGCACTGGACAGTATTGCATTGGATATCAATCCACCCTTTCCAAAACACCCTAGTGAATGAACAGGCTGAGTTCATTTGGGTATTTATATGCCATTCACTGTAACGTGGAAGATGGAAAATAAACTCATACCAGAGGACTACACATTTTTTCTATTGTTTGTCCTTTAAGGCAAAAGCTGCCTGTCAACAAAGGAGCACAAAACCTTAGGGTTGGAAAGTGGTGTTTTTAAACAGCTATAACTAAGAACTGTATGAAAATTAACCATGAGAGCTACATTTTAAACCTAACATAGTAAGTATTTTATTCTCAGTGCCTCAGCTTCCTGCAGTGATACATCTTACTGCAATTATCCTCTACATACAATTCTGTGGCTTTTCTTGTTCAAATTGTTTCACTTGGCAATTAGTACAATATTGATATCATGATGGATTTTGCTTTTATTACCATGATCTATCATTTAAAACAAGCAGTGGTAGTCATAAGGATAAAAAGGACAAAAACCTGACAATTTTTCAGTAAAATGTAATTAATAACTGTGCATGGCTGTGCATGGTGTGTACACTAATTACCTCTGGTTTACAGCAACATTAAAAACAAGTACAGGTACTAATTTGGGGTTGTCCCATTTTTTAAGTTCAGATACGGTAAGCCCTGTTTGCACAGATGTCAAACATCTGCCTCTTCTTCACAGAAAAACGAGGCTCCCATTATATCCTGCTTTTGTAGGATCAGCCCTTCCACACTCAGGTCAAATAATTTGAATAAGCCAAAGCTCGGTTCACACCGCTCTTAGACAAAACCGTGGAAGCAGCTTTTTTTTCACCTTTTCCATGGTTCTCCTTAATATTTTGCCCAGAAACCTGAGGAAAGCAGTTTGTCCCTGTTTTTTAAACTCTCGGGCATGTAATTAAGGATAACTCTATACCCATTTAACTCCGTTGAGAATCTGTCCTTGTAATATAGTTGACAGGATCACTTTCTGAAATACTGGAAACACATCTTCTAGGTTGGCAGAGAAAAATAAGTTTCATACAGCTGAGTCTTAATAAGAACATCTTCCTTTTAAAGATTCATGATGAGAACCATTAGATTCTGCTAGGGAAATTATATGAACACAATTTGTTAACATTGTCAAGTATCTAGTGCTGTAGAAAATGCAGACATACATCCTCAATGCCAAACCCAGTGTAAAGATACATTTACAAATTTTTTTTTGTTTTTTTAAAGACATCTACACGGTCATTTCCCTTTGTAAACATTTTAGGTAACAAACACCTTTTCTTAGTCTACCAAATGCTCAGCATTAATGATTAAAGGAATGCTTTGCTCTTTTTTTTTTTTCCCTCTTCCTAAAGTTTCTTTGAAAGAGTAAGATTTCCAGGAAACAAAAAGCACTTGGCACACATCTGGTCATCACTGTCTCTGTTTATACTAAACCTTTCTACATTTACTGGACTACATTTTCGCTGTGGTATTGACACTGGCAGCTCAAGCCATTGCAGTCAAATACTTTTCAGTATAAAACTCACCCTGTTTCACCTTTCATCTAAGGTGGGGTAGGAAATTTTTGTGACTAATTTAAAGAAAAAAGAACAATGAATACTTTGCCTAAGTTTAATTTAAAAAAAAAATTACAGAAGTCCACATTTTCAATTTTCAAGTTCAATTTTGCCTGTAAGTATTTGGATGTGTGAGACAAGACAATTTTCCTCTCCACAGGAAAAATCAACTCAAAGTTTCCTAAAATTAAAAGCTTTTATAAGATCAGTGGGTATACATTAAGAGTTTTGAAGACAAGCTTCTCCATCTCCTATCAGCAGCTAGTGATCTCTACAGAACATTTAGGTATATAGGTCTGAAGAGCAGAGCCCTGTTGAAAGCACTTGCCTGAGCTGCAGCTGTTGGTTACAGGAGTTTCTGCACTATCACCGAAGAGGAACTGAAAGTATAAACACAGGGACACAAACTCACACAACCTAAATTCCATTAAGGATCCTGGACTATTTTCTCCTCTTTGTCTCTACCCGCTGGAGACATTACGCTTTCACTGGAATTCAGGATGTGAAATAGCACCCAGATTGCATGGGGAAGCAGTATCATGTAAGCCAAATGCATAAAGGTAGGAAACAGAAAAATCACAGTTGGCAAAAGTGTCACAGTACAGGGGCTGATTTCATTTCAGAGCTATTTTACTCAAGACACAGAAACCAAATTTGTCAATATGGGGAAAATAAAGGCACTAATGGATGATGAATGCCTAATGGGTCCCCCTTTTCAGTGTGGTAGCATACACTTGCCATATGTGCTTTTAAGGGGTTTCCTTTTTAATTACAGCTCAACCCCTAGAGGAAAGAAAACACTTGAATTTCCATTAAAATCAATGAGTATTTCAAGCCCTCAACTGCCAGGATCAGAAACGAAGTTCACAATATATTTGACACTATGGTGTTGAGAAAACATATCCCTCCCCAAGTTATGGATTAATTAGTATGGGCCTAAACTGATTGCACTTTCCATGGTCTGAAGTGAAAGTCAATGAAGTACTAATTTTTAGACAGAATTGATGCCTACCTAAAAAGAAAGGTTTTTAAAAAAACCTTCCAATAGATACAGCACTTAAAAAGCCCCAAAGTCTATGACTTTCTGGTATAAACTATTGGTCAGGAACTCAGTTGTATAGTTATTAAATTAGGAAAATTATTTTTGTGAATTAATTGGTAATAGATGTCTGAGACAATGAACTTTGTCTCTCTGTTTAGGGTCAATAAAATTATGCCGAGGCTATAAGTCACCAACATCACTAGCATAAATGCCGAAAGGAAAAAGATAACAATATGGGAAAGGCCAAAAATGTAGGACAGAGACATGCATAAAGCTGGAAAGCCAAAAGCTGAAACTTTAATTTACACTGTAAAACCATAACCCTTGTAAAAAAAAGAAAGACAAAAGAGAAAAAGAAAAAAAAAAAGAAAAAGAAAAGAGATTATGTTATAACTTTTGCCTCTATTCTTCAGAGAAAATCTTGGGGTCTCAAAAGAAGCAAAATCAGGTCCAATTCAAGATACATGCAGATCTAAGCAAGATTCGAATAAACCTGATTCAGAATGCCTGGGATTTCTAGTGACCCAAATCCCAGCCTGCTGGCTCAGATTGCTTTTTCCTCCTCAGGCAGAGTGAGAAATTGGCAGCTAAATAAAATGGATGCAAAGAAAACACACTGATCTCTATGCCATGTTCAGAATGGTAGGCAAGAGTAGCTCAAGTAGTGCAGCATTGCAAAGTGCAACACAATCTGATTCTCTGACCTCTTTTTGAATAAGCAAGATTTTCTGTTCTCTTTATGTCTGATTAAAAAATTAATTTAAAACAAAGTTATGAAATTCTGATTAGGATCAAAACTACAAAAATTTCTAGAAAAAATATGAAGTAATTGCCAAAAAATGCAACAAAAGCTTCTCTAGGAAGCTCATGAACCAGATAACTTTTCACTAGACTAGTTTATCTGAATGTGTTCCAATGTATCATTCAAGATTTAGAGGTTGAAAACAAGGAATCAAGTCCTGACCCTTTCTGATTTATCCTTTTCTGTATTTTAAAAAAAACAACTCCAAAAGTTACTCAATAACAATTTCTATCAATAAGCATTCATCTTGGCTATGAGTCAGAATACAATCAGACATGAATGTAAACCCAACCACAAACGCGGTGAACATTCCCTCAAATGTTTTACATTGCTTGTCAGTTTATAACCAGATTGTAGATGAACACATCAGGAAAACCACCTGTGATGAACTTTTGGTAATGATTCTAATAAGATTGGAATCACAGGTATTTGCACTTCAAAATTCTTAAGAATAGTGTTATGGTATGGCCATAAGAGATTAATGGAGATCTTGCAAAAAAGATAAATGGCACTACAAGAATACCAGAAAATGGNAACCTATACTTTTGATAAATATTTATTTTTTGCTGAAGAAAAATGCACACTAGTTTGAGCTGTCATTATGCTAACCTATATCCTATTTTTCATATTATTAGTAATACATAATGTGGTAGTTTATATTCAAAAATAAAACCAGAAAGTATATACCTCATGTATTTATCCAGAAATACACTAAGGTTACTATGGTTACGAAAAATCCATTACCTTTGAATACAGAATGAAAAAGTTTGACTTAAAGTGTGCACTATTTATTATAGCGATCATCAACAGCCTTCAGGAGGTTCTCTAACTGGATTCATTTTTCAGTGTCAAAACTGACCCACCACACCAGTAGCTTATGGCCTGTACAAGGCAAAGAAATTTGAACTATATGAATTTTTAAATATGTTTCATACTAACTCAAGATGCAGAAATGGTTTTGAATTTTAAGGTCTTACATTAAAAAGAAAGTAGGGTCCTGATACCCTTTTCCCCCGAGTTATCTCATTTGAAATGCTTTATTTTTACTAGTATCTACTACCCAATTCTGATGGGTTCAGAAGAGTCTTATGTTGTGCTATGATACTTCTAACTTGGTGTTTTGTTTTTCAGTTGTTTGAATTATCTCTGAACAAATAACTTGGATTCTTCATTAACCTACACCAATTACATTAAAACAGGAAATCATATTATTATACTTTGCTATACTGACAAATAATAGACATTTAGCCTGTACGTAAGAGTTTAAGAGTACTGATATAACTTGGCTATTGACACATCACATAACTGTTATCAGAAAGCACATTCTTAGTTTATGCTTTGAGCATATAAGGAAAGCAGCACAGCAGCCCTCTAATTAGGAATATCTAAGGAAGACAGTAGGAAAAAGCTATTTAAGCTGTACATCCTAGCTTGACTCCAATAGCTTACAGTTTACTGTTTCAAAAGATGGATACTACAAGATCAGAAAGTTATAAAACCATTAAAAAGATGACTCAGGACCTGTGAAAGAAGACAACTCGGCACATGATTTAGCTACACCATGGCAACTTTAATTTGAGAGCTCCAACAGATAAAGCTCCTATGAAGAAGTCTTTAAAAAAATGGATCCCGACAGGGTTTAGAATGCATCCAGACCATTTTAAACATTTTTATTTTCCTCTGAATTAATAAGGTGTTTGCATATAATCATTCATAGCAACTCTGAAATACCCATCTATACACATGCTACCTAGAACAGAACTCACCTTTAACAACGTATTTGGTTCCATTTCCAAAGTAAAGTGGTACTCCATTCATATATAGAGTATATTGTGTAATAATACCATTTGGTGTTTTTGGTGGACTCCAACTCATCAGCAAGAATGTGGGAAAGGATATTGCTGTGGGTGGTTGCACATCTTCTGGAGCTGGTAATAAAAAATTATAAACAAATAATATATTTCTATATTTCCATAAATTATAAATTATTTCAGAGAGTAGTAATTACCACAATGATTTTTGGTAAAGCTGACATTTCAGAAGAAATTTTCTGCTTGCAACACACCAGCATTTGGAGAACTCTCCTATTACATATTGTAATATGTTTCCTAGCCAAACAGAGGGTCCTATGACAGACAAGGATATACTCTGCCTTTTAGGAGAATATTTATGCTTAAAGGAGTTTATCTTCACATCTTGATAAGAGCAAGCCAGGGGAGGAGTATTCAGTTTTAGTATGGACTTTTTAAAATACAAATTATTTTCTTTTCCTTTATGCTTTTTATTCCTAAGTACAAAGCAATCTTTCTTTGCAATCACAAATGCAGATGTATTCTTAGGCACTATCCCTTACTTCAGACTTTTCATAATTCAGTACACTTAGTAATGTTTGGTTAGTGTAGATTTTATGTATACAAGATACTGGAACTTGGCAATGGATAATAATTTAAAAGCCGAGCTCTCTCACTGTTCCAACGAGTTATATGCTAGAAGCGCAAGCAATCCCACTGAATATCGCAAGGGGAGCAGAACTCGGGCCTTAGTCTGGGAGGAATATCTTGTAATTTACAAGCTCTGTGCTAGCAATTTAAAACAATAACTAGCAGTGGCTGGCAATGTGAAAACAATATAAAGTAATGAATGTTTCAATAGGGAAACAGGGATAGCTGGAGGGTGCGATATGGTGTCTGTCTTCTGTATCATCAATTTATTGTTACTAAAAGCATGCAACAAGAGCATCCAAAAATAGGGACTCCACACGTTGACTTTTTTCTCAATTTTTCTGAGGGATAAAACACATGTTCCCCATGGCTTTACTTGATCCCAGAAGGGTGGGTGGTGGAGAGACTCTAAAACCTATTCTTGCTTAAACCTTCCCAATGTGACAGCACAGCTGAAAACAGTGGGTGCAAGAATTCCTGCTTTATTCACCAAGCTGAGGAATTAAGACATAAAAAAATTATTTTAACTGTGTTACACCAGGAAGAAATATACAATTCTGTATTTCATGTTTGCTTCACAAGGTCCATTAAGTGTTTGGCTGTCAGAGGCTACACCCATTTCCAGATAATGCCACCAGTCAGCTTATTTAGAACTTCCAACAGGCAATTAATCGGGTTTTGATTTGACTGGTGCTGCTTGCATGTTCACATCAGAATGCTGTTCCAGCATTGTTAGACTTCAATCTTCAGGACTGTCCTCATCAGGACAAGGCCTTGCATGACTAACTCCTTTGGCAGCAGTTCAACACTCTAGCACTCCTTTAATCTTTAAGCTTGTAATTCATGTAACTTCATGCTAAACTTTTGTTTGCTTTATTGGTAATGTATTATTATCTAGTTTACACGAGAAGATAAAACAAAGAACTGTGGGAGGGAGGGAATTTTGAAAAATACTCCACATCATGGAAGATTAAGTACTGTCCTATAAATACTTGTCAAATTCTTCCTTGTTCTACTGGTGCAAATCTGGGGTAACTGATGATTTTAACTGGATTAACATGGCTTTAGGATGATAGAAACAGGAGATGTGGACTGTATGTTTAATTGAGAATGGAGTTAGATATGTCACAGATATTCCAGCAGCATTTGCTCCAGTAATTGATGTGTATTACTTATCAGCTCAGTCTCTAAAGTCAGAACTGTAACGTATTTTCTTTCTTCCTGCCTTAGTTCTTAATGTAAGCATAGAAAACATCAATTTATACCCACAACCTGCAAGCTTGAGCACAACAACATGTAAAACCGTTTAGGAAAAAAAAGGGACAATCTGAACAGTGATTAATAAATAACTCAATTGGCATTTGGAGGTTTCATCCCACTGAAATAATTGTTGCCTATTGCTGGTGTTTAGCAGTTAAAAGAAACCATGGAAATCAACCGTTTGATTCTCAATTTCATACTGTGCCATACAATCAATTCTTTTTAGTCAGACTGTCTCTAGATTTACTTCTGAACCATAGTAAAATGAGGAAGCTTTCATTAATCTTTCAGATGCTTCATATTAATGACAAGGCTCTTGCATGAACAATGTAACAGCAATTAAAAAGCCCATTAATCTGCATTACAGCTATTAAAGATGCATGTCATTAAAGGGTATGGAGTTTGATTCATTTTCGCACCCCCCCAAAAAATGGAGCAATTATGGTCTGGCAATGCACTTTGTCATCAAATTAGGTTGGGGTTTTCCAGCAAATGGCTTTGCAGCATTTAGCTCTTCTCCTGTTTTATTATTCATGACTGAAATGTGGAAGTCAAGACCTTTGAAATTACTTTACCTTCTTGTGGAGTGGAGATGTTCAATGCATGCAAGCTCTCAGTACAGCCAGCCAAAGTGCAAGCAGTTAGGGTTACAGCATACTTTGTGAAGGGATGCAAGCCTGTCAATATGCCTGCAAGAGAAGAAAGCAATGTGTTATGCATGTACCCTGTACAGGCTGATTACATACATACACAGACAGAAGCAAAAAAATAGATTTTCATTACAGGCTTCCACCAGTACAGGCTGAAAAGAAAAAAATATTTTAAGGTTTCATTCCTACTAAGCAATGATTAAATTGTGTAAAACAGATTAAAAGTATTTAATTTTTTTTTTTTGTATGAATTATCTTATTTGTGTTCCATTCCTTCAGTGGCAGGATATAGACCATGTATTTGCTATGCTACTACAGTAACATAATTCAGGTGACAGAGTACCCAAGGGTTTACAAGAAAAAGATCTGTGATCTTGTGGTTTCTTCAGGTCCTGGTTATGTTTCTTAAAAGAAGTTGCTAGATTCCCCCACATTGATCAGCTACTTGTCACACCAAATGCAACAAATCACTGCTTACCGCTTCAGGAAGTTGAAAATATTTTGAACTGCAACATACAGAAGGACTAAAAAATACGGTTTACAGTCATTTTCAGAAACACCAGCACTTCCCTTTTCAAAGCAGTTTGAGGATGAAGTAATATGGAGTGAAAATGTGGTGGTAATTAAAAGGGCAATTCACATCAAGTTTTATTTCAAATCATGTTCTCACCTTGACTCCTACAGCTTTTAGTAAAATCAATGGGGTGTTTCATTTAAAAAAAAAAATTATAGCAAACTCTGTTATTTTGGAACTGTCAGACACTAGAACTTTGCAAAGCAGCTTCAAAAACAACAGTACCTTAGAGAACCGTAATTCATGGCTGAACATCCCATAGTACTGTAAGACTGCAAATGCCCTCAGCATAACACATACACAAACAGGTAGCAGAAATTAGTCTTCATTATTACCTTTATTACCCTTCATTGAGTTACTATGCAGTATGAAACATAATTTCGGGTTTCACTAAGAAATGCCCTATTTTTCCCCACATAAACCATTTATACTCACAAAAAAAGGAAAATGAGATGCTGGAAGTTAATAGTTACTGCATACATTTATTATTTTCTGAGTGGGACAATCACAGCAAGCATATGAATGTTTATATTGTGTTTACTAATAGTTGTGCTCATATAGAAAATAAGAGATTAGCTTTTACTGAATTAGCAGTGTTTGTCTTTTCTCATAATTAATCCAAAAACTTAAAAGGTTGAAGTTTTAATGATCTTTATATTTTAATTCTCTGAGGCCCAGTTCTATTCATACACACAAAAAGGTATTCAGAAGTAATTGCATTGGCTTCAGAGTTGCATTAAACTAGAGTCAGTTGATCAGAAACCACTCTCTCAAGTTACAGTTTTCTTTTTACAAATCCCCAGGTAACAGTGGAAAGCTGTACTATCATCTTCCCATCTAATGTGAATGTGGCAGGAAAGAAAAATAATACTGTGTCAGTCATCACCCAAGCAAACGGGACTGTCATTTTCCTGTGATAGAAGGCAAATATTTTTAAAGAGCACCCAATAAGCAGTAAATAGGAAGCAATGACATTTTAAAGCATCACCACCCCCTAAAACAGGAATAAATAAAGCATGAACATTTCAGTCAAAATAACCTTTTTTTTTTTTTTTTTTTTTGCATAAGACTAAGCTCAAAGCACTTATTTCTAGTTCATAGAGGGTTAAACATGGGAAAGTATAGAAGGTACTAGTGGAATTACATTCAGCAAATAGACACATCCAGAAACCAAATCCTCTAACTGTGACATTTACAAGTTGTTGGTTAAGAGAAGCATGAGACAGTGTATACGCTGCCTCTCTATTCACTCTGCTGTGCTTTAGGAAGCAATTTAGTTTTATTTGTACATTTAACACTTGTAGCATTCTTCTCTTACGAAGCAGCGAATGAATGCTCCTTGGTTTCCTGATGGAAGACATTCTGCAGGGTCAGCAATGGCTTCAGGCACTGAGAGCTGCAGTGGCACGTATGCAGAAAGATGCCTGTAGCTGTCAAAGGTTTGGATTGGGCTGTTTGGTTTACTTTTAGCAAAGTAAAAATATTTTATATAAACCACTTGCAGTGCAACAGAGTGTGCATTACATAGGAAGGTTTGTGAAGGACAGTGACAATTTGAAAAAAAAAACCAAACCAAAAACCACAACCAATAAACCCTTTCACAATGGGAGGTTTGCATTTAAAAAAAAAAAAGAAAAAAAAAAGTATTTGGCAAAAGCAGCAGCTTAAAAAATAATTTTTATGTTTCTTAGTTAAGGTTTTTCCTTCATGTGTACCCTTGCACTATTTTCTTGCAAAAAAAGAAACAGATGTGCTGCATAGGTAGGCAATAGCAAGCGCACAGATTTTATTTACATACTTCAGCAAACTACTTTTTTCTCAGCTGCCAACCTATCTGTTTGGCCAGCATCCACTGTAATCTGTTCTCCTTCATTATGTTAATCTGTGGGCGGAAAGATTTCTGTCATCTTCAAATCGCTTGTACAGCAATGGTAAACACCTTGGCCTGTCTGTAATTGGACAGGTGTCTGCATTGGTGTCACCCAGCTTTTAATTCAATTAAAGAACTGGCTGCTCTGCTCTCATTACCCACTCATTTCCTCTGCACTTTTAGTCAGCCAGTGAAATTTACACTCAGCGCCTGACTATCTTAGAGTACAAAGTCAGCAGTCCCATATCAAAGATCATCACTGATACACGTGAATTAATTTACAGCGCAACAAAATAATTTTTGCAATAAAACCCAGCCTATGTACCAATGAAGTTGGTTGACAGCTTTAAAAAAACCCCAAACTTTCCCTAATTCCTCAATTATCGCACTCTCAGAGTGGCATCTCTTGTTTATACCCGTAATTGCTGATCTAATATGAGTCCACTGGTCTGTCCCACACAGGATGATAACAAAAAAAAAAAATTTGCCACAACCACACTTACATATGTTTTATTAATGTTAAGAGAAGTAGATAAATTGTCACTCTGATCAGGAGACAGAATTAGAGGCGTCGTCAAGATCTAAGAAGAGGGTCAGCCTCCCACATTTGGGATATGAGTTCCATTCATTCAGGCTGCCACTGCAAAGCAGTGGAATCCATCTAGACTTAAAATTTACATCGTGCACTGTGTTCCAAGCCTTAAAATCCACAAGGGGAATCAGAGACGGTAAATCATTCTAACACACCACTCCGATCTGCCCACTCAAAGAACCTTTGGAAATAAATTAAAGTTCTAACACAGACATTTTGACACAGTGACCCCATGAAACTGAAAAATGTCATTGGTTAAATATGAATGTAAAGTTAACAGTCTAAAAGAGTGATCTGGAATCACACCTAGAACATTAAGCCCACTTTATATGCAAAACTACTATTTCATTTTCTATACTTTTATTTAAACGATCTTTAATTACTTGTAATATTTAAAGTGGAGGTTTAGGGTTGTGTCAGAAAATGCTAGCTTTCTTCTTGCAGAGGAGGGAGAAAAATATTGACTTGGATGGTAGAAAAGGGTCAACAATGAATTTGCAGTAAAATGGATACATGGACTAGTCAGAGTTCGTTTGCATCTTGATGTCCCCTCTATTCAT
The DNA here is from genome assembly GCA_013399135.1 of Heliornis fulica. Taxonomy (NCBI): domain Eukaryota; kingdom Metazoa; phylum Chordata; class Aves; order Gruiformes; family Heliornithidae; genus Heliornis; species Heliornis fulica. The sequence goes on from VXBZ01012241.1 coordinate 787,652, forward strand.
CATACCAATGCACACAGTATCCAGCTTCTTCCTTTCGCTTCACCATAAACCAGACGTTTCCTTTGTTCAGTACATGAAAAAGGAAGGTCTGGTATATTTAGGTAGCTCAGACAGATTTCACAGTATTCTGGCAGATTTTTAGTGGAAAAGTAGTACTTCTTATCAAGAAAAAAGTTTTACCACTAAGGTATGAGAGTCAATATTCTATTCACAAACATTTAAAAACAGATTTAAAGGTAACCGTGGTGTTTTAGTAATTTCCTCACCCAGTTAAGAGGCTTCTATGAAAGCAGCTGCTGCAGTATTCCAATCTATCACCCTGCTTTTTCAGAAAGTTGCTTCAAAACACTGCCAGGTCTTCAGAGATGAAAAGACACAGTTGCTTATGGTAACTTAGAGCGAGCTTTTACTCTGCCTAGTGGATTGGTTAAGCAAATAGTAATTGAGGTAAACTTTTTAAAATACATTTACTGAAGGAACCTTCCCAGGAAAACAAAATTAAACGTACCCACCCACCTCACACACACAAAAAAAGCTCTTTAACATTACAGATGTAACACAAATGCTATCACTCTTTTTCTCACTTCCACAAAAAAAATGCACTCAAGCTAACACAGTGGAATAGGTCAACTTTGCAGGGCTAGATCCATTATTTTTACAAGTAAATTTAGCTAATTTTAATCATAACAAGGCACTACTTTCAGATGCAGCCTGAAAACTCAGCTCTGCTACCAAATATTAAGATTCCCAAAGCAAATCACAGAGCTGACCCACACAAATTCCATTTGTTTCACAATCTGAGTGCATTTTCTGCCAAAGGGACTTTTCCTTGCCAGATTTTTTTTCATTGTTTCCTCCTTAACCCTCTGCTCCATAAGGACCTATTTCAAAATTCATATATAGCAATGGAAATAACACTTGACCCTATAGATTTACTTTAATTCTTCAGCATTTTTAAAAATATCCTATCAAATCTCCCCTCCCCAAACCTAAAGACTATTTAGCCAACTTAAATGCCTGAGGTGATACAGCATCTGTCTAACAAAGTCACTTGTGTGTCGGGATGCATCATTGCCACAGTACACTTAATCACAGTCCAGTGACCAGAAAAGGAAGTCCTCAACTGACTTTGTTTTTGACAGATTGTAGCAAAAAATGTTAAAAAAGTACATGTGTCTTTTACATATGCATTTCTGGACTGAAAGCCTGTACACATCAATCTGCCACATACATCTGCATTTTTTTAAAGCGTCTTCTACTGTAAGTACAGTATGAGGCCTAAAATTTTGAAGAATTATTGAACAAGAGGGCACCTCTTCCAACTCTGGTTTATAAGAACAAAAAAGCCCATTTACTGTGGTTACTGTGGCTCTGATGACCCTTTTCCCAACAGAAGAAATTAATAAATAACTGTATATAAGCTCCACTGACCCTGAAGGTGCAAATCAGGTTACAGTGGTTCAAGAAAGTCTGTTCCATTCCTCTTAAAACAGGGCAACTCTCTGGCTGCTTTAATTTTCATAAAACCTTAGCCCAACATCCCAATTTTGCACTAAGCATTAATTAACCACAGAGAGCATGGGTTCTGTAGCATCTATCACTGTTACTCGTGATCCTTCCAGATAAATTTGTTCATTGTCTGCAGGATGATTAATTTTAAAAGTCTGTAGAGACTATGAAACTAAGAGATACTGCTAACTTGTTCACAAACATTTTGAATATGTCTATTAAAAATATATCCTTTGCATCCTCACAGACATTACTTAATTTATTTCTTTTTATTAATAAAAGTAACTGCTAAAAAGGTAACAGTTGCTGTAATTTTGACACAATGTTGAGGTTTAATCAGACAATTTACATTTCATATGAATAATTCTTTACAACAGTATTGGACTGCAAAAAAGATTCACTTAGGTCTAAATTCAATCAAATTAAAACCTTAATATTGCAGAATATCATGTTTTAAAATGCATATATTGAAAAATATGCTGCTGGTCTGCTAAAGCCAGCTAAATGAAAGGAGATGTGAAACTACATTCTGTCACTATGATTTAGAGTCATTAGGGGCTCTATCACCACTTGAGAACTCACAGAAACCTCACAGGCACAGGCAGGTGTATTGGCTACATTACGTTGCATTAGCTGCTGCAGTCAAACCCAGATCTGAATCGGGGCTTCTGGTATCCCCAGCGTCAACTCCCTCCAAGAGAGGTGTGTGTACATCTGGGTGAGAAAGAGAATGAGACCAAACCTCCTTATGACAACCCTAGGGACAAAGCAGGCCAACAAGCAGCATCACAGACATAATCATTATATGGTTCTCAGTACATGGGTCTCCCTTCAAGTGGGAAGATACATATAGCCTTCCACATCTTGTACACTGTGGAATGGCACTGTAAAGCACATAGCACAGTTCTTCTGATGGGAAATATTTGGCTGTTTCCTGTCATCTCTCTGTGCTACCGAACAAAGGTTACTTCTGTAAAATGATGATAAAGAGAAACAAAATTACCTGAAAATTACAATCATCTTTGTATTTGAGCACGGTTCAAGCTCCTGATGAAGCAGCTCTTGAAAACCATAGTTTCAACACAAAGTTTCAGCTTTAATTACTTTAAATGTTCTGTCAGATCTTAGTTGTAAGTAAACATAAGCTAAATACAACAAACCTGGTTAGCACATTGTAAGTTTTTCTATCTTCATTAAATGTTTTAGAACATTGGAAATTAGTCCTAACTTGGAGTATGGACTTGAGAGTCCTCGTAGTGCTATGGCCCTACATTTATTTACATTAGTTCGTTTGCAGTTCTCTTTTAGAGACATACCTGCAGCATAGGAGTGTTTTGAGCATAAAATACTTTTGCGAACCAAGTGCTTTCAAGTAATTTTAAGTGCCTGAATGTAATATCCAAGTAATTCACAATGGTTTCACAGGGCACACTGCCTGGCTGTAGTAAATCACTTGCAAAGCCCATGGAGATCAAAATAACCTAAAGAAAACAGCATTTTCTAAGAGAAAAAGCAGCAAGCTCTCATTCCAGGCTCACTCTGTCGGCACAGGCACTCCCTAGTCTACAGCAGGGCCATCCTCAACTCCCTGCTGCTGTGGGGAGCAGCTGGCTCTTCTGCCCCAGCTGTTATCCTGGGCTTGGTGGGACTGGCCCTGGGGTTGTGCCTCCCAAACCCCAGCAGATGTGGTGGCTAGGGCATGGAGGCCGGTGGCAGCACTGCAGGCTGCTTTGGCAGCACTTGCTTGGGCCTGGCAGAGCTCTCCCTGAGAGGCAGAACATCTCAGCCAGGGGCACTCGTGTTTGCTGGCCAAGCAGCGAGCTTCCCCCAGCCCCGTGGTCCCGCCAGTGAGCTCGGGCCTATCAGTCACTGGCAGGAGGCCCTGACTCCTCTTCAGAGAGGCTCCCTAGCTAGAGCGCTTTCAAAGCCAAGGCACAGCCAAGACACTTTGATTAACCATATTAAATCATTAAATTAACTTTTCCTGAGATATTCATCTGCTGAGCATAAAAGACTAAAAGGTGAAGAGTAATTATAAACACATGTCAAGGGAGGGAATGTACACTCAGGGCATTCAGAGGGGAAGCCGTTGACAACAATTTTCTTGTTATCATGTGCACCGCCACAACTTCAGCACTTGGCTATTGTGACAATGGCACATGCAGGATGAACTGCAAATAACATACACAATTAAAAGAGGAGTCTGCAGTAGGAATACTAAATGTTTGTGAATTCTTTTGCAGGGTATTTTACTTAAATACTATTTGCAGCTTTTGCCCATAGTTGGGACCTGGTAAAATTTACAGGCTCATGGATCTCCTGAATTCTACTATGAGAGTGATTTAATTATGAAATATATTTCTTTATGAGCTTGACAAGAGAAGCAACAGAGCATTGTGATCGGTGGCACAAAATATGCTTAGAGGCAAGACAGCTGCAGTGTACCCCAGGGGCTGATACTGGGGATATCTTCATTAATGACCTTGATGACAGGGGGTGAAGCATGTTACCCTCAGTAATTTTCTAGATGATGCAAAAGGGCCAATAAGATGATAAAGGAACTGGAGCATATCTCTTATGAGAAGAGGCTGAGACATCTGGGACTGATCAAGCCAGAAAAGAGAAGGCTTAGGGTGATCTATCAATGTGTGTATCTGATGGGAGGGAACAGAGATGACCCTTCTCATTAATGCCCAGTGATAGAACAAAGGTCAGTGGGCACAAATTGAAACACATGAAAGTCCACCTGAACACAAGAAACCACTTTTTTTTTACTGGGAGGGTAGTCAAAAACTGGAATATTTCCATCTGTGAATATATTCAAAGCTTGACTGGACATTGTCCAGGGAAATCTACTCCAGCTGACCTTGCCTGAATTGGGGGGGTGAAATATGTGATCTCCAAAGGTCCCTTCCAACACCAATGATTTTGTGGTATTCTGGATTCCAAGAGAAAATAGAAGCAATAGGTGCTCACAAGCCACACTTAAACAGTGTATTCTACAGCTTCTTTTGTTTGTTTAAATACTGATTCCAGCTTACATTCCAAATGTTGATGGTAGTATAGTAATAGCATGTGGAATGCAGAGTAAACCAACTCAGCCTTTAGGGAAAAATTTCTTTGATGTGATGATCCCGTACTTCCTTTATTACTCTGTTGATTGTGACTGGCTGTATCCAAAGTATACTGACATTATTACATGCTTCTTTGAAGGCAAGATTGGCTAGCACAATATTCCTTGAACCCAAAAAATTTACACACTAACTTTATACTCTCATCCTACAATACAGAACCTGAACATTGTGTTGAAATATACCTTATCCAATAAACGCCTGGTTCAAAAGTCAGAACCTCATTTTAAGGATTTAAATCTGCTGAATATTCCTTTCTTGGATGAAAGTGAAAATACAGTTTGACATTTCGAAGATTACAAGGGTCAGATTTTGAAGGACTTGGGTTTCTGAGGAGTCCGAAATAGGCACTTGAGACTGTGAGATTACGCTCATTTAAAGGCACATGTTGCCTTAAACAATAAGCTCAAGATCTTCTTCTTGACAAGGGTGTAACAGTTTTTTTCTGAATCTGAACACACAGGACAGACTTCTCAGAAGTAGGTAAAGCTATTAATTTTTTTTGTTACTGTGCTCTAGTTATGACTTAGGGTCCTACTGTGCAGAACTGATCATGGTAACTGTTTGAAAGAATTTATAGTCTACATATCAAATAAAATACAACTGATGAGCATAAAAATATACAAGAAAAAAATAAGATAATGGGTGTCATCAGTGACCTCAGATACATTCGCAAGCTGCAGATTATGCGGTGCCTAGGCTTAACAGTGAATGAAAACTTGAATAAAGGAGTGGAAAAACACCAGAGATGCTTCATCAGTGATCCCACTGAGAGCTGTGGTACTTTCCTCTCTCCTGTTGCATTAGCAAACCTGGCTGTTGGGCTTACTATAGCATCTTCTCTTGGTATTTAACAAAATAATTTGTAAAGAAATTTCCATGAAATTAGGGAGAAAATAAGCAAAATTTCCACTCTTAGCAAACTCAAAGGAAAAGTAAGCAAAGAACTCATCTTTTGATTGGGTTCTGTGTTTATCTTAAATTTTTAGATTGATGAGAAAAGATAATTCAGCCACTCTTTTTCTTGGGAGTCACATTTGAGAACAACCACTTCCCAGTGTCCACAGACTAGTCCATCTGTGTAGGCTTCACTGAAATCAACAGGCTGAAGGTAAAACAATTTCAAGATCAGTGATTTAATTTTTCGCTTGTTGCAGCTCAGGCACATGAGGACATGAATTAGATATTTAACTCCATGCCAAATTTGGAAAATACATAACTAAACTATTGGGAAGCAGTTATAAATAACAAAAGGAAGACTACTTCCACACACAAAACAGAATTGGAAAACTTTCTGCCATAGGAAGTTACAGGAGCCAAAAGCATAAATGTATTTAAAAAAGACAATTCTACTACAGACCATTAAGCATGATAGTTCCAGGTGCAACTTTCGACTACAAAATTCCACAAGCTACTAGATGAATTTGTATTAACTCACTCTATCCTCAGCACATTTCTTATTTTCTTCCTAAACATTTACAATCTGAAATTGTCAGAGATCACAATGGTTAAGGACAGCCATTCCTAAGCTCTCAAGGTCATTTTATTTCACAGTATACAACAGCTACCTTCTATAACAGGATGATGAGCTAGGATTCTTTTACTATCTGTTTAATATCACGTAAAGGAATGTTGTCTTCTGCCTCCTGAAAGATGTATGCAGATAATTTTTACATGTCCAACCCGGTGTAGACTTTGTCATAACCCTGATATAATCAGAGCAAAAGACCAACAAAATTTTGGGTTTGACCACTGCCTGTGAACAAGGTATCTAATTCATATATTCTAATATGTTTTTTAATGTCTGCTAACATGAATTGTATTGCTTTACAGAATAGATAAAAGGTCTCCTCTCAACAAGTTCATCAAAGAAATCACAGTAAGAGTAAAAAGCCCATGCAGTTCTGGTATTCTAAGCACATTACTCATAAACAGTCAAGAGATTTCTAAGTGAGGAAAATAAAATACAAGCATGCTTGCTTTTGAAAACTTACGTTTTGCCAGAGAAGCATAATACATATAGCTTCAGGAAAGCAGTAATAACATACTGCTTGAAGATTAGAGGAGCGTTCTAAGACTGGTACATTGCCCAAAGGTGGGCCATGTATCAACATTGACCATGATGTCATTAGCACTTTGAGAATTGTTATAAATTATAAATTATATGATTAATTTTAGACCTTATATATACACAAATCTATCAGTTAAACTTTGTTAGAATGAAAGTCAGATTTTGATCTATTGCCCCATTTAGCCATCACAAAATATAATTTGGACTATTTTCTGCAAAGAAAATATCTCTTTTATCTCTTTTATCTCTTCCCAAGCAACTTTACAGCAGTCAGCAAAGACTTTCTTTAAGTAGAGAGTGGAAAGCCAGATCTGCGTTACTCTGACAGGAAGAGAGATCATAAAATGTTCTCTACGTAGCAGTCTCCAGCATTTCTTCCTCTAAACATCTTCCTTCTATGGATTACGAGACCAGAAAAGAATATAGAATATACTGAGTTGTAAGGGACCCATAAGTATTATCAAGCCCAGCTCCACACAAGACCAACCAAATCAGAGCATGGGACTGTGTGCATCCTCCAGATGCTTCTTGAACTCAGTCAAGCTCTGTGCTGAGACTACTTCCCTGGGGAGCCTGTTCCAGTGCCCAAACACCCTCTCAGTAAAGAACCCTTTCTAACACCTCAGTAAAGAATCTCTTCTGAAAACATCTCATGTGCAATGGTTCCTATAGCTCCTGTCCAAAACCTACAGCTCAATAGTGTCACAACCTCATAAATTCAAGGACCCAAATCCCTTCATTCCATAATAATCTACCTCCATATCCCAGTGGTATCAAGAAAATCATCTGATTACCATAAATGTATGCTAGTTCCCACTGAAATCAGGTTCAGATGATCGACATCAGGCAATCAAGGGTTTCACATATCAGGTGAAATACTATCCTATGGGACACATATGCAGAGCTCATTTAAGTGAACCAAACATAACAGGGGAGGAAAAAAGCCACATATATTGAGCAAACAAATAAATGAAAGCATTTTCCCCCAAAGCATCAATAGGTGGGGAAGGAATACCTCAAATAAAACTGTTTTCTAGTATTTTAGTTATATCTTAATTTCTATTATTCTTTGAAGTTAGTACATTACTCTGTATGTACACACAAAAAACAGACAAGTAATACTTTATAGCTCAACAAAAGGAGGCATAAGCATCCCGTGTGATTAGATGTGCCTAAAAAATGGTACTTAGCAACATTTACCTGTAAGCATACTAGTGTCAGCAAGCTCAGCACAAGTGATGGGTACATTGGGACCATCCTCTTCATATGCTTTCAAAATGTACTTCTCAATTACACCTATGACCCCAGCAGGTTTGTCCCAGGTGACCTCAATGCTGTAACCATTTATACTGTGAACTCTTGAGGGAGTTGGCACATTTTGTGGAACTGTAGAAGGATAAAATAGAAAATAGAGAAAATGGCAGTTCTAAGGAGACTATTGCCCCTATTCTTCACTTTTAATGGCTGCAGTAAATCAGACTCAACCATTAGCATAAATACAATTTATTAGAGTTGTAACTTTTCAGCATTGATTTAATATGACTGCACATCTTGAGCTATTCAGTTTAAGCTATATTTCAAAACCATCAAAACTCCATCTACATAACATTCCTTCTTGTCTTCTTGTGATTTTCCAAAAACATTTAATGTATCAAACATATTTTAGCATCACTCACAAAGAGAGGAGGTAGATTGCATGTAGCTAACAAGTTCAGGCATTATAATCATACAACTGAGCGAATATTGCAACAGAGAAGGGTTTGATATGTATCTACTGGATATCTAAGCAACAGAATGCCACAGCTGTGAAATGTTTCTAAAAGTGTACATTCTCATTTACAAAAAAAAGTAGTTAAAAAATTTAATCTCTTCCACTCATTTTCATATTTTCACAATGCCATAAAACTGCCTTGGGGCAAAGCAGAGATTTGTAAGGCCTTTTTGCAAAATCCTTTGCCTCTGATCATTCCACATAAAAAACTAAATTATAAAGACATTTAAAAGAACTGGTAAGCCAAGCTCATATATGCATACAGTTGGCTAATAAATAAAATCTAAAAAATCCAATTTCCCATAACATTTAACTATTTATTAGATAGTACTATACCAAGTAAAGGTCTGGCCAGTAACAACTTCATCACGGATGACTGCACAAGGGATGCAGAGGAAAGGCCCAAGGAACACTATGGCAGGATGATGTATGATGAGATTGCTGTAAATGCATGTGGACTCCCTAGCCCTGCTGCTGATCATTCAGTTTTCTCACCATCAAATAATCTCTTAAAAAAAAAATAAAAAAATCATTTAGCTTCAGTAACAGAGCCTTGCTTTTTATGTGAAGGGTACTGGGACACAAAATATAAAAATACCTCGAAGTTGTGATTCTTGTGTAGAGAATGTAAACTTGTGTAAAGAATGTAGATTCTTGTGTAGAGAAAGCTCTAGGAAAGCTTTGGTTACTGCAGTAATATATTGATTTTATTAGTTCTGAAGTGTATCATGGGGCAAGGTAAGGTACTGTATAGCAGATGGTCTTCTCATAAGGGACATAACAAAACCAACTCAAAAATAAATAAATAGTGCAATTATTCTCCAACCCTGGGGAACATATAGCAGTGAAAGCTGACCACAGCATCGAGTACATAAATTTATGGTAAACCTTACAGTCATCAGGCTGCTGGTATGCATGCTTTTTTTTCTCCTCCCTCTTCTGACTGGACCACAAATACTGTCAGTAAGTTGTAAAAGAAAGCATTTGCAAATCCAGTATTTATGCAGGTATCAATTTTTTGAGATCATATGTTGAATATCTTGCATCAAAAGAATTTTCTGCATTGATGAAATGCAATTAGGCTTCAATTTACACAACAGGGAATGTTGTTTAAATAAAACATGCAGAACTGTAAATCTTCCAAACTTGCTGGGTCAATAAAGTTTGCAAAAACACTAAAAAGGAAAGAATAGGTCCTTTATATTTTCTTCAATAAAATATAACAAAAGTTTTATTTTTAGAGGTCAGCAGGCATTATGTTCCTACTTTGAAACCCCCTCCACAAGCCACATGCTGCTTTTCTATTAAATATTACCACATTTTCACACACAATCTATGGGCTAATTGCTAAAAGAATCCTCGTTCAGCAGCACTGAGCAGCATACCCATGTGAGGGAAATGTAAAGACCCCAACTTTCACAAGATCATCTTCTTCCTAAGAACTACATAGCTTCTTATCGTCCACAGCTTGTGCCCACTATCCCAGTATCTTCTTCCTCTACACTTGATTTTGTATCATGAAGGAATACATAGGAAAATACAGATTTGCTTACTACAGCAGACTCTGTGTGAGTTTGGATGTGCACGTACAAACATACCTGGGTGCATGGCTGGTTTTACTCAGTTAATGCAGCTCAATCCTTTCACACCCTTTGCTCTCACACAATTACACATTTGGAAAGGATCTTGAAATATATGTAGAAAATACTTACCTTAATGCATTATAGCTGAAGATAGTAATTTGGTCCCTAGTGAAAGTGTTTGGAAACGCTATGCAACTTAAAATAATCAAAAGTGCTGTGGTGGGATTTTCTTCAACTTGATATTAGACAGGTAATGAAAAATGGGAATTAGTAAGTCTTAAAAATGTATTTACCTGGCTCTCTCGTACGACTACGGATCCATAAACTAGGTACTGATCCTCCTTCATTTGAGGCAACCACCCTATAAAGGTATTCTTCAAAGAACATAGAGGATAGAGGAGAAAAGCAAAACAAAACACTGAACAGGGTAATACATTAATACAGAACAAAATAAGAAAATATGTATTTCATTTAAGGAACCAATGTGTTACCTGTAAATGGTTGCAGACCACTCTCATAAACACTCTGCTCTTTTCCTCGGTATACTAGGATGGAGTCATTTCCCCTGCAGTTAACAGCACTGTCAGTTGATAGGCATCCGTCCAGATTGACTCTGACAGCACTGCTGGACACAGATGCCAAGTTAACGACAGCACCTCGTGTAAATTTAACATCCTTCATGCAACCACCGAAACCTAGCAAACAGTAAGGGATTAGTATCACAGAAAGGGCTTCAGTCATTAATTAAGAATCACTTTTGTTCCTCTCAATTCTATATTTTCAGCACTAAAGACTGTAATGTGAACATGTTAACTTCCAACACATTGTTCAAGATACTAAGCTGGCAAAAATTCCTGGTATTCTAGTGTGACTTCCTGCTTTACCGAACTATCATTGCTGTCAAATCTATCCCACAAGGAAACAGCTTTCTTTTTTTTTTTTCTTCTCTCACTTCTGTCTTTAAAGTTATTATCATAAAAATTATTCTGATTTATAAAATCAGAAACTACTTGCTACTATTTCATTAATATACACTCTTCCTCAAATTAAGAAGAAAATATAGATTAAATATATAATTAACTTCAGAATATTAGGGAGCGTTGTCAGCTTATCCTAATGGGAAACCCTAGAAACATAACCCCAAACCTTTCATTCAAAAGAAAAACTAAGTAACCTTATTTTATAATCATTTCTAAATACACCTACAGATATTTGTCTGTGTATTTAATACTCATATCAAAACTGAAAATATGTTAGATTAGATACTTGCAGTAAAAGCACCACCTTCAACATTTCAGTATGTTCCAATTTCTATATACTTCAATGATTTAATTTACAAAATTAGTAAATTGATAAAAATAGTTCTCAGGTCTGAGTATAGTGATCAGTGTTTGACATAAAACCAAAGTAAAGAGTAACCTAATAGAAGACTTCAGTTAATTGAAGAATTCACTTTGAAAATTAAAAATCCGCCTCTCACGAATCAGTGTTCTTTTTGGCTTTGTGAAAGTGCCATATTTACCTCCTATGTACTTTTACTGCTTTTATTACTGCAAGATGGCAGGTAAGAATAGTATTTGTACTCAGACATCTTATCTGAGAATCTAATATCCAAACATAGTTCATGCAAAAAGAAAGGGGCACTGAAAGTTGACACTCATCTTGAATCATCCTCTAAAACACCTTCTATACCCCCAATGCTAGAAATTTAGACAACAGCTCCTCATAGAGAATACATTCTAATTTAAGCACTGCTCCACAGTGATGTGCTCCGTTTCTAAGGCAGTCTGTGGCAGAGGAAAACATTAGTCCCAAACTGCACTGGCATCTTGCTCATTAAACAATTGTTTGAGTTCTGATGAGAAGTATACTGTATGACCAATTTTAATACATCCTTTTTAGTATCCTTTTAGCTGTTTAGCATTATATGAAGATTTCTGACTGTCATCAGCCAAGTAATCTTGTTCACTTTCAGGTAGCTGCAGAATAAGCAGCGACTACAAACTCTCACAAAATTCCTACTAGCTTCCCTCCATCTTGACCTCTCAGGAGAGCATGTGATGAGTAAATGTAAAGGTCCACAGACTAGCTGAAATTTCTTAAAATAAAATTGTAACTGACTTGGAGGTGGGGTGTGAGGAGAAGGATGTTTATCCCCATTTGATGTAAGAAAAAAAATATCCTTTTATTAAAAAATTAACTATCAAGCAGCCATTGAGAAAACCTTTTGAAAAAGGCTTTTGTAAATATTTATTCAACTAAGGTCAACACATTCTATTATCATACAGTTGCAGCATTATAGTACTAAATAAAACTATGTTTCAAAGCTGTAATATGCCTAATCTTTGTTATCTAAATCTACCTTTAGGAACACTCAACAATTTTTAATCTTCAGAAGGTCTGAATATAAAGTCACAGCCACCATCTTATTTTGCAGCAAGCTGACAGGGCTCTGTGAAGAAAATAATGTTTATTGATGTGCTTTGATATGCAATTCAGACATTCACTTTAGACATAATTTTGCCTTTGATTCGTTGTTCACAGATCTCTCTGCTGCAGGAGTTGTGAATGCATCCACTCACAAGGCTTTACCATCTGCTGCAAGGCAACATTGACAGGCTATGACTGGCTAGCCCTTTTGGGCCATAAATATGCATGCAGAACCAGAAGGAAAAATATATTTGATACCTACAGCTGGAAGAATACTTAAAACAATATTTTTGACCTATCTGTGAATGCCAGTGCATGGATTTCATTTCAACTCTTGTACAGCTCTGAAATCACAAAACCTTCAATGGAGCTCTGCAGAGCTTACTTGAATGTACACATTCAATGTGAGATCATGCATTCAAAGCCACTTACTGGATTTCTCACTAATCACTTACTGACTGCTACTTATTTACCCCCAATATCTGAAGAATACAACATGATTAATGAATAGCTTCATAAGTAATGAAAAACCCACACCTAAACTGTAAATGGAGCTAGCTTGATAGACATTTTTTTTACTACATTTCATACAGTAGATCCTTTTGTGGAAGCCAGTAGCATCAGGCTGTAATGGCTCTTTTCCGTAGAAATGTGACCTGTTCCAGAGCACAAGGGTCACTGTAATAGCTAGAATCATGATCATCTCCCCTCCTCTTGCTAACATGGAAAATATCATGGTAGCATAGCCAAAATCCAAGTTCAATGTTTCATATTTTAATTTTTTAGACCAGAATCAGTATCACCTAAAAAAGTACTAACAAACTCACAGTTCTTCCCTGTGGCAATATGCAGCCTCATTACAGTGAATTAAGCTATGTTTACTGTCTTCCACTAGTTTTGCCTCAAATTACCATTTGCTACTCTCCAGTTCCTCTCCTATGCATTAGATTGCTCGTGATATCACTGAGAATAATTTTTGTAGCGCTACAAAAGGATTAAGTGCTATCTAAGCAAAGGTAGACTGGCAAGGATAACTGGTACTTCAACAAAAATGGGTTGGAGGAAAAATTAATTTACACTACCAGCAGTAGAATGTCCACCTTGTGCATTACACCTGTTTTTTGAAAAACATATGTTCTTCCTGGTGTCCTCTTACCTTGCTCTAGCCCCAGTTCCTTATAAAAATTGTGAATCTCAGGTGGAATCCCTCCTACATAGACAGGTGAGTTTACTTTCAGCTGCTGAACATGGGGCTCAAGTGTTTGCTCTCTCAGTTCATTCATACTTGCTGAAACTACAGAGCCCTCCTTGTTCACTGTGACTTTGTTCCACTTTCCATCGCAGTAAGACAATCCTAACCAGAGATCCACTTGTGTAAAGACAATGCCAGTTTTTAAAAAGATGTTTAATATTCCACTTTTCAGTTCAATCTATATATTTTAAAACAGGAAATAAAACAGATTTTGAGAGACATCACAGATTCAACAGTATCAAAGAACACAGTTATATAAGAAAAAAAATCAAGGCAGTTCATGAACAAGATCAATGAGACTATCTTCAGGGTAGCAGAAATTACAATAAAAGTGTTACAGAAAACATACTAAATACAGTATATTTGTTAATTCAGAATATAGGAAAATATATTCTGTTTTTTTTAATGACTGACTGTGGCACTAGTGCAACTAAGTAAAAAGAAATGAATCAGAGCTGATTTGCCTTTTTTTTTTTTTGAGAATGAGAAAACAGTATTTTATCTATCCTTTTTTAGAAGAATGTAACAAGATAATAGGGAAATGAAGTGTCAGACCTGATTAAGTTCTTTTTAATTGTTTGGTGAACTCAATTTCAATTTTTTCCAGCGTACATTGATTCTGTATTTCATCCCTATTCTTCTAAATCTTGTAAGAAAATAATTGTTTTTGTATGTGCTTTTTGAGAGTAATGTGCTGGTTCTCTAATAAAGATACATTTTTCCTTAAATTTTCACTGCAGAAGCTTCCAATGCGTTATTGAAAATCTCTTTATCCTAACTGAATGGAACACAAGTGGGCTGAGACAATCGGCAGGTAGGGAGCATTAAACATTTGGTTGATTTACTGGCGGACAAAAAATATGGATAAATTCACAAAATTACTGTTTGCAAGGCAAAATCTTATTAAATTAAATAAAAACTACAGATTCAATACAAATGTTTATCACCAATTTTGACAAACTGATATAATTTGGTTACTGATAACGTTGCAGTATTTGTGAATTCCTAACACAGTTCACAACCAAAGAAAGAATACTTGAGATGTTATTGGCTATGCAGCTCCTGTCCCGGAGTTTGCTTTCTCATGAGACAGGGGATTATTTTGTTTGTTTCTTTGGGACCACAACTTTTCCTATTTCCATGAGGTGATAGCGCTTCGCAGCTAAGGACAGATCATGGTATCACTGCTGACAAGTACAGCTTGTCTATTTAACAAATCAACATTTTTCTTCAGTGATGAGGATTAATAAGGAGCACACTGTGCTGGTATGAAGAAAGCATTTCAGCTGACATACAGTAGTATATGTCAGCAGCCCTGCCAGACCTGGAAACTGGAGAGAGGACATGGTGTTGGACACAGGGTCACACTCAGCACATTCGTCTTCCAATTTCCTCATCTTGGCATAGACTTAAAGCAGGCAGAGAACGATGGTTGTGTTTTTGTGATGACTTGGACTGCCATTTAGGATTCCCAAGTGCAGCTAAAGATAGAGGACCACTTCGAACTTTTCTGCATGGCAAAGATTTAAAAAAAAAAAAAAAGCCCAGCCTGCATACATCCAGCATTCTCTCTGCTACTGAGGATAGGTTCAGAATAACAAGATCTATCATTTGCTTTGGATAAAATTCTGGATTGCTAATCTATCCTTGAAAAATATGTTATAACTTTAATCCAAAAGTGTATGAAGATCATCTTATTCTTCTGTCAGACAGTTCTCATCTCTCAACAAAAGAAGAGCATTGTATCACATCTCTGAACCTCAGCAGGCTCACCGTTAAGTGCTCAAAAGCATAGTTGCTTTTCAGAATATGGGGCACAAATATTACATACCACTGCAAAATGTTATTAATGCTATTCTCTACACAGACAATTCTTATTTTGATATATCTGAGCGTGTCAGATTAGAATTAAGAAAGCCAAAGCTTATCTTGAACCTGAAAGAGAACATGAGGGACAAGAACTTCTACAGGGCTACTAGCAGGTTGTGGCATCTCTCTGAGATTGTTACAGGGACAGATTCTGACTAAAAATTTTGTTAATGACCTGGGCAGTAGGATGAGGTCTGTTCTCAGCAATTTTGCAGTTGTTATCAAAGGGGGATGCCACTGGGTATTCTAGATCTTGAAAGAAGCTTTGACAATAAGGACTGAGGGATAGGATGGTTTACAACTGAACACTGGGGAGGAATATACCCTTGAAATGAAGGCAAACATGCATTGGGCTGTATTAGAATGGCCATTGAACTGGTCAGCATCAACATCAGTAATGTGCACTGTCAGCAGTCGCAGTTTTCTTTCAATCAGAAATTCATGAGCAAACACAAGCTAGGGTGAGAGCTTATGATTTGTACCAGATTATCTGGCTACAATTTGCTCATAATTATTGTGTCCAGATCCAAAGTGAATCAGACTGACCTCTCTAACTTGAGTTAATTCTCCAGGCATGGAAGTCATGGAAGAAGTGACCTTTACACAGAGAACCTAATTCTGTCTTAGGCAGAAGACAAGACTGACTCTTTGGCCATTTGGTAGCAGGCCAGACATCTGCCTAGCTTAGTCATTCCAAAACTATAAAGCTAATAAGAGAGCTGTGACCTATGCAAAGGGAATACCATCTTACACCAGCATTCAGGATAAGTGGTATCGCTTCCAATATCATTTGCAGTCCAAGTGTCTCCTGACCAAAGCTCCTAACAAAGACATCCTAACTCATGCGCAACATGCAACACACCTCATTTTCACTTTCTATTAACCTTTTTTTTGTGAGCTCAAGTGTATGAAAAAACCTTCTGTCATCATTATGCATATGTAGAACACAAAGCTGCAAGGGTTGGAAAAGCATGCATATAACCATCCCATGAAATTCCTCATCTTAAGGCTATGGAGATGTTGAGGTCAGGAGCAAAGTGAGATAAAAAGATTCATTTGACTTAGAACAAACGGTAGGAAAATTATCTAATCAAAGTTTTCAGTGCTAAAAAGAATGTAAATTTGTTTGGCCTAAATACTTTGTGCTTTTTGACTTCACTTTCAATTCAGTAAGTCCATTTTTTTCTTTATAGCCAGAATAGATTTTCCTATATTTGTTACTCTCTTACAGAGCAAGAAAAAGGAAACAAGAATCACATACCACAAGAATGTCCAGAACCACCCAAGCGTTATGTTTGACCCTGCAAGTACCTTTCATGTAAACAATGCCCCTGCACTATGAGTTACACACATACAAGGTTTTAATGTGAGACAGTAGTGTATGTACAGCATCTTATGCTATTAGCTCATAATCTTGGTCTCTACTAGAGGACAAAACTGAAGAAATAACATGTGATTAGCAAGACTTGCTATTGGAAATCAATACAAATTTTGAACTAAATCTGCTTGAAAAAGGGGAAGCATTCAAGCCAGCAGAATTCAAACTGATGGGAAAAGTATCTACTTAAGAAGCCAGATATATAAAAAGTAAATACAGAGCAAGTTATACTTTTTTCCTTTTCAGACCAGCTATATTTATACTGTTTGGGTCAAAAGTTTAAAAGAAAAGGCACATTAGACATAACATTATGCAATAAAACAGGCTGTGACATGACAGCCATTAGCAAAACAGCTGCATTATAATAAATAAATAAATAAATTTCAATTAAAATGCAGAAAGGGCAGATTAGGTCATAAAGACCAATAGCGCCCTCAAAAATCTCTGAATGTAAATGATTGCTTCTTACATCAGCTAAAAACATATATTACTTATAATGTAATACCTACTAGTCAGTGCAAGTAGTAACTACAGTTGACACGCTAACCAATGTGACTACAGTCTAATCACATTGAAAATCCTTGGGGGAAGGAAAATCTGAAAATCCAGAGCAACGTAACTAATAAAAAAAATTCTTAAAACTTCAACAACCACATTCAACCTTAAACAAAATCCTGGAAAAGATGAAAGTACCAGTATTTCTGAACATAAACTGGTGTTATTTAACAGACACCAAAATGGAAGTTCGTAGGCATCTTCTCACAAATTCGCTTAATACAGGATTTTGTGCAGCTTCCTCTGCAGTGTCCGAAGGCGGTGAAAAGTGTGAGATGGGAGTAATCTGGATCACTAATTTCTACCCATGTGACAATCCTTATGTTTTTAATCAAAGTGAAGAAATCATATTCATCATAAAAAAATACAGAATGCTTTATTATGATACTGGACAATTTTCTTCATGAACTTTTGTGGTTTACAACTTGATTTTGTTCTAGTATGAGAGGTGGGAAACAGGGTAACTCTATACTTTCCCAGGAAGGAACTAAAAGCATTTAATACACATCTTTTATTCTCTTTTATAAGCACTTCTAATCCATCAAAGAGAATAACTTTGCTTTTCATATATTGATATCTTTCTTACTTATAAATAATAGAGGTAATTTATTTTGAGATGTTGTTGGGTATCTTTGTGATCTCCTCACACTCTCCTGTGCACAGCATTTCAAAATAATTAAAACAAAAGAATAATGTATGGCTTGAAATATCTTTAAATGCTGGATATATCTTAGTAGACAAAAGTCACAGGTCATATCTGTTTATAATTATTTGTATTTCTGAACGTACCGCAAGATAATCTGGGCCATCCTTATTGTAAACAAACAAAAGTAATCCATTCAGTTGATCTGTTCGAAAATGGAATGAGATTTCAAATTCCAGTCCCCCACTGAAAACACCAGAATGCAGTTCCAGGAACCCTTTAGAGAAAGTTAATGCACACATAAATAAATAGGCTCAAGGAGCTAAAAGCAAAAATCTAGGTGCTACTTTCTACTCTGACATGAAAAACTCAGAAGTTTCAAAATTAAGGCTTACAACTTTGTCACTCAGCTTTGCAAAGGACAGTTATACATTATGGGCTGCAACCAAACTGGTACAATGTCTAAATTTTTGCTACCTGGCTTTTTCTGGGTTTTTTGTTTGTTTTTTTTTAATATACATTATAGGTATCTGTGTCTTCAAAAGTGAAGCTTCTGCTTTTACAAGGATAGCATATCAAATCTGCATATAGTTAAAACAGCAGCACCTGCAATTCCTCTTTCAAGCAGTAGTCTTTAAAAGCAGAATCCAAATTTTGAACCATTCAAAAATAATCCTATATAATGAAAACTACTTTGAAAAGCAGATCACTGTGATATCTCTGATCCAATCACCTTTTCTATATCAAGAACATACTTGGCTAGTTCAGCAGTACAGCAAAATACCTTTGCCAAGAAAATGTGCTCCTTCTGAAAGGACAACAGGGCATCCTTCCCAAATTTCATAAACATTGTTTTGCTCTTCAGCATCCTGCCAGTTCAAAGATTCCCAGTTCTCATAGGGAGTATGCACTTTTTTCAAAAATATGTCACTGAGACACCCCACAAATCCTTTCTGGACTATCTTCTTCATCCCTGCCAAAAAGGTAAATAATCACTTTTAAGCCAGTCACTTGCAAACTAAACACAGGGATTAATTTATATGTTTTATACATGCCTATCCTATAATATATGACCATGTGTGCAATGATAACCAGCCATAGATCACTTCATAGATCTGGCCTCCAAGCTAAGTCCAGATTTCTATGAGTTTAGTCACTAAAGACAGCAACTACTGCCAAATAGCTGTAAAATACTATGATTTTTGAGACTTTGCATACAGGTACTTTCAAAACAATGGTGTAAATCTCTTTCATGAAGATTCCAAAGAAAGTTTTCAGGTCTATCCTTGTTAAACAAAAAAGAATATTTGTGAAGGGCATGCATCTCTGAAAAGGAAGAGTC
Source organism: Heliornis fulica (assembly GCA_013399135.1). Classification (NCBI taxonomy): domain Eukaryota; kingdom Metazoa; phylum Chordata; class Aves; order Gruiformes; family Heliornithidae; genus Heliornis; species Heliornis fulica. The sequence continues at coordinate 807,186 of VXBZ01012241.1, forward strand.
GGTGTTGCAAAAGCTAAGGCAGAGGAATACATATTTAGAAGATTCATCAGGAAGTTTTTCTTTCTTTGTTTAGATTTTTTAAAAAGTGATTTGTGACCTCTGTCTATTTTTCTTTTCTAGGAACAAAAATATAAAGCAGGTTTGAAAGATGCACATTCTTTTGAGCGGTATTTATAGTCAATCTCATAATTATTTAGCTGAGGTTTTTGAGGGAAGCATCCTGAATTACTTTATGAACCAAAGTTTTAGAAGATGACATGCATGTATTTCATGTTTTATTAAAGTGACACTAAGAAGGACAGAGGAAGTTGTACTCTAGTGTACTTCAAATCAAGCCATCAACCAGATATCATGTCCTTATCAGTGGTGAGAATACAAATTTAATAAAAACAATTTGGCTTTCAGTTAATAAAAAAAAAAAAAACAAACCACAAAAGCCTAGATATAAATTCACTGCTGAGAACAGCTGATTGTATACTGGTTTTGTTGACAATCACCTCTCTCATGTGCTGGTAGAACATATACTAGTTGTATATATACGTATGTAAGTTTATATACAAAGATTACATATTTATTGATTCTTTTGAAAGCCAGCTACAATCCAGCTCCACGTAAATATAGCTGTGGAATACAGATGTATCCATACACCAATGAGTTGAGTGCAACTATCCCTGAAGGATCCAAACTCATACCCAAAAAGGACAGCAAGATGTGTCCCTGGAAGCAGGTGGGATGCATAACTTTGTGCTTAAGATAACAAAACATTGTTATGTGTACTTTGGAAAAGAATTTGGGAAACCAGGATGTAAAATACTTCCATGAGTTTATCTCATGCATACCAGTTCTGAGTATAAAAATCCAGTACAATGTACACAGACCTCATATACTGGGTAACTGCTGGTGAAATCAGCTGTATAGATCTACCCCAACAGATAAAATTTAAGAAACTGTACAGATATTTTTTATTAAAACAATTATGCAAATTAAGTGCTGCCCTTGTGTTTTTTACATGCTATCAATACCCCTCTACTGTGCTACAAAGGCATAGGATATGTCATATTATACAGACAACAATTATACTCACCTACATCCTTTCTTACAATAGCATAACCCCGCGGAAGTCCTCCAACAAAAACTCCTGTGTTCTCTCCAATAACGGTACTACCACTAGTTGCTAAGGAGGAACCTGAACAAAATAGGTCATTATTCTTGTGTTCATTGCTTCCAAAATATTTTTCAACTCAGCAGCAGAGTACTTACGTTTGAGAAAAAAGGCTGATATAACACATCCTAATGCTTGCCCATACATATCCTGAAAATGTTTACAACTCCATTCTACAAAATCATATTAACACAATCATAGAGCCACAAGTACAAAACGACAAAACTACCTTCTACTTGGTATTAAATTACCACAGATTCACAGTGGACAGGTACCTCAGATGCACAGACAAAATGTTTTGGTCAGAAAATCGAGTGCATTTTTTGCTGTATGGATGGAGACAGGCAGTGGAAAATTAGGCAAGTGAGCAGCACCCTGAGCAAAATGGAGCTGGATTGATTACCTGTGTACTGCCCATCCACTGTGATGTTTCCCAGTGCTTGGATTCTTGTAGCAATTATTTGGTGCCAACTGTTATCATTGTACTCTTTCCCACCATCATTAGTTGGAGTGACTGCTACTGCAGATCCCTGTATTATTAATAGAAGAATCCGATTTAGAATACTATGAAGGTAACATTTAGAATTATATCTTACTCTTTGCATCACTTTGGGATATATAACATCCAAAAACAAAGACAATAATAGTCTGTTTAACTTTTTTTTTGGAACACCAAATGGTGTTTAGAAGTGATTTCACCAATAAATTAATCTTCTCAATAACTGAGGGATCAAGGATCCAGTTCCATTTCCATTAAAAATAGAAAACCCTGTGTAGTTCCCCTGATAAAGATGAGGATAAGGCACAAATTACTGAGGGTCATGTCACTTGGATTATTTATTTTATTTTTAATGAAGTCTCTATTTAACTAGTTCATGGATTTCTGTGGTTGTAAAGTTTGCAGGCCATGATTCAGTGTGCCATCCACAGAAAGCTACTGCATATAAGGATTGTAGATTGCAGCACCTGTCTACAGGAAAGGACCCAAGAAAGAGATGCATTCACAGGACAGTATGAAGATCCGTGTTCTGACTCAGTTAAGCTGGTATCAAAATAATTTAACTTTTTAGGTGAGTGTAATACATTTATGAAGGCAAAGGCCATACCGAGAGTTTTGGGATGGGGTGGGGTTGAGGGGGGATGGAGGGAAAAGTATTACCTGTTGAGCAATACCTCAATACAAGTACACATCACACATCTAATGTTTTTTAATTTAACTAAAATATCTATCAGGTGTTATTAAAACAACAAATATAATGATATGGGGAGGAATTTAGAGATATTCATGACAAGATGCAGAGAAATCTTTTCTGAACTGCTGAGTAACAGCAATATAACATATGCTGTTGCCAAACTAAGTCTCGGGACTGTAAAAAAACAAACAAAATAACCTATACATTCATATAATTAGCCAATAAAAACAAACCCAATGTATTTCAAGAATTTTCCTGAGATCCATCGCCAAATAGTTTTCTAACTTCCAAATAACTCTTGTAATATTGTCTCAGGACCTTGTACCATACTTAAATCACATGGGAACTTGAAGTTATTCCTTTGAATTTATAAAATAGAATTGTCATATGTAGCAGGCAACTACTGAATGGAAAATCATTTCTTTGCACAGGCACTACATAACACTAAAGAATCATGACCTCTGCAGTTACTTTATGGCTTAAGACAGGCTTCAAAAAGACAATTAAAAAAAAAAAAGTAAAATACAAGGTTCCTTAGAGTTCAGGGGTCTAGCCTGTTACTTTGCAGTGGCAAATCAGACAGTTACGATTCCCCTTCCCCCACCCCGAGCTTCTAGCACTCCTCTGGCTCAAATGTTATGTATATGAAGAAAACCTGTTGATAAAAACAACTACCTATTGTGACTAAAGCTAAAAAGGTATTCTTAAAGTTCCATATTCTGACTTTAGTGATGTTTAACTATTAAGAATTGCTTCTCAGCATATAGATTTATAAACACAGCATACATTTTACAATATATGCTCAACTGGACTGTCACTGTGTATACTACGTATGAAAATGGATAGGATATGTACATATGTACACCTTTACAGAAAAAATAATTTCCCATGAATATCTACAGCATGTTTCCTACTCCGTTCAGCCAACATCTTGGTACTGAGGCAGTTTGCACAGCAACCCCCTGTCCCTTGATGACAATACAAAGCTATATATCCTTACATACTAATGTGGACTTTTTTCATATACTATTTTTTATTGTCTTCTCTCCTATTTCAACATTTTAATATTTTACAAACACACATTTCATTATTGTAGTTTAATAATTAAAACCAGAACTGGTGTCATGCCCAATTAATGTGCCCTGGTAGCATGCCCATTAGTTTTTCCATTAGCGAATTCAACAATACTAATGGGATTACTAGCATGGGATGCTAATTGGGCGTGACATAAGAAACTGGCTTACTTCTTAGCATACCCTTGCTAATGATGAAATTAATGAGCATTTTATTAAATGCTGTCTCATCAAAGTGTACTTAGTTAGCGTTAAAATTGTTACAAACGATGCTGAATTCTAAAGATCAGGTGCCTGAATAAGTGGTTCTTCATATTATGTTTGGCAACAGTCTAGAGCATTAACAGTTTTATACATCAGAAACCACATTTATTTGTAACCAATTCAATCTGGGACCACACAACCATATGTGCTAACCTGTGCTTAATTTCAGGGGTAAAAAAAAAAAAAATACAAACAAGAAACAAGACTGTATTGAGGATTCAGCATGCACTGCATCCAAAGTCTCTGCACATTTTATCCAAACTGCTCGAGTGACTCTGTGATCATATACAAACATCCTGTTGTGAAATGCCTTGTTATGCATTTTAGAAATCACACATAGAGAATGAAATCCAGATTCGTTTTCTGAACCATCAGTAAGTCTTAATTTTTGGTACCTCTCAGTAATAACTATGTAAACACAAATTGCTGTGTCTCTTCATGCTGAAGATTAGACTCATGCAAATACAAGAAGCATTTGTAGAGGCATCACAAATATGGATGCTCAAAGATACTGTATAGATGCCAAAGTCCAAATATAACTACACTTCTTCCAGTCAATGCCCAAACTCCTATGACTGAGAAGGTGGGAAAATACTGATATTTTGCCAGTGCCAAGCAGCAAGGCACAGTAGAGATTCACAGCTAGGCGTTCTCCATCTTCCTTTTTTGGGGGAGTTACAGATCACCTGTGCCTACTACTCTGCACAAACTACAGGCAACAAGAGAAGTATTGAGAGTTTCTCCTTTTTTTTTTTCTTTCTTTTTTTTTCTTTTCTGTAAAGCTTGGTTAATTGATCAATTTCTAAAATGGAAGAGCTGGATTCAAATCACTCCATACCATGAGAGGAATCTGGATACTCTATCCTCAGAAGACTGTTCTAATCACTAAGAAGAAATGGTTCTCCAGGTTGGGCTACAGTTAGTGATTTCACTTTGTATTTCAGCTTCCTGGGTGATCCAAAAAAAAAAAAAGAGGGGTAAAGACATAACTACAACTCTAGCTAGAGTTGATTGTGTAGTTCAGGAGTGGATTTAAATACATTATGGTGGGAAGAAAGACAGATGAAGGTTTGCACACACACTGAATTTGGAGGAAGGTCTATGGAAAAATTTGACTACACAGACAAGACTGAGGAAGACATCTGTTAGTTAAAAATCTGATGCTTCCTGGACCGTGAATGGAAATCTGCAAAGGATGACAGCAAAACAATAAGGAAGGAAAAATGAGCAGCAAGACAACACAAAAGGGAGACAAAAGAGATCACCAGACTACAGCTAGATGAATGGTGGTGTACATAAAGTGGAGGGAAGTGTGAATGGACAGGAAGAAAAGGATTTGAAATTAACACTACGAGAAGGAAGAAGTTAGGCTGCTGAAGACTCCCCACTAAGAAGTCTTGCAGCAGGATCCCCAGAGAAGATACAACAAAGAGAAAATGTGCTGCTGATCATGAGCAAAGATACATACAAGAATCCTGAAAGGGACTAAGGGTAAATATAATTAACCTGCGACAGGGCACAGCTGGAAGGGAGCACAGAATATTACACCGCGCTGCTGTAGATAAAAAAGGAGCAGACACACAATTGTCATCAATAAGAATTTTTGCCTTTTTTAAGAGGAGAGCACAGAGGCAGGGCCATAAATGCTTATCACATATGCCATGACCATAATTAGAGAAAACAATGCATTTAATGGGGTTAGGAAACCACATGTCAATAAGTAGTAATTAAAGCTTTTGGACACTAATGCAAACTGGGATGCACACATAAAGGAGTAAGAATTGCTGCTGCAGAACATGATAGCTGAGCTTATAGGACAGGAATAGGAAATAATGGCAAAAATAAATGCACTACATAGAAAACATAGAAACACAGGTAAAGACAGTAAGGTAGTAAGTACGGTAAGGATACAGAAGACCAAAACATTTTGATAACTGAATTTTCACAGGCAACAGTATTTTAAAACAATAGTACAAGAAATACATTGATGTAAACAACAGTACCCTACTTATGAGAATGCACAGGAATCTCTTCCACATTAATAAGAAGAAATTAAAAAAACATTAGCTTTCAAGACAGTAAACCAAATGTTAAGACCTACACTATTACAGAATGCCTTGAATGACAGAATTTTTTATTTGTTTTCAGTCACTGTACCAGCAATATAAGCTATTTTAGACTATTTAGCTATTTAGAATATATTTAAGGAAAAATATGGAAGTGATGATTCTAAAAATTAGCATGGGACAATTATCTGATTGAAATGAAAATAAACAAAGATTATTCATAAACAAGTAATTTGTTAAAAATTCATTGTAGCGACTACTGAAAATATAAGCTGAACAGAGAAGCTCTAGGGACTGACTGTGGATGAGACCTGCATTTTCTACAGTTAAAAGATGAGGAGAAAAAAAGGGGGGTAAAAAAAGAAGAAAACCTGATAAGACTCAAACCAGCCATTCTTCCACTTCTCCTACTCTCTCTCAATCCCCAAAATATTGCAAATTCAAACAAATGCATCTTCTAGGGAAGAAGTCCAACCTAGATGACCCAGAACTACTTCAGAGGGACCAAACATGCAAGGGGGGCTAGGAATACTATTTGAAGCACTAAAATGCCAGTTGTAAAATATCCACTCCCATTAAAACAAACAATAACAAAATCAAACTATTACACTTAAGAAAGATCTTACAAGTGAAATAAAAAGTCCTTTTCAGTTAAGTGAAGCTGTAAGTGTAGAGAAGATAAAACAGAACTAATACCTATTAAAATATGGAGGGCAACTTTCACAGCAATGTTAAACATGGTCTCAAAAATTGAAGTACACACTGATTTGGTTTGCAGCAAGGACAAGACGACAAAGTTTGCTTGAAAATGCAGTAGAATGCAGTAGGTGTTTATATCTTGGGGTCAGAAGCAGATTTTATGTTTTCTAGCACAGACACACACTGGCCTTGGTGCAGCACTATCCCTCCTCCAGATTCTCCAGAGCTGAGGCAGAGCTTCACCCCACCATCAGGTGGTCACAGAGCACCAGTGCTTGGACCACAGCAGAGCTCAGGAAGCAAACATTAACAATGGATTGTCAAAGCTCTAAATCCCCACGGTTTTATGCCATTAAGCATTTCTGTTCAACCCCCTGGAGCAGCAGACACAATGCCAATCATGTAATTAGACACCGAGGCATGATGAAAGATACAGCAACCAGGCCTTCCAGCAACATGGAGGCAGCAGTAACCTTACAAAGAGGATGCACAGATATGTGTACATATGATGCCACATTCTGCCAATATAATTAAAAAATCTGATAGTTACTTCCAGTTTCTTACATGTCTATGTAAAATATCTTATTTTGTAGTGCTTTTTTATTCCATAAGGAGATCCAATATTGGGGTGCAGAGAAAACAGAAAATACCTAAACAGAAATGGAGGGAACGTGGTCTTATTTTTAATTTTGTAGAATTTATTTGTTAATATTTCCCTAGTTATCAATGTCTTTGCTATGGTCATTATTACCAGACATGAGAGACTAGTTTCATCACAGGCAATATGCTGACTTCAGTAGGAAAAGACAAAGTCTCAAGACAGGAGGCTTAAAAATAATTGACTTTAAAAATTATATAAGTAACCTTGTTTCAACAGGGATAGAGTTAATTTTCTTCTTTGCAGCAGGTAAAATGCTGTGGTTTGGATATAGGATGAGAATAAGTTGATAACATACAGATGTTTTGCTTGTTCCTGCACAATTTTTAGACCAAATCAAGGACTTTTCAGCTTCTCACGCTGCCCTGCAAGTTAAGGTTTGGGGTGCACAAGAACCTGGGAGAGCACACAGCTGGCACAGCAGACCCAAACTGGCCGAAGGGATGTTCCATACCATATGATATCATGTTTAGTAACTTATAACTTCGTAACTTCTGGCCAGGGAACTAGACTGTGGCTCAGGAACTAGCTGGGCATCAGTGTCTGCAGGTAATGAGAAATTGTGCTGACCATGAATTTTTTATATATGCTTTTATAATGATTATTATTATTCTCTTCTTTTTCTGTCATAGTAAACAATCTATTTCCCAACCCACAAGTTGTACTTTTTTTTTTCCTCCCCATTCTTTGCCCCGGTGGGGTTATCAAACAGCTAAGATAAACCACAAGAACCTTTATTTGCTAGTTCAAAAACTAGTTCTGCCCACCTTCATAATCTTGGTGTTTTATGCTGTAGCAGTGTTTGGTGATACTGCCCAAAAACCCCAACCCACAAAAATAAAGTTGTGAATTGCATCAAGCATAAAAAAGCTTTAATGTTTCTATCCTCAAGACGTAATATAAAGTATTAAAAACTATAAACTATTAAAACTTTAAACTATTTAAAATATAAACTATTTTTAGAGGATTCTGTCTTTCATTGTACCTGTGGATCAAAAAGAAAGTAAGGACGACCATTCCTCAGTTGGAGTGCAACATACTCCTCTTGATTTCCAGGTGACACAGAGAAAAAAATCAAACCATCAGGTTCCTGGGTTCTAAATTTCACTTTAATACCTGGTTAGAAAAAGCAAGCAAATGATTAATGCCAAAAAATTGTTCTTATGCATTCTAACAGTGCAACTACAAACAAAAAGCTGTTCAGAAACACTTTGGCAAACCAAAGTTATTGAAGTTTTGTTCATCTAAAACCCCTGACCAGCTGTTGCAGGAGAAAGTTTACTAATCCAGACAAAATCAGTCTTTGAGAGAAATGTCTGATTTTAGAGCCCTTACTCATCCATAAAAGAAGATATGCAATTTTGACTTGGGCTGTTCTGTAACTTCTCCTTAAAAATGCAATTCAAATATTAACATGCTACTCTAAGAGTTGATGTTTTACATGTGGATTTTCACTTTAACATTTCTATTCGTGAAGTGGGAATGAGGCTCCTGCACAGAATGATTTCTATGAGAATGTTGGGGGGTATCACTCTAAGAGAGAGAGAGTGATATATACACACACACACAATCATATATACATATATTTATATATTCTTTTAAAATCTGCATATCCAAGTCTGCAAAGAATACCTCAAAAAGAACAAGTTTTAACAAATATCAGACATAACCCAAGAAATGACAAATTACGCTTACGTAAGATCATTTCCAGATCATTATCAATAGTCCTCAATTTGTCTTCTGATGAATGACTACTCATATGCTAAGGCAATATTTTAAGTGACATACAGGGGAAAAAAAAAGGCAATTTTTTTTTTTAACATTACTTTTTAACACAAATAAAATAGCAAAACAACAAGCCGTCTAAACAGCTTTTACATACTGGAATATTCTTGTCCACTGTATAATATCACTCAGTAACTATCTAAGGACACATTAATGAAAGAACTCATAAATTATGTATCCAGTTTTGAGAAGTATAATTATGAATAAACAGGTTTTGGATAACTGTCAATCTTCTATAAAACTTTATTTTTAAGCTCTCTCATGGAACATCATCTACCAGAAAGGAATTCAATTACAAAACCAATAACCTAATTTGGCTCAACTTTTCTAATCTGTAAATCCAGGTAGTTCAGGCTGGGTCTGTGATGGGGCCATGTCTTAACTCTACTAACATTTTTGCAAAGTGAAATGGAAAAGCAGCACAAGAAACACCTACACTATACACTTTCATGACAATTTTGCATAAAGTGATTTTGACAGAACAGAGTAAGTTATTAGGTATTACCCAACTCCATCAAACTAATCAGTCTTTTCACACACATTTTCTTGTGTCAGAAAACAATAAGTGACAAAAGCTTTTATTGTACACAGCTTCTATATTAAAAAAAAAATTACAAATAATAATTCTGATGTCCATTCATTCTAGACCTTGCTTTTCAACCACTGATACCCACAAAAACTATCCTTTGAGCTCACTAATCATGTTTTCAGGCAAGCCACATGATGTACTCACAGATATGAAACAGTCTCTAGCCAATATAAACTAGTCAAAATAATAAAAAACCTGCAAAAAAACAGTTATGCACAAGAAATACCCACAAAATAACTCAGCAGTGTCCATACTTAAGGAAAAGCATAGCTCTGCCTGGCGCAGAAGTGGCCATTCTTGCTGTCATGTTAGAAAATATAAATTAAATAGTTTGTAACGGTAACATTGCAGTAATTCTGAAAGTTTTCAAATAGGAGCTTGCTTTATTCTTTGGATATCAAAAAGGCTTACAAGCCTTAATTCCTGTCTGTAGAGCTGCCACAGCTTCATATAAAGTATAAAGGAGTCAGGAACCATCTTTCTCACCCACAGCCCATGCAGGAAATTCTTCTAAATTGCTTTGTCAACTAGTAAATAATTCAGAAAAGTACTCTATCCCTTTCAGTTCACATATCTGGAGGTAAATCTGTATAATCTAGTTCCAAATAAGTATTTTCATACCTCAATGTTGGTAGTTTCCCGTATTTCTTGGAGTACAAAGAAGGTATTAAACTTCTCCGCAATTGATACTATTTCCACTGCATGATACAATCTCATAAAAATTAATATTTTTCTCTGGGACTGCAAATTTGAGTATCAAAACCAAAACAAAAGACCCCAAACCAAACCACCAACCTGAAAAGATTTCTTAAATCCAGGTTGCACCTGACAGTAAAGACAAAAGAAAACCCAGAAATCCCATTCAAGTTTCATGTCATTCAGTTGCAGCACTTTTTTTTTTTTTTGTCCTATTGACACTGAGCATGTTTGAAAATAGATCTTACTTAATCTGAACACAGAAAGGTTTCTTTCAAAAAACTTTAAAACTTTCACAGAATTTTTTAATCATGCTGGTTTGTTTTTTTTTTCTTTGGGGGGTAGGGTGAGGGGTGGGGGAGGTGGAGATTTTGCAAGGTGTTTCTCAGAGACTTGTACCAGCTATTTTCATATGCCTGTCTAAAGTCTTATCTTCAGTGTTAAATACAATATGTAAAAGAGAAAAAAAAAATTAGTGACATTACAATTGCTTCTGCAATTTCTCACATGCAGAAACCACTTCAGCCATATCACTGAGGCTACTAAACCTTGAATGAAAAACACAACAACCTGTGGGGCATAGTATGAATGTACTTTTAATCAACTGAATCTTGAATTGCAACTGAAGAATTCACCTAATAGGTCTGCTTATACTGCAAAAATGATTGGTCCACAAAGAGTTGTTATAATTTCTGGGGTAAAAAACAACAGGAAATTCTACTACAAATAAAACATTAATGTATGTCATTATAGATACAATTCGAGAAGGTGTCAGAATGCCTTTAATTATAAATAAAGAAATTTTGTCAATTTCTGTAATTGAATTTCTTTAATTATAATGGCATTGTGCAAAACATAAGTATTACACACAGTGAACAGAAAAGACAAAAACAATACACAGTATTAAAAGGATAGCAGATTATTATTATTTTATTATTCCAAAGATGCCACGTTCAGGTTGAGGAGTGAGGATGTGACTGACCAGTGGGGGATTTTTAAGGCATGCACCCAAGAAGCAATACCAGCATGCAACCCTGTGAATGCACACATCTTTGAGAGTTCATTCTAGCAGCAGGCCTATATTAAAAGATATACCATTATAGTCATGTCAGACCAGTCAGAAACCAGTGTTTTATCTGATACAGAAAGCGCATATGGAGCTGGTTTTATATAAACTCTTTACCTCCCCTTCTACAAGTCTCAGACATCCCACACCCCATCACTAAAATTCATACGCAGTAACCACATGTAAAAATCTGTCCAAAAATGTCAAGAACAGTCACATGTATTTCTAACCTGAATGCAGTCAGCAAGATTAATGGCAGTTTAATTTTCACAAATACAGCAAATCCCAACCCATGTGAATAAAACTAGAAAGTAAGAATAATAATTAGATACTATAGCATATTATGGTTATTTTGTTTGTGCATTTAGGAAATCATAAAAGGACAACAGTATACACTATATATGGAAAAAAAATAAAAAAATAAACCTACCTAATATCTGGAAAAACCACGAAGCTTTATTCAAAATGAATTTTATGCAATCTGTAAATGCATCCATTTTCAGTGCAATTTCTCCAAGAATTGTACAACTGTTCAAACACTATTTATATTTTCATTCTACTTATACCAATACATGGAACAGTGTAAATAATTATAATTGGACATTCCTTCAAATGAACAGGAAATTGTTGGCAAAGAGAGAGATCTCTTCATATTTACTAGAAACCCTATTTGGGTATAGTGCCAACTCAAATGAACAGAAATTCTATATAAAAATTTGACTACAACATTAGGCTCTCAGCAGTCCTTTCAGTATGACAAACTTAAAGTGTTTACTGAACACTAAAACCATATACATATGCTCTAATCAAGTTACATTTTCCCACAGAAATTATGACACAAAATTTGTTTCTAACAGCGGAGGGAGTAAAACTCTCAGAACCCATACACTTCCATATATTTTTTTTTTTTCTTTCCGTGAAAATGATTCTGCGTACTACATGCCATTAAAATAGCTAAAACACGTTTCAAAATGTATTAGTAAGGAAATATATCTTTCAAAGAAATAAGGGAGAATTCACAAAAATGGATCAGTATTTAAATCAGTTTCACATAACAGATGATGGAATTAGAGGAAAAGAATGATCTCAGTGGGCGCTTTCCTTTTACTCATGAAGATCCTCTGCTGAACACACATGGTTCTTCACACTCTGTGATGGCCTTTCTGGATCATGCTGAGAAAATTTGGGAAGTACTCTTCCCAAATCTGTTCAATATCTTTTGTCTTTGGTACAGGATCAGACTCCATATTTTACTGTTAACTAAAAGTAGTTTTCAAGTTCATCATCATAAATATTAAACTGAGTTAGTAGTTCCATCAATCATGTAATGCTATTTTTAAGTTGCTTTTGGTATTTAGTAACATATATTTAAAAGCCATACATGTATGTACATAAATACATGAGCACAAAAATAAAGAAAATTTTCCAAACTTTTTCCAAGCTCTGTGTGACTGGAATATCCAATTGCAGGTCAGCATTCTTTTTGGTTTTGTGATGACAGCGAAACCAAAGAGTAGGAAAAAATCCATTGTTTCTAAAATTAGTGTGTACAACTCCCCCCTCATATTTTGAAAAAATTCTGTCAATTCAGAACAACACAGCTAGAGGACTTTTTTTATATATACTCTTAATACCTCAAACTGCCAAAAAGGTAAGAAACTACAATGTTGAACAAGCATTGATACAAAATGTGATGACTGAACAAAAGGCAAAAATACGCAACACTTCTGGAAACCAACCATTAGGCAGAACCCCAAACCCTTTTGATGAGAATTTTCTCATGTATCTCTCTTACATTAAAGTGACTAATTTGATACCTGTTTTTACTTATTTTGCTTTCTACCCCATTATACCCAGTCCTGGTAAAACAAACAGGACATTTTAGCTTTAATCTTCTTACTACATAACCCAAATAACTTCAGTCATGTTTGCATTAATGCTGCATTAATCATGTTGTTGCGTATTAATGAGTTTTCAGGCTATGCTAATTACTGTCATAGATTCTGCAGCAGCCCATTAAATATACAAATTACGGAATTAAAGAGCCAGAGCTCTTCATGATTAATCTTTAAATGGAGAAAAACTAATGATGTCTGTACAAAGTTTCTCTCCACTTTTGGCTGACTGAGCCCAATGAACAATCAATTAGAGTATTTGAAGAATAAGAATAGTGCACAGACTGAAAGATTTGTTATGCTGTTACTCTATACAGAAAATATGCACTCATAAGTTTCTATCAAATGGACCTCTGCAACATACTCCGGCCTTTAAGGCCCCCTGAAGTAAGACACAGGGGTAAAAGCCACAGGGTATTCCAATTCATTACTGCATACTCATAGGAATCTGCTGGTTCTGTATGAATATAGTAAATCAATCTTCTCCTTTTAGCAAGGACACAAGTCCTGCTACTCCCTAGTAAGAAAGATTTACAGCAAACCTTGGTGAAAAGAAAGCAAAGATAAGTTTAAAGTCGTTTGATAAGATTTGATGTATTAGTAGCACTATATCCCCTCAGTTAGAGAGTGATGCTTTTTCGGGAATAGTGTAATACCAGTGGTTAAATCAAGAGATTCAAAATTAGGAGACCTTGAGTCTGTACCCAGTCAATGACTGAGGTATGCCCCCCCCCACCTCCATCTTCCTTCCTGAAGGATGGTGGCCAACATCACTTCTGCAAGAGTCTGCCATGTTTGAAAAATTCATTACTGTTTCATTCTACATCGCCTTAAATTTATACAAAGTCAGCAAAATGCTAACATGTATTTAGAAAGATTACTAGACACTAGGTATACACTAACATTTGAGAAATTCAAAAAAGGGTACTACTCTAACGTTTTCCAAATACTGCCTATTATGCAAAACTTCACAAGACTTCTCTAAAGGTAGGTCCTCAGTCCATATAAATATTACTGTTTACATCAATAAACAGTTTAACTGTAAAAACGGTTTAGAATTGACCGGGCCATTCCAGATCCACCTAATCAGTTCTTTATACCACAGAGAAAAACCCAAACCCATACTTTATACATCAAAGGCTTCATAAAAAGTAGTTCTTTAAATAAAACAAAAGGTATTCAGAGCAAGATTGATCATGGCATAAGAATATTCTCTTGTGATGATTAAAAAAAAAAGGAAAAAGAGTGGATTGCTTCAATTAGTATACTACAAGGAGAACATACTATCAGTATATTAGTGAAAAGGAAAATATATATTAATGACTAGGAAATAATCTTGGAAAGGCAGAGAAGCTTCCCAACACATGCTCAGCACACATACAAGACACGGAAAGTAGAAGGGAAGAAGTTCCAGTGAGAGATGTGCCTTATCACATACATTTTAAAACTTCCAGTGAAAAAAGAGAAACATCATTACAACAGTCTGCAAAATATTGACACAAGAGGTATCTGAGAGTTTAGGAACACCCAAAACGAACTGGACAGTCAGACTACCTAATTTATCTAAATAAATGAAGATCTCAAATGTATACACAAGAGGTCAGGGTGAAAGCTGATAAGGGTATGCAGATGATACCATTCTGTTAGCATTGCTCTGTCATTAGAGAAGACATCCAGTTGTTTACACAGAACTTTTAAGAAATACAGTCATTAAGGAAACCAGTATCCAGACTCAAAGTCATTAATTACCCATGCCTAGGAACAGAAATCATAACAATCTTCTGCTTGGGTACATTGGGACGATACTCAAGTAGCATACATCCAACCAGCACTACTTGTTCAGAGGATGACTACCAGAGTAGAAATAACAAATATAATAATGAAATTCTAGAAGTCCTGCTTGGTAAAAAGATGAGCTGCAAGTTTGTTTCTGTGTTGTTCATGAAATTGAAGTGAAGCATGAACAAGGAGAAAACACCAGCCCAACATTCAGCTAATGGTTCCCTTCCTGTTACGCTTCAACTTGAACAAAATTTGAGAAAACTTTACTCAAATGTGGCCTCTCCCAAACAATAGCTGTAATCTTTATTTTCATTTATCTTTGAGTAGGTTGGAAAGAAGTTCAGCAGGCTCTGATTTTCTTAGAGAAGGTAGAAAATAGTTTCTAGGAGTGTAAACCCTTTCTGAGCAGTTTCATGAATTCAAACTATGATATTTAAAGCATGGAAATAGAGGCAAGCATTCATCTTCATTTTGGGATAAATACTTTAGAGAAAGGACCCGCATGTGAATTGGTGCATAAAAAAGGTCATATTATGCAACAAGGGTAAGGTGGGACCAGCTTCTAGGTGTTAATGCAATGCAAATCATAATTACTAGAAATATGATGACAAGAAGAATCACTTCAAAGATTTACAACAGTGCAATCTATAAAAGGTAAACATCACAGAGAAATCAGAAATGAGCTAGAGGTCGGTAGTTGTAAACAGCACTTCAATTATAAGCCTTTAGTTAGTATTTCCAGCAGTAGTACAAATGTAACACTGCACAGAGGATAATTTAATTGATCAAGGGAAAAGAGTATGACTAGAATCGAGTAAAATGCAAATACATCAAAATTAAAGTCAGTGTAATGATCTGAAACACAGCAAATTTAGACAACAGTGCACGAGCCAAGGCAGAATCCCATCATGCAGCATCGCAGAAGCTGGAAGCACAGTAAGGCAGAAATCCTGCAGCAAACGAAGCAGCTTATTGATTAGCCAATGTACATACATACAATGAGAGGAATAACTGAAGTGATGAGTGTCTTGAGGAATACTACAGGTTAAAAATGGGAATGTAACAAGGGGCGGGGGTATAACCTCTTTTAGACACAAATACAACACTCCAGAGAAAATGCTCAGAAAAAAGCATAGTTTTGAGTTACAAATTCAGCAACAAATGCTACTCATGGTAGAACTGCAAGAAAGCTAACAACATGGCCAAGACTTAAGGTAGGCTTGTAAAGTGCAACAAAGCTGCCAAATTAAGAACTGGAAGGAACAAATAATATTTTCATATAGTAGCATTTGTAGTAGCATTTGTAGCAGCATTTCCCCTGTTACTGACATAACGACCTTTCCCAGGGAAACCCTAAACCTGTTGTCTGCAGAAACCAAGTTCAGAAAGGATTTCAATGGAATAGTCACCTGCAAGTTTTTACACACTGATAGCAAACTCACTTTTCTCACATTTATAGCAGAGTGTGCTCAATACACTATGACATACCAGTTGATCGTTAACAACTATTTCTTCAACCTCCACCAATTCAGGCAATTGTAAAGGTTCACTCAATGCCTTCTAGGACAGTTGCCACCTAATGGAGCCACACCTTTAAAGTCCAGCAGGTTTGGCCTTGAAAGTGTTAATAATACTCCATTACATTTTGTTGTGTTATCCATGTGCTGTACCTTAAACAACACACTCTGTAAATTAAGTGCTTTATGGGGTTTAGCATGAAATGTTCACTGAAAATGCATCCAAACACTTCACAGCACTTACACAGAATGTTTTACTTAGGATATGATCCACAGCTATCAAAACACTATCTCCTACACCTCAAGTTCAGCTCCAGTGACAGTGTCACTCTTACAGAACAGAAACTGAAAAGTTCAATCCAAACTCCTTGCACTGGGCATGTAGGGTCAGCTCGATCCCCAAAAGATGGTGTTGGCCTTGCTGTCTTGAAATGACCAAGAGATTACAGGCATGAAAGTCAACAGAGTAAAGCCAATGCACCCACCCAGTTACCGTAAAAGTATACTATTACTGATCTGTAGTATGCAGAAAGCAGAGGCAAGTGCTGCATGGGAAGCTGAGAAATCTAGCATTTTTTTCTTAGAAATTACTTTTGGATACATATGATCCCTGCCTTCTCTCACTGCTGTTTCCAAAGGCACGGAAGTAGGATTTTATTGTGCATACAGCAGTCACAGTCCCTGGGCTGCTTTTGAAAACAGAACTGGAGAGGGAGAGAACCACCTGTAGTAGCACTTCAGCATCAGCTGCTATTATAGTGACCTTTTCTTTTTGTCACCGTAAGTATACAGCCCAATAATCAGACAGAAGATTTCGTGTTATTTATCATATTCTAAGGCCATATTCACCAACCTTCTCTGCTCTCCCCAGATACTGTAAAGAACACGCCACAGAAAACATGACCCAGTGCAAAAAGCCAGCTGTGGAGGTTGCATCACCAATTTGGCTTCTTCCCAAGAATCATCCTCCTGCACTCTCACTCTAAGATTTAAGCACATACAGAAGCATGAAACAAAACTAGCCTGGTAATGAAATAGGATTTCTCCATCAGACGAACAATTACACACTACAAAATACTTTCAGAGCAATAAATACAATTCAAATCCTCCCCCTCCTCTGTTTTTTAGGAAAACACCACAGTGGCATGCAGTGGTAAAGGAAAAACTCCTGTACTACACCTAGTAATACAGCTGATGGGACAAACACACCTTGCAGCATAATAGATGGATATATTCCAAGCCCTGCGTGCAACCACCTACCCGAGTAAGCACGGTGGTACACAGTAATGCTGGACGTAGAGGAACACAGAGGTAAAGTCTTCCTCCTACCCAGGTGGATGAGCTGGTCCTCAGCTGAGGATATGAGCAGAGAGCTTTCACTGTGTGTCAGGATGAAAACAAAAAAGTAATAGGCTGACTGATACACAAAGCAGCACTAGCAGTGGTACCCACCAGTGTTTCACTGAATTTCCAAGGATGGAAAGGAGCTCATGATTTTCTCGTGACTCTTATCAATACCTGGAGGAAACTAAGCATACCTCTAAATTCTGAACAACATCCGCTGGTGCAATCAGTAGAAAAGGTGATCCAGCTATAAGCGTGAATAAAGACATTGCAACTGTATGAACAGACATATAACTCATGTGGCTTCAATCATGAGCACCATTTACACAAAGACTCGAGGCAAAAGCAAAAGTAAGGAATATAGAAAACTACAATGACAGGAGATTGATATAGCACATAACATTTACAAAATACTGTCATAATTCTGTATGACTAACGTAAATTAAATTACAACAAGGAATAAATTAAACGGCCAAGGCATAAAGATTAAAAAACCCTAACTTCCAAAAAATTTCTCCTTTCGCTGCCTATGCATGTGTAGTAGATCCTCTCCTATTCTCGGGCAGTTAATACTTCATGGCAGACACTGTCAACCTTTTGTTCCTAATACAAGAGAGAAACAGAAAAACTTCAAAGTCCACCAATTTTATTAATCTAAACAAAAAGAGAAAGACAATACACAAAATACTTTCCTTGACAATTTCCTTCACATAGCATGATGTTATTTAGCCACCATATATTGTGATATCTTCAGGCAGCTATTGATTGATCCTATGTCATCTTTTCAGAATTTTAATTCCTTATGGGATTCTTGAATTAAAGACCACTTTGATGTAGCCTGCCTTTGTGTTGATTTTTACATTATTGCTTAAAACATGAGTGATTACAGAATACATGACTGACTAATTCTGAGTGATGGTAATAAGGAAATTTCTCCTCTCCTGCTAAAATCACAGATAATTTTTTTCTTTCTTCTCCCTCTCTGAAAGTATGAGACTTTCTGCAACACAGAAAATCATGATTGATTACAACATTGTAATGGATTACATCAAAAAGTGGGTGATTAGACATACAACATTACTAAGAAGTACAAGACTATTCTTTGGCTTCCAGTGTGACCCTTTTTTGTGTCTTTAATGCCTCATAGAAAGACATTCATATTCAAAACAAACACCAAAAAACCCCAATTCTTGCTAACGTGCTGTAACAACAGCTCCAAGTCACCATTTTTTCTATCCCTTGTGTTGCCTGAGGTTCCAAATTGACGGTCCGATTAGTTAACTCCCACTGATTATTTCAGATTTTTCTTGCAATGATAAGGTAAGCAAAAAGCAGGGAGGAAATTGCTCACCTCATCCTTAACAACACAAAAACCTTACTAATAGATGTACTTAGAAACATGAACAGGCAGAAGTGCGTTACAGCAAGGCATGTCCTGGGTAAAACGGGACCGCCTCAGAGGAAAGCTGGCCAAGGGCTGGAGCAGCGTTGCGCTCCCAGCGACGTGGGTGTATGAATGCTGCCACTTCACCAAGCTGCTCTCAGCCAGCCTTTCAGGTGTGGGGACTGCCAGGTAATGCAGATCCCAAATGCTGTAAAAAGGATCATCTATAAGACTATCAAGATTATCCAGAGAAGTCTGAAACCTTATACGCAGCTCAGCCCTGTCCCATGGAAACAGCTCTGGGCAGGGACTGCTTGTGAACTATGAAACATTTCCTCCCATAACACCCACTAGGAACCCTGAGGCTCTTTGGTGTAGGAAGTTGACTTCAATTGGTGGCTCATAAAGCCAGGAAAACTGAGAGCTTCTGTCTTAAAGCATCTCTGAGTGCTGGTCCACACTCAGGCTGGCTGCAGTTGGCAGCCACTTTGCAATTCCACAGGAGTACTGCACTGCCCTGATTTCCACCTCTGACATTTCCCTGACCCTTTCCCGCCTATGTGAAAGGCAGAAGGTCTGGCATAAAACCAATTATGTGGTCCTTGCTTCATCCAGGATTCCCATTCACCTTGTTTTTCTCCCTTACCACATGCAGCACAGCAGTGTAGTCAAGTTTACACAGGAATCTCCTAATTTTTTTAAAATTAATGATGCTAATGTGACAATATAACATGGGGTTAGAATAAGTAGCTCAAATTAGCATGTTTCAATCACTGAGTTGGAACAATTCAGGAGAGGAAAACATAAAGCAGATGGAGGAAAAATTCGAGAAACCTAAAGGAGGAAAATAAAGGGGAGGAAGACCTAAATTTGAAAGATGGAGTGTAGAAGCAGTATCTTTATAACATATTTCATCTTTTTAAAATTTCATCTTTTTAAAATTTCATTATTTTAAAATACTTAAAATTTAAAATTTTAAAATATATTTATTTTAAAATACTTTTTAAAATAAAAAGTAATACTTTTTTAAAACCCTCCAAAGCACAACAAACAAGTATGCAAATTGTTTGTAAGGGAGCTTGCTATGATTAGTGCCAAAACTTCTGCGGATGAGATGAGTTTCATCCCAAGATAAAACTCTCTCTTTTCCTTCTACAATTCATAAGTTTTCCCAACAGTAGACATTCTCAGAAAGACTTATCCCCCCCCACCCCCTCCTTCAATCTTCCCAACAAGGTTTTGCCCTAGTTCCACAATTCACTTAATAATTTGTTTCTGGCTCAAAAGATATTACCTGGGATAGTTGTACCTGCCACTCTAGCCTTTCGTTTTGTTCATCCAATTATGAAGGTTGATGGGAACAAAGACTGTAATTTGTGTAAACAGATCCCCCCTCCTCCCTCCCTGTCTCTGCAGCAAGTCACTGAATGACTTGAAAATGCATAAAATAAAATCCCCCAAGGCCTAAAACTCCACTACACCAAAATTCCCACTATTTACTACAGAAGAAAGAGAAAGCATTCTGTTAGAGGTGGAACCTCTGCTGCCAGAATTTCATTTTTAGTAAATCAAGAAACTTTTACACTACACCAGAAAAAGAGAGCACTAATACTTAGCAACCCCGAAAAGAAAAAACACTATATAAAAATGGGACACTATTTAACATTTAATCTTTTCTTTACTCAGAAGAAAATATGAGGACACACTCCACTCTAAACATCAGCTGTTGTAGGCCTAACTACCCCAGCATAACACCATTTGTACCAATTTACATCCATGTAAGTGTGGTCAGAATTATGAACATACAGGCTCAGTATCAAGTCAAATTTGCATTATTTCCTCTTCTCCTCACCCAAAGTATATCATGTGTTCCTTTCTGAACTCTCAAGAATACAGTATTCATTCTGCACAGCACCGAGGAGTGCCATCAGTATAAGTAACAATTAGTTACTCTAATTTGGTTAATTTAAGAATAGAAGATAAATGTATTTCTGCAGTTCCCTCCTTTATCTAGTACAGGGTAATATTTTATGCTACGATTACTTGCTTGTACAGCACTGCCTAGACTTTATTGGACAGCAGGGAAAGACATCTAAAAAAAAATTATACAGAAAACAGAAGGCATGACCCCCAAAAGCCTGGTTTACCACAATTAAAAGGAAGTAAAGACAGTTTTTCCAACAAATAAGACAAAGTACTCTGTAACATTGTGACCAAAAAAGAAAAATCTCTTCTGCAATAGCTCTAGAAAGCAAAGGTTATTTGCAGGAAGCACTGGAAGATTTCTGAAGTGGAGACCTCTGAAGGAAAACGGGAGCTGCCTGGCAGAAATTTTAGAAAGTTTGATTTATTGCAGTCAACATATTTTCCGGGAATAGCCTCGGTTCATAATCTAAATCATAATCAGACCCAGAGAGCAAATAATCACTTCTCAACAAGATAAAGATGGAACTCCAGCAGCAGCACGGGTAACAAGTTACCTTCATAAATAAGCGCAAAACTATGGAGTGCTTTGTAAGCAATGATCAATGCTTAAAATCAATGCTCTTGCAAATTGGAGCCAATGCAAAGGGGTTAGGACCATGGCAAGATGATCCGGTTGATGCATTTTGGATCTCCTGAAATAAATCCATTTACAGAAGCACTTCCAGTATGACTAAGTTAAAAGAGCATTGCAACAGTCAGGCCCGGCTAAGGGAACGCCTCCTCATACTGTCAATATTTCAAGCTGATAAAGAGCTGACCAAGTGTAATCAGCACCGTGATGAATAAAAGAAAGCTTGGGACCATTAACATTAATGGGACTTGTGTGGTTAAACGCTGGGATATGTACTGAAAATTTACCCAGTGGACCAAGAGATTTTTATTTTTTTGCTTATGCTTCCCCTTTTCCCTGCACACTGTATATGATCAGTTTAAAAACATTTGCAACGTAATATAAACATCTAAAATAACTTCATATGATTAATATCCCATGAGTCGCTGAGGGGAAACAAAAGGGAAAAAAAAAAGAAAAAAAGGTTTTTAGAGCTCACTCTGGCTACCTGTAAGACTTCAGAAAATAGACATGCCAGTGTTATAAACACAGATAAAATTGGCTGATCTAATATCTTCAGGCAGAGTGCCTTAGCCTTGGGGCATAGTGACAAAGACACACAGAGTAGATGGCAGGTGCTGGAATTAGGGAATGGTTAATAAACTGGATAAACTTTTGTGGGAAGACAAAAATTCAGATCAGCAAGTACAGTCATAAGAGCGTATATATCCAGGATATGACCTGGTTCGATAGTTTTAATTTGAAATGTGGCAGCCTGATTTTCTTATCATCAATATTAAATACTTAACATATACCCAGCACTGTACCAAAACCAGATGACATCGCTTTTTTCTCAACCCCCTGCTCCTGCAGACTCAAAACCACCATGTGATACAGTAGTCACACCAAGGGAGCATATTTAGCATTAGGGTTGCTTACAAGAGCAGGTTGTTTCATAGTGGTATATGTTTATAGTATAATTGGGTAAAACTAATATTTTGCCTGTATAGCCATACAATACAAAAGGTTTTAAGGAGGAATCTGATACAAGTTTACAGCTGTGTGAAGAAGTTACTGCTGCAAGGAAAATCTTTAAGGCTTTTATATTGTGTTTTAGCTTTGGCAGAGTGCTCCCAAAGAAGGTGGAATAGTATGGAAAGATGGTGTTGATCAGGATGTAAAAAGTCTCCTGATGAAGTGACACACCTGTGTCAGGCAGGTTTTCCAGACAGAGAAGGAAAAAAACACCTTAGTAGCACCATGAAAGACAAGTAAATGTCCCTTATGTCATCAAGGCTTATCATAGTTCCCATGATTTAAGTTTGGGTTTTTCTCCTCTTTCTCACAAAGAGGAGGAAAAAAAAACTATTAAGTTTACCCAGTATAAGATTACCTGTCCCAGTGTTGAGTAATTTGTATTTGTTAGTGTGGTGGGTTGAACCAGGCTGGAGGCTAGGTGCACCCAAAGCTGCTCTATCACTCCCTTCCTCAGTTGGACAGGGTATAGAAAACATAATGAAAGGCTTTCAGATTAAGACAAGGACAGTAGCTTCCAGCACAGGGAAAAGAGATTCAATTTAGAAAAAAAAAAAATCTGATTAATTACCAAGAAAGATGGAGTCAAATAGTGAGAAATAAACTCAAATCTTAAAACACCTCCCCTTGTCCCTCCCTTTTTCTTGATTTAACTTTACCCATGATCTCTCCTGGGGTCCCCCTCATGTGAAAAAGTCCTCCATGAACACGAGTCCTTCCCACAGGTTGAAGTTCCTCATGAACTGCCCCAGCATGAGTCACTCCCCACAGGCTCCAGTCCTTCAGGACCAGACTGCTCCAGTGTCGATCCCCATGGGGTCACAAGCAAACCTACTCCAGTGTAGGCTCCTCTCTCCACAGGATCTCATTTAGCCTTTAACCAACAGACTGAAGGAAACAGTGTGCATGACTCCACAAAAAAATAGTGTGTGTGACCCAAGAAGAAGGCAGGGATTAAGCTAACTACAGAACTGGGTGCTTGCACAATTAAACCTATCAGCAATATGAAGCAAAAATAAACATAGAACACTGACTGACAGAAGAACTGTGAAATTACGATGAATGGGTTATAAACCCAAAATCACACAAATATGAAATGAAAGAATAAAATGTTGTTTCAATAGAAAAAGAACGAATTATTTCAAAACAAAAGTTCTACAGGTCTTACAGCTAACAAAAAATCACAAAATGTGGAGACTGGAAAGTTCATTGCTGTGCTATTAGCAGTTCTACTATGTCATCAACTTCTTCATGAAGTTCAAAACATCAACTTCCAGTCCTTTCTGTCAGAGACAGCAGCATACAAGAACCGCTTCTTCCACCCACTACTAGCAGAGAGATTGTCACTGATTCACAGGCATGAACCTGATCAGAACAACTCACATCTTCACAACCTTAAAACAAGAATGAGATGCAATGTTTTAACACACATTAAACCAGAAGTTAAAATGAAGAAAGGAGTAGGTTTATTTACACTCTCTGCCATGAGCACATTGTCCCATTTGCTCCACTCGCTACACAGACTCTCCATAGAATATTAGATCAAATGTAAGTTCTCAATATTAATCTTCATGGCCATCCACAGAAGTGGTTCAAGATATCTCGAGTGCCCTTCTCACTACATCAGTGACCTCTCTGAACAACTGGTGTTAGTTTCAAGGCTCAGAAACACGACTGAAGTCCCTTTGCAAGAAGAATGGGAACTTAGAACTCATTAGATGAAAGCAATCACAAATTCCACAGCAGGGTGGAAGAGAGAAATACATCCAGAGAAGAATGTTAGGGAAGAGGTAAAAAAAAAAAAAAAAA
>VXBZ01012241.1:831743-976666 GCA_013399135.1 Heliornis fulica
AAAAAAAAAAAAAGTAGGTGCATGAGGAGTAAGGATAAAGGTGAGAATTAATTAGTTGTGAGTATGACCATCCTTTAGGAGATAATCAGGTACCACCTACAAACCTTTACAATGGTAAAGGTCCAACACTTCAGTTGCTATTCTTACTTAATACACTGATATGAATATTGCTTGGTTTGTTGTTTTTTTTTAATTGCACAAAACGCACGTGCAAAAAGTACTTATTGGTTAAAAAAAGAAATAGAATAAATTTCAGACATGTTTCCACCCCAAGTGAAAGAGCAGAATTTTGAAACACTGAATTTACAGTATAAACCAGATTCTTTTTAAAAAAAGAAAACCAACCAATGAACTAAACTTTCTTCACAGTAGTGTAGAATATGGGTAAAAAATGAAAAATTTAAAAAAAAATTAAAAAAAGATAAAAAGAGAAAAGCCAGGCTTTCCCCACTAAGTAAAACTGACCCAATAGTATCTTCTGCTTGATTAAAAAACCCATGTTGCTGACTAAAACTAATTATAAGTTTAAAAATGGCATGAATTGTATAAAATAATCTTTTTCCATTTCTAACAAAGATTATGAAATGGAATCTTATGGATTTCCAAATTTTTTTTCTCCTTTGCTTGCAACATTTTAACAAAATTCTGAATTCTGTGTATTTTAAACCCAAAGAACTCTAGCAATATTCGATACAGTTAAGGCCAGCCTAGATAGCAATAGTTGGTGATTACCAGATCAAAGGCCTTACTTAAATCAATAAAGATAGCTCCTGTACATTGATTACCATCCAACACTATAAAAATATAATTGCTTACCTTGAGAGGAGCAGTACAAGTGAAATGAAAAGGCCACAATAGGTCAATAATTATTTAAATTAAACTTACATCTTCCTTCATCAGATGGACCAAGTCTAGCACACACAGAAATGGTGGTGATTTACCAGTTTAAAGAGACATATTAACATGTCAGCAAAGGGCTTAGTAGTAATTGGGTCAGCAATTTTAAGAAGTCAAGGTTCCAGGTTGTCAGCTTCTCCATTTATGCTCCCAATTAATCTTAAGGTATTACAGATCTTAAGTCTGTAAGCACTGATCTAACTACTTTCGATCAAGTCTCATTTTGGGTATATGCAGTGAGATAGTTACTTTTTGGAGATACAAAATACAGTATGCATATATTTAGTATATTTCAGATATTTTGAGATCTTTTGAAATGTCCTTAAATAAAAAAATAAAAAAATAATTCATCATGCAACAAATCACTACTAAGGAGTTTAACATATGACATTTCTGTAACCGTATTAAACAGTCCTTTCACTTGAACATTACTCGGCACATTTGCATTTTCATTCTCATAGTGATGATAAGAGTTGCTTTCTGAATTCTTAGTTGCTATACAGTACTGTTGTTTGAGGTTACAATTTTGTCCATCAATGTTTGCTTTAGAGATCATCTATCAATTCCAGTGCATTTAAAGGAAATTATGTACAACTTGAGGAAAAGATAGGAACTCTGATAAAGGAATGTGCACTCCCAACTCATTCTGGAGAAGTATCTTGGAAAATAGTTTAGAGGCATTTTTTTGGTAGTTGAAGACAGCATTGTGTATAGCCCAAAGAACCAAGAAGATCACACTTCACAAGTCAAAATAACAAAATAGATGTAACAGCCATCCAATTAAAAAAAAATAAAAATAATATATACTTGCTTACTGAAGAAAACCATTAGCAGGTAATTTATGAGAAAACATGTCATTCTTGTGTCAAAAGCATTGTGTCAAAGCTTACTACAACCTTTGGAAACTCTCTACATACATATGATTAACAAAGATTCAATCAACTTAAAATGCTGCTAATTCAACACCATTTTTAAGTCATTGCATTGATTAAACAAGCCACTGCCACTCAGATACACAAGCTACTTCCTCACCAAGGTCTGCAAACTGGAGCAACAGCAGCACTAACTGACAAATTTACCTCTCAGATCCTTGACACTACTGCTCCAGAGAACTACTAAAAATATTCTCTCAAGAAAAATCTTTTATATTTGTTTCATGCCAAATACTTTTTCATTATTACTTTGAAAAAGTCACTTCAACCACTCTTATACCCAGCTTTACACAAAAGTGTTTTGGTTCCTTGTTTCTGTGGGTTAGAGATATGAATTTGTTACAGTGTGATTATCCTGAGGTAAAAAAGAAGTCTAAATCTATCAATGTCAGGTAATAGCTCTTTGCAGTATTGTTAGCTGCAGAATGGTAATGAAATTCACCCAATTTTGAGGGTGGGCTAGAGAGCAGAAAGGAAGGCAAAAAATCTTTCTCTTGGCTTCTTAATTTTCTACCACTTGGTGCCTGGCAGTATGAAAAAAAAAAAAAAAAAAGGTGACAACACTCTGAAGAACACAGAAAAAAGTCAACCTGGGACATTGTAATGGTCAAACCAGGAGGGGGAGAAAAAAAATGGAAAAGAGAAAAGGAGCAAGAAACGTAACTGATAGTGTCAAAGCAGGAAAAGGGTGAAAAAGCAAGAGAAACAGAAAAAAGAGGAAACTTAAATAGGGAAAAACAGAAGAACCTATAACTGCTGGTAGAAACTCTCCTTACAAATCCAATTGAAAATATACCTTACTAGTAAACATGGAATATGGACTTCACATATAGATTGTCATCTAATGCAGCAGTCAGTGTCTCCAGTAGTTCAGATCAGAAAGAGATTTCATGAATATTAAAGATTTTTACCCACTGACATTTGTATTAGTCAGCAATGTTCCACATGATGGATATGCCTGGGATTCTCCTATGACATTGAGAATTTTTTTTTAATTACTATTCAGAATGACTTTATAGGCCACATTAGGTGTTTAAAAGAAAACTCCCAAAATTTAGCAGATAGAAAAACAGGTCCGGTTGCAAAAAAATAAAGCATACACAAATAGAGGATGAATAATGATGTAGTCTACAATTATACAAACACACATTTCCCTTAAGATATCTGCCTCAAGGATTTTATGATGCTCAGCGACTAAAACAGAATTCATGTAGCAAATAAGGATTTTGTGCACAGAAGCCTGTCTTATCTGATGCAGCACTCTGTGGATGTTTAATGAAAGCAGAAAGGGACTACAGAAAGTGAACGGACAGTTTCATAGCTAGTGCTGTTCAATGTCACTCTGGAGAAATCTGTCGGTAGCACTGCCAGAGAGTTCCTACCCAAGGTGAGGCAAATCGCTAAAGTCAAAGTTTTCAGAGTTATTCACTTGTTATGCATTCTTTATTTTCTTGAGTGCTTGCATTTAAACACCCCACAGAGATCTGTGGAAGTGTTAAGTGTTCCTAATCGATCAGGGATCCTGGAAACTACTTTAAACACATGAACTACTCTGAAAACTCAGGTCCTATTTGTGTAAAACTGTGCAGTCCAAATTAGCATTCTTATGAATGCTAATTTTTTCTTTATCAAAAGTCTCCATTAGTAAGACAAAACTAGTAAGTGTTGTAAAATTAGATATCAATGATTACAAAATACTTAGTTGCTCCATGAAAAATAGCACGAGGCAGAGATTAAAATCTACATTTAGAAATGGGGCACAGAATAAGACAGATGTCAAGCCATATACAGAACAGTAAGAATTTTTAAAAGGTAACACCAGGTCCCTACACAGAACCTATGAATAAATAGTTTTTAATCAATTGTTTATATGCCACCACGTAAAAAACACATAAAAACAAGCTGGAATTAAGTTAATGCTGCTTTATTTTAATTCAATTTCCTAAATTCTGGGTGCTTAATTTCACAATCTTAATTTTTCTCATAAGTAGACAGCCTTTTTTTTCTCAAAGTTACCACAGTCTAATCCTGAATGATAGCTTTGTCATAATGGAATTATTCAGTCTATGATCTGATTGATTTTAGACGTTAAATACTGAATCTTAACACACGTAAATTTTTAATCCTTTAATTTCTCTATTCTGTCAGTAATTGATAAGGACAGTTGTACTTAGACAAGGTCTTAATTTAATCACCCTAAAAATCAATTAGAAGGTGAAAAGCTTCCTTATATTATTATTATGAAAATTTCCTGATCAAATTCACAATGCAATCATAATCAATGCATGACTCTTCACACACTCCCAGTCAATACATAATTCAGTAGCTACATCTTCACCATTTAAAAACAAAGTAGCAGAAGGAATTGGAATGTTAAAAGCAGGTGTAATCTAAAAGCTCAGTACTAGTCAAAGGCAGTGTCTCCCTCAAGTCACTGGACCAAATAACCCTTTACACAAATAATCTAAATAAAGGCCAAATGTGAGCTGTAAAATATCAATTTCATGTGAAGGATCTCACCAGCCTGTATAGAACCAAACTTCTCCTTGCTTCATCCTTGCTGAAAGCTCTCATCAGAATCCAAGAACAGAAAGAACAGATAACACTCATTCAGTTCACAAACTGCTTCTCAAAAATAAATAATCTAATTCATACAAAAGCTTATCATGCCCCAACCCCACTCACGTCACTAACTATCCTCCTGTAAATTAAGATCCATTTATCCATATCCAGGAAACTTTCCTAAGGGTGCTGAGAAACAGGCTTTTCCTCAACATAATGTTGCTTTAAAAGGTGAGTAAATAGTTGGAAAAGATTAAAAATCATTTGGAATTAAGAAAGAACTTTGAAGGGAGAGACAGCATCAGAAATAATACAATTTCTGCCATCCTGCTTTGGACAAGCCAGTGTTTTCCAAGCAGATGCAGTGTAACTGCACCACTAAACACAGAAGAGAATTTACTAGGATTAGTCTAGTTGAAATCTTGACCAAGTGTCATTGTTACTGTCTTCTGGCTCTAGCACAAACTAAAAATGTAAACGTTAAATGTAAAAGACATCAGAAAGTCGACATTTATTAAAATCAAAGCTACAGGAATATTCCTTTCTTGCTATTATTTCTCATGAAATCCCTCTCTTTAAAACTACTTTTGGATACCAGTTCAATGACACCAGCATATAAGAATCCTACACAACTCTGGAGACACTCAAGGTCAGGCTTGATGATGCCCTGAGCAATCTGATCTAGTTAAAGATGTCCCTGCTTAATGCAGAGGGTTGGACTAGACGGCCTTTAATGGGCCCTTCCAACGTAACGCATTCTGTGATTCTGAACTGAAGTACTGGCTTGCAAGACCCACAATTGCACTAGGAAATGAAAAGCATTGGAAATAGTCCATTTTCTTTTATCTGTGTCTGTGCCATCAGGAATTTGAGTCTGAGAATTTCTAGGAGCATTCATACATTTGCCCTCAAAGATGAACATCCACTAAATTGTCATTTTCTATGCTCAAACCTGCTTCAAGTTCTTTCTTTGACCTGTACCATTTCCACTCCTTGCTTTAGCTATATTGTCATAGCTAAATGAAATGATCCTCCATTTAATGCACAGTATCATCTCCCTGAAAAACTTCCAAGATATGCTTGGCACCATCCTTCATCTCCTTTTATTTTCTTTGTATTAAATGAACTTAATGATTTCGTGCAGCCTCTAATATTTTTTCTTTCTGTTTTCTATTTTCAACAACTTTTATTTCCCTGACCTTCCCTCCCAACAAATCCCTCCATCTTGCACCTTTTCTTAGCAGTGCACAAGCACAAAAGGAATCCCAGAAGATGTCCTGCCTGAAGCAAAACACAGCACTTCTGTAACTGTTTATTTTCAGAGATTTATATGAGGGTACCCACTATCATTACTGCACACAGAAGCAGCACAAAGAACAGAAAGTCTCCTTGAAATCTCTCCTCTCCCTCTTCACCCATGTAAACACAGAATATCATCCCACCTTTGGCTTCTTCAGTGAACTGAACTAATGCATGAGAACTCCATTCTTACTGAACAAAGGCCAGACCAGTTACTAAAACAAAAACCATTTTTTTACACAGACGCTCTCATTAAATTCAATAACCATTTTCTGTGCAGACCCCTATAGAGAGTTCCCACATCAGCAGTTTTAGTTGGAGATGAGCAAGAAAAAGACACACCAAATACATAAGGTATGCTTTACTGGTGGAAATTAGGTTTGTATAAGAATAGCTTGACACAAGTGGTTACCATCTAGGATCAGTTTATAAAAAGTACAAGCTTAGTAGAGAGTAACTACTTTTATTACCCTTGAGCATACACATGTGCTTTGAAATGATTGATAAAACCTTCTTCTTCTGCTAATTCTTGGGTTTTTCACCTCCAGAAAGAACGTTCACTGCATTTCAAAACATCTGGTTCACAGATACAGGCTATGTGGTATATTTACAATAATCCAAGCCCCACTTCTGTAACTAGTTTTGCACAGGCAGACAACTGAAACCACTATCTAGTCTGGGAAAGGACTTTTCCACTGGCAGCTTGATAGAACAAGAGAAAGCCACTGTTTTTACATCTTCCACAGAAGGACTAGTCCGTGCTCTGAAAGCTTCCATGCATGAGTAGGAAAAAAAAAAATGTTTTAACCTTCAGTGCAGAACATCACACAACACTGGCACTACAGACAAGAAGATGCAATAAAAATTAAAAAAAAAAAAAAGCAATTGCATGTTAAAGCTTGGGCTGCACAGTTCATCTGTTGGGCTACAAGACAGAAGGGAAGAATTTTTCTTTTCTCTTCTCTGTAGTGGCTACATAAATCTTCTACAATATAAAGAAAAAACAAAGGAAAAGGGGGATATTTGATACTAATAACATCCATGCCTAAAAAAAACATATTAGTGAAAATATTACCCCTCTAACACTGGCAAGGTCAGCAGTACCTTGGCTTATTTGCTGTCCAAGTCCCTGTTGCGCACATTCAAAAACGTTTCAAGTTGTTTTGTTCACAAAGCAGCACAATTCACTCCTCTTTCTCTATAGGCAACTCCTCTCTCCCAACCTTTAGGCTTCTTGGGATTTTGAAGGAAAAAAATGAATGTGCTTTTCAGAATGAAACAATTCATTTTACATACTACAACAAAATTCTTACTAAAATGTCTGTGCAAAGAGTTCTTAGGCAGAAGAAAAAAAAAAAAAAGAAAAAAAAAAGATGGCCAGCCACTTGACAGTGATACAGAAGCTCCTTCTCTTCCTTTTGCTGAAGATGAAGGCACAGGTTTGAATTGCTCATGTGATGGCAAAAGGAGAAATAATATGCAATATACCAGGCAATGGTATGGAGAATACTATCCAAATGTTTACAGGCAATAAAGAATTGATGCACTGCAACTCAAAAAGATTTTTGTCAGGCTAGAGGAGTACACTGATGGGAACCTTGTGAAATTCAGCAAGGGCTGATGAGCCCTGAAATGCAGTTCAGGGTACTCTTGCATTAAAAAAAAATAAAGTAATATTTGCACACTGGAATCATCCAGAGGAGGGGTATCAAGATAAGCAGAGGGCCAAAGTACATGAAATATGAGAAGTGGTCAAGAAAATAGGGTTTGCTCAATCTTAAGAATGGAAAGCTGGTGGAGATGATTTTGCCTTCTTAGACTGCCTCATGGAAGGATATAAAAAGAAAATTAACCCCCAAAAAGTGTGGTTCTCAGTGACAGAACAAGAGATCCAAATTCAAATACAGAAAATTTTTACAGGTGCAAGGGAAAAAATTACCAAAAGGCTGGTCAGATAGGAAACTGCAACAGACTTCTCAGAGGTTGTTCAAATATCCTTGACTACATAGGGAGATAAAACTCAAAGGCCTAAGCAGATCTAGTTGTTCTCAGTATGAATAGGAGGTTGGACCAGAAGACCTCTCTTTCAACCTGTATTATTTTATTATTCTATAATTTAGTGATTAAAACTTGTTTCCAGCCACCACAAACCTTATCATTATCCATAAGAAGAAAGGTTGAAAAACAACTAGAGAATAAAAAATAAAATAAAATCAAAACTTGTCCAACTCATGCAACCTACCATGTTCAGTTAAAATTGTAAATCAGGTCTGTACCTATGCAAAGTTCCTGGGGGGAAGTGGCTCTTTCCTTCTAAAAGTTATTTGGTGAAATTAACATCTTGCCCAGTTTCACTGGGTTAATCTCAGTTATAATAGGATATATGTTTAGAAAATGTTCTTCAAGGTCACAGAATCAATTCAAAGCAGAATCAATTTTACCTAGGTTATTCCTGACAAACACTCATTCAACTGTTCTTTAAATACTGCAGTATCAGAGCTTTCATTTTCCTTCCACAACAATATATTCCTTTGCTTAAGTAGCCTGCCTTTCAGAAAAAAAAACCAAAAACTGTAAGACAACCTACCTTGGTACACTTTTAACTTATGAGGCCATTGCACACAGTAGATATGGATAAAAGTTCCGCCTCTTCTTCTGCACTACCCCTTTTTATATTTAATACCACCCTCATGTCTCCTTTTAGTTTTTTTTTTTTTTGTATGAACAACCACATTTTCTTCAGCCTTTCCTCTTACATTGTTTTCAGATCTTCAATCATGCTTGTTTTCTGGGTTTTCAGTCACAATGTATTTCATAAGCTTATTTGGGGATACTGAAAAAGGCCTGTTTATTTGGCTCCATATACTAACGGAAATACTTGTGCTTTCTACTAAATTTGCTTAAGGTTACATGGAGTGAGATATGTTTTACATTATTACAAATTGCTCACTGTGATAAGGAGCTACAGGGAGACCAAACACTGAATGACCACAGCCGGGTCTCTGCACTTCTGCTCTGAACAAGGTCCCTGTTGCATGGCAAACCCATTAAGGAAGACCATTACTGGAAAGATTCCGGACTCTGAGAAATGTATGTACATCTGAGTCAGAATTTGGCAGTAAAAACACTAGCATAGATTATTTTTTTAAATACAAGTTTTTAAGACCACTTCATGACACTAAAAATGTCATTGTAAAAAAAGCTGTACTTGCAATGCTCAATATACGATCATCTTACCTCATACAGTTATTTTCTAATTATTAGAACTGAATTTGCATCATGTAGAAGTTGGCAAAGAGTACATATTCCAGGCAAGACACACTTCTGGAAGTGTGGTATTCTGTTTTAGAAAACTTGTATTCAAAGGGATGCATTTTCATCGGTATTACATAAATAATTTTCTTTTTAGACAAAAGGCATCCAACTATACAATTAATTCAACTGCTTTTTTTTTTTTTAATATCACAAAGGACTTCATCCACCTGAATAAAAAAAAGAATTCTTTTACCACTAAAGAAGGCTTCCCTTCACATATGGATGTGTAATTATGACTCCTGATATCAAGCTCAAGTTCTATTTCAAACAATGCATAAAGCATGCTTGGAGCATTTGTTTTGGTATCTTATTTACCAAATCAACTACAATAGCATAGAATTTTCAATTTATGTTCAATGTTATATTTGGAAAGTGTCATTTTGAGAGGTCAGGAGGAACACAACCTTCCACACAACCACCTTTCTAAGATTTCTTTCTTTTTTTTTGTGGCTGTTGAGTACACAATGAGCAATTCTTTCATAGCTCTAGAGATGCATCGAGTTTCTCTTCAGGAAGCTCAACTGTATCTACATAGTGTGGACTCTTAGGAGATTTCTTGTTTGTTCAGGTATCCAAGTGATTGCAATTTCTGTCCTTTCTAACTATAATAGGTCCTATCCCATCAGCTCTGCCACAGACTGACTGGTAATGGACAAATGAGAGCAAAGATTAAAAAAGCGATTTATGTAATTCATGAGTGTACTTTAGACAACTAAATTGCAGTTTTGAAACTCCTAGCTCAGGTGACATTCAGGGTTCAATTTTCAACCAGTTTCTCTTTGAATCTGGAAGTTCCTTTTTGAAGGAACTCAGCAGTTTGGCATCTAATAGTTCAATAAGAACATTAAAACTTGGTTTATCTGTCATTAAGAGCTTAATCCAGTATACTTGCTCTAAAAAAAGCTATTGCGCAGCTTTGTGATGTGATTCTCTACAAAATTTGAACAGTGGGACTGTTGCTATCTGAAGGCATAGTATCCACCAATATACTCAATAGGTTTGCACATGTTCTTTCTCAGGCAGTCATGTTTACAAAAGAACATGCTGTGATCCTCTACTCTCCATAAAAGAAAAAGTTAAAGCTGCCTAACTCTCAGGAGATATTTAGGAGTTAGGAATCCTGAACAGAAGGTAGTGCTTCAAATTAGAGACAAACTCAATCCTAAACAGGGTTCATTTACACAGGTCAAAAACTCATACATCAGTTTTTATCTCATACATTCAGGCACATTCATTCTAAACCAAGGATCAAAAAGGAATTGAGGAAAAACTCTTTTCCTAAATATATCTGTTGGATTGCTGTTGATAAAAACACACATCAGCAGTTCAACATTCTATTTTTCATGAATTTTATCTGATGATCTGGAAGGATCTTACTCGTAAGCCTTTGTATGCCTCTGCCAGAAAGTACCTGAAGACCCTAACTCCCCTGCTGAGCAAACTATTCTTACCTATTAAACTGCAGTGAAAGCCAGATTTACATGACATTGTGCTCATTAGCTCCCATCCTGTAGCCTTTTTGGACCTAGCCATTAGACTCTGTGATTAAAGAGAAAATAAAACTATAATTTTAATTTAAAAGACACCTGGCTATTTATGATTCTCTGATGTCCAAGTTTTCCTGTTTATACCCTGTGTAAAATAGACAGTACTACTTTTGACTGAGAGAACCAAAGAGACAGAAATGTTACTGCAACATTCTGACACTGGACCAAGAGATGTACTGATGAAGAAAACCACGTGAAATAAGTAATTTGTAAAACACATCAATTTCTGGAAGGCCTTTTAAGTATAAACTTCTATACTAAATAGACTCTGAACTTCAGCTCCACATCTTTTAAATCAGAATGACACCAGTTTGCAGTCTCAAGGGGAAGATAGGAAGATGAGAACTTGAATACCAAAAACCTCCAGAGTGATGTGAATCCAATGAGTTCCTTAGCTAAAATGAGAATGTTAACAGTTCCTTTGTCTAGTAGTGTTGTAATAGATATAACGAATGCTGCCGTATTGAAGAACTTCACGGGATATGAAAAAGTATTTAAAGTTCAAGTCTGCATTTTCAGTGAAATGATATTAACAGATGCTTAAATCACTTCACATTTTGAAGAGCTGAGAAATTGCATGCGAACAGTTCTGGCAGAAACAATCCTTTTCTTTACCTGACTTCCTCTCATCTAATGTGTACTCAGAACACATCTTCCTGTGCAGCTGGAGGCTTTGCTACAGACAGAAGGACGCTGCTTAGTGTAGCCAGTGTTTATTGCCCAACTTTTATTTATTTATTTTTTTAAAGATGAATTTGGAAACTTTCCCAGATAATACATCTGCCCCTATTACTTGCACCTCTGAGTGTAAGACCAGCCAGAGAGATAGTGAGGACAACTGCATTTATTAGCAATAAATAAACTGATCTATCTTTTTCTGGATTAGCAGTGGGAGATCCCAGATGCACTAAGAAGTATCTGTCTGCTGACTGACATATACAAGCTGGCACACTTTTGCGTCAAAAATGTACACAGCTGCACGCACACTAAAGCCGTTCCATCTATAAAGCACAACTGCCAACTGCTTGTCTTCAGAGAGAGGTAATAAGAGAAGGTCTCAACAACAAAACAAGCGCAGAGTACAACTAAAGAATATTCTTTGTTCCCTTAAGTGTCTGTCTAAACTCTCCTGGATTTGCTATAATTTTCTCTCCCTCGTGGTTCAGAAGAAGGACTGATATCTATATAGAAAAATACAGATTTATATTTCTCAAAAACTTCATTGAGTTGTCAAGTACTTGAACTATACTTTTTTGCGTACCGAAAGATGATGTTTAATCAGACTGTCAGTCATTACCAGATGTCTGGAAAAATTACCTAACATATTTTGGTCCTAGGTTATCTCCAGATACTCAGACTAACAGCTAGTCTAAAAGAAAGAACACAATCCAAAGAAATAATAAATTATATTTACCCACACACCATTGCCAGACATCAGGTATCACTATGAAAGGAGCTTTACTTAACCTCTCCCAACCCATCTATCCAAACTCTCCAAAATCACCTCAGCCATCTCCATAAGCCTTATTTGAAGCTTCAGTCTCAACTTAGGGAGCATTACTGAACCCCAGACTGAATCAGCACTTGGGTAGATCAGTGTCGGGCTTGCCGGGTTACAAATAGATAGGTATGTGAGCAATCCCCACATCGCAACACACTCGTCCTCAACACTCTCAGAGTATTCTACAGTAAGACGGAAATTCAGAGATACTCATAATTCTTTACCTGTCTGATTTAACTGTTTAACTAAACAGCAGTGATAGGGCTGACTGGAGTTCCAGTGAGAAAAAAAATGGAGCTCACAATTCCTCTGGTGTTAGATCACAACTGTCAACAGAAGAAACACAAAGTTTGGGGTTTTTTTAATCAAATACACAACAAAGGGTGCAAACTCTGATATCAGGAGAAGCATTGAGCAATTTGGATGAGGAAAGAAAGCCCAACAGCTGTTCCTACAGATTCCTGCACAGAGACAGGTTTTGCAAGTCAACATGGTGTCAATATTTAACTAACACATTATCACTTGTTATTATTTGACCATCAGTCAAATAAGCACCTAGCAAGAAAATAATTGATCTTCAACTTTTCTGTATTAATCAGAAACACGAGAAGGTGATTTTTGCTTTAAACAAAAAGAATTTGAACACACACGTAGTTGCAAGTATGAAGATATCTGTGCTCACATATTCCTGTCAGAATATTCCTGTAGGGACCCAGAAGATAAGTGATATCATCTACTCTGTCCTCTTCAAATCTCCGGCATTCTTTTGGGTGCCAACAACACTGCATGGTTTTTGCAGCCCCTGTTGTCAACAACCAGGGCTTAGTACCAGGTGAAATTGTACCACACTGTGGTGAGGCCTTCACAGTGTCAGCATGCCATCTCACATTCACTCTCAGTGTTACCCAGACTCCTTCAGGGTTTACCCTTCCTGTTCTCAGTCTCACAATATCACGTACATAAACACACACACACACACACACCTTTCATACAACTTTTTACATACTTTTGTGGGTTGGGTTGGGCTTTTTTGTTTGTTTGTAGGGTTTTTGTTTTGTTGGGTTTGGGGGGGTTGGTTGGGTTGGTTTTGGGGGTTTTTTGGGGTTTGTTTTCTTTCCACTCTGACATTTCTTCTTGTACTTTTAAAAACTCATGCCTCATGCACACCGATGTAACATTTCACTTACAGACCTCTACAACATCGCAAAAATGCAAATGGGTTCCTTTAGGTCTTTTCCCAAAAAAGCTACCAGAAAATGATGGTGCTCGCAGGACATAGGATAATAGGTCTGCTTCGTTCTGAAAAATGCCCAGCTCCAAAATAGCTAGTTAAAAAAGAGAGGAACATCAGAAGTCTGTCAGACTTTGTTCTTTCCCAACAAAACAAGGCCACCACACAAACATTCTGCGCGTAGAAGAAAGCACTTTTTGAGTGTTCCTGCAACATCATGAATCCTCACAAAGATACCAAAGAAAACATGCCTTAGGATTCACAGCAAATTCAGTGAAAAGTTTTTGCTCCAGAAGGATAAATAAAATCCATCCTATATTTAGCACTAGGAAATGAGTCAAATACGCAGCAACAGTCACCATCCTGTACCTCTCTGTGTCTAAAGGCAAGGGAATACAAATCCCACACGTTCAATAACATTATCCATGGGCTTTTTATATGAGAATAGAAATAGCCTATACATCACTAACAATCACATTACGCTTGCAAATTAATAACTACAGATTTTACCATGAAAATTATATAGAATATGATAATAAATGGTAAAATAAATGCAGAGTACAATTGGTACATTTTGTAAGTCATTTAAACTCATTACCTGTAAA
The DNA here is from genome assembly GCA_013399135.1 of Heliornis fulica. Classification (NCBI taxonomy): domain Eukaryota; kingdom Metazoa; phylum Chordata; class Aves; order Gruiformes; family Heliornithidae; genus Heliornis; species Heliornis fulica. The sequence goes on from VXBZ01012241.1 coordinate 845,633, forward strand.
GTAAGTATTGGCGGGAAGAGCGGAACTAGCAAATCTGTAATATCCATTTCCTGGGAAACGGATCCCTTTCATTACTTCTGTACTCAATGTAGCTAAAGATGAATCCATCCTTTCCACTTGGTAGATAGGAAAAGGTCCATTAAGTTCTTCAGGTTCATTCCAATTTATCTTTACCGTTGTGCTGTTTATACCTTCAACACGAGGGGCACCAAGTTTTCTTGGAGCTGTGCATTAAAAAAAAATAAATTATCTAGGTATCATTATCCATAACACTTGGGAAATTATTGATTGCACAGATTTTTTTTTGAAAAATATCATGCTTTAGTTTATGGTTATCTTAAGAATAATCACAGATATCTATAGAAGCACAGTTAGGAAAAAAGAAAAGAAACCCAGAAAAAAGCATTCTAAATCTTTATAGGAACTTATTTTCAATACCCCAATAAATACCTTATTTTTTATTCAGGTTTTGGCTAAATGTCTTTAGTGTTATATCCAAAGTATATTTTTTTCATGATCTTTAAGAGTCTGAATCACCATCTTACATAAAAACTGTATTTGAATTCCTTCCTTGATTAGCCTCTCATGCCATACTCGGTTTACGAATGTGTCTGTATGACTTCCAGCACTGAATTTGTGTGAAAGACCAAAGAAGAGTCTGAACACATAATTAACTCATTACATCTCAGCAGTACGGTACATGACAACACAAGTCACTGAACTCATCCTTGTCAACAGGAGCAAATCAGCTATCAGTCCACAACGCTGAAGACTCATCAGGTTGTTTCCTCACGGTGTGCACATCAGTGCATGTTCAGAAAATTACACAGTTCAAGAAAATGATCCTTGCTAACTTTTCCCCACCAAGAAAGACTCCATAACAAGATTACTTCCATGAAGGTATTAACATAAGGTGTTATCAGAATGATCCCCCTACCATTAAAACCAATACTCTGGCATTCACTTAAACATCCTGATATGATTGGTCACTCTACAACTGAGTTATGAACAAAAATGTCTTTTTTTTTTTAATACTGTGCACTAAGCCACTGGAGGGCAGCATGACCTGTTTGGACAATGACATGATGTCCATACAGGTGGGAAGGAAATGCACCATCACTGAAATAAATGATGTCATCTCGAGAAGTACAACACTCTACAACCTATAGAATCTGTATTCATCTTATCCTGCTTTTTTTTTTTTTCCCTCCTTCTTACCCTGGACTTAACAACAGAAACTTCATTTGTACCCAGGAAGTGAAATATAATGACAACTTATAAAAATTACTTGTTCCCATAATGACATAGTAAAGAGCAATAAACGCCTTTCAAGAACAATAAAACCTGAATAAAAATATGGGCCTTCGAAATCTGACATATTACCTTACAGCATAGCACCGTACATAGTGTGCATTCTTTAAAGAAGGAGAGATTGCTTCATTTAGAATGAAATAATAACATCCTTTCGACCATTTGCTCATTTCCAACATCATTAACATATTTTTCATTTTTCCTATTTGCTTGTAGCGTGTTGCTACTTTTTTGGGGTTTGGTTTTTTTTTCTTACTTTCTTATTTTGCTTTGTCCCCCTCTAAGTTGAGAAATATTCTTGGAGAAAGCAGGGAGTGGGGGAACTGGGAAACTGCCAATAACACTATGTGCTGTAAATTCCTGCTTAGGCATCATTTATGACTTCACAATCTAATTAGTATCTCACACTATGGCAGAAATTTACAATGTCAAAATTGAAGTAATGCAGCGTGAGGTCATAAGCTTTCCTGCATAAGCAGGGCACAGCACTAATGAATTGTGGTATTAATGCACATGTTTAAATAGAAAACATGGCTTAACAATCAAAACTTCACCTTTGAGGGAACCAGTGTACGTCAGCATTTTAAATGGGAACATAAGAGGCTGAGCCCTCCAGTTCAGCCTACTGATGGTAAAGCAGAAATGCTAAAATTCATTATTTCTAAAACACATAAAGCTAACTAACACTCATGACAATAACTATATCTTCCTTTAAAGTCTAATATTAATAAACGGCAGTTACTTGGACCATAATTATTGCATCTCTGGTACCCAAACCTGAAGCTTTTATAGGGCTTATGCAATTAACTACTTAAATGCATCGTAACACTTGCTTCTCTGACAGGGAAGTATTGATTTTTTAATCATTTTCAAGTCTCCTCTAGCACAAATAAATGTACTACAGTTACAGTTAATGCACTGTGTACACGCATTAAATGCTGGCATGACACAATTTATTATTTTGTGATATATGGAACAGAAGCCTACCCTTTGAGAAAGTAACATCCTTGCTATAAAATTACTATTTAAACTACAGTCTTGTTGATGCTTACGAATTCTTGTGTTTCAGGACAGTGAAAGACTGTACATAACAGGTTACATAAGTTAACAAAAAAAAAAAAAAAAGATAGAAAAACAACAACAATGCAAACTAAAAGCAAAACATAACAGAAAGCCAAATTCTTCCCAGGAAAAGACAAGATTGAAAATAAATCTGTAGCACTAGCCCAGCAGGGTACTAAACGCTGAAATTAAAAATATTCAAGACTAGAAGATACAGTATATATTTTCCTAAAGGTGTCACTGTGGTACCTGTAGCTACTTTCTGAAAGATGAATTGACTATAATTTTACCTATTTAATTTTTTTTAGTCACGTTCTGTTAAGACACATCTGTCAAAATAATGAGCACACTACATTTTAGTGGATTCAAAGTCACATTTTGTGTATTTTAATTATGTAGTTTTAATGTCTTGCTATATAATACATATTTAATATATTATAAAGCTAAAACAGTATTTAAAAGCCCATGATTGCTGCATGCCATTGTGTAGCAGAGGGCACAAAAAAGACCAATAAAGACAGATGGTCCATACAGCTTACGTTGAAGTCATATATCTAAATATAGATGTTGCTACACAGGTCACTACAAATAAGACTTTCCCATGTGTGCATGCACACACATGTACACAAAAATGAAGTTGGTAAGAGCAGTTAATTCTGTTTTGTTTGAAATAATATCATTTTAGTTTTAGATTCGAAGACAGATGCCAGCATTTCTCTCTGAACAGATGGTAATTCCATCTAATAGTGCATCTCTGTATTAGTAAGGTCTGTTGTGTATACAAACAGTAATAAACACTAGGTAAGGATCAAAATAAATTTTAATTGTTGACATTAAAATCTGGCAGCCAAGGTTCTAAGGATACAATACTCCTTTCTCAAGTCTGTCAGATTTACTAATACAAGTGCTAAGGCTTTTCCATACTCTGCCAGACTCATCCCAGGAATAACATCTTTGAACCGTGGCTAAATTTAACAAGCTTATATAAGTTTGAACAACTACTGCTCAGCATACCATAGGCAGATATTTGTGCATCCTTCCACAGAAGCCTTCAACTAACCACCCTGAATAGCTCAAAATGGTAACAAGTAATAAAAAGTATACATTTTTGAATTAGTGTTCAGTTGAATTCAAAATGTATACATACAAAATTAAAACAGAAATGTTGAGGACAAAAAAAAAAATCAAAGAAAATCTACTTATTTTCATCTAGGAGTTTACCTAGAAGGTAAAATTACATCCCTCACTGTTGGTCATCCATTTAATTTCTGCTACAAGTTGTTGGTCTAGAGGACACTGAGATTGCCACAGCATTTCTGGTATCATCACATACTCTGTGCTTTGCAAGATTTTTGTCATTTCAACAATAAATGACTCACGAAACAATACTTATATCTTCTTACAACATTCTGATTTTTTTTAGAAGATTCTTTAGAGTCCATTTTGGACTCTTCCCCAAAAGGAATAAAAAGCACTCAAAGTGGACATCAAAAGAAAAATTTAATAACATGACTATGCTACAATCGTAGTTCCTTAAAAATAGATGTAATACTCAGTATTTTTTAAAAATCATGAAAAATATATTGCTTCCACCATATGGGACAACCAACGACTCACCAACCGATTTAAGATGCAGCATATTGAGCTGACCATATGTTACAGTGCTGTTGAATGGCTGAGTGATTCATGCCCGTCACATTCTAGTATATCAATTAAAGCTCCTTGAAGTCTGCATGATTTGTGTCTCTGTTATTAAACCCTGCTAATTCATCCCACTTACACATCTGTTATAAATCTCTAGGAGTGCTGCATGATTCATGGCAATCTGTGAGCATGGTACAGCAAATTCTTCTCCTTGTAATTAACAGTAAATTGTTTTACTGCCATGCAATGAATTTTTCAGTTATATTGCAAATGAACTCCTAAATGCACAGTTCTTTCCTAAGAACTGACTTATATTATTAGGCAATTAAAAAGTATTGCTTTGAACCAAAAGCTTTTAATCAAGAAGAATGCAACTTAAACATAGCTTAAAAACCTTGCAAATTTGACACAGAGGGAAAAGAACAAACCAAGTTATTGTCTGAAGCACAATATGTGGCTGTTAGGGGAGGAGAAACACATACCTTTTGAGTCCCTACTAATTTCCTGAAACTCAAAAGAGCAGTTTAACTACAGCTTGAACACTTGGAAAGACAAGTTTGAGTGGATACTATTTGTCTCAGAAGTTACTCAAGTCATCTGTCATTATGAAATTTCTCAGATTACTTTACACTTTTCTAATTGTAAAACAGTGTCTTTATTCTTGAAATAAATAATTGGATAATTAGCCGAGCTGAATCATCAGAGGATTCCAATGCCGCTCAAGTGTTCTTGTCAAAGGTGAAGCAAATTCATTTCAGCTTCGCCTCTGCAGCTTTCTGAAGAGGCTTTGATTTTTTTCCTGCTACATTCTTGGCAGCAGCCTCAAATTCATGAGTCCATACATCAAGTCAGTAGTTTAACAACAAATGAAATTAAATTCAAAGAAGGGAAACTAATTGAAGGACAGCAACAAAAGTGTTTGGTAATGTGCTTTTTAATATGGCATGCCACATTTGCATGATAATTTTTCCTTTTTAGCATGGAGCAGAAAGTGACTAGCTTAATGAGGGATTATTCAAGACAGGAATGAACAAAATGCATTCATAACTAAGAACAAAGATTGTATTATGAAACGGAAACAGGCAACTGCCGAGAAGTAACTGGATGATTGGTTTATGCATTATGAATAAAAAGGTAGAAAAATATTTATATTAGTATTCACTAATGACTATATATACAAGATTGTTGTAATTAAAATTATAAATTAACATATTAAGAGTGCTTGTTTAATCACTTTGGGTCCTATTCACAATGAAGAGACCTATGTACATGCATGCAAAACAATATGTGTTTTCAGGCCGGTAGCAAATGGACCTCATATTTCTCTGCTGTAAGAAAGGAAAATATATGTTACCTATGACCTATTTAATGGGTATTGGTGATTTTAAAATTGAGGCATTGCTTTTTGTAGAAAACCAGTCTATGGCGGGCATAAACAAATGTGGTATTGCCATGACAAATGGGTTGAGGTTTCTGAAGAGGGCTTGCACTAGACCTTTTTCACAAGTGGAAAAAATGGACAAATTACTCAGATTATAAGGGTAATCAAAAAGAAAATGACATCAAGAAGTGTAAGACAGCCCAGAAACCCATCAGCATCATTACCCCAGCAAACCCAGAGGCAACTCCAAAGCCACCAATACAACTGCTTGAGAAGTCTGCCAAGAAACCAGATGCAGCTGGTGCTGGGAGAATATCTTCTACAAATTAGCTTCTGAACCCTGTAATTGCCATCAAAAGCAAAGGACCAGGAATACAATATGCTGGGGTAAATGGCAGCAGTCACAAAGCTATACTTTGGTGTATCTTAAAAATGCTTTTCATATCAAGTTTTTTTTTTTAACTAAATAACGAAGAAAGGCAAAGGAAAGACAAACTGAATTATAAACTTAGTTACACCGTAGTTAATGAAACATAGCTGTATAGATCATTTGAGGCAGCCTTTGACTACCTTATTTCAGAGGGGTAGGATAAACAATTGCAGCAGCCCAAGGACTCACATGTCTAAATCCACCCCATCAAGTGTCAGGAATTGCTGGGAACACAGAAATGTTTCTCTGCCTGACTGAAAAAAATTTGGAAAAAGTGTATGTTTTTCAGATGCTGCAAAGATAATGCAAATAATTCTTTATTTTATGAAAACACATTGTTAAAAAAAAAACAAATCCAAAACAAAACAAACCCCAAAACTCACAGACCATTCTTTTAAGGGATCAGGTCTTTACCTGGTACCAGGTTGTATAGTTCTATAAATTCCAAAGTACCATCTCAGAATGCTACAGAAGATAAAACTACAGAGCAGAAAGCACTTTTGAAAATTTAAAATACATAAATAAAAAAAAAAAAGCCCAAGACCTGGTAACAAAAGCAGTCTAAGTGTCATTCTCAAAAATAAACAGGAATTTGAGCCCAGCAAAACCTGGCAAAAATAATGACGTAAAATGTGGCTCTAGGTGTTGACATGAAAAATGTGTAATTACTGTTCAGTATTGCTTTCAGCTACACACACGCATTTCCACTTGTTGATCATGGGGTAGGAAAGACATAACCAAAGCTTAAATTTGATTCCAAATTTTCAAAGTATTAAAAATGAAGTTTTTCCTCACTTGTTAGACAAGGCTTTCAAAGCATATGCACAACAGAATACAGCCTCAAGAACCATGAAAATACCACATGGATTGTGGAATATGCAACCTCTTGTTTTAACATTTTAAAAGACGGATTATAAAAAAAAAAAAACAACCCCAACCAATCACTTTTAATTCTTTTAATTGTTTGAGTCTTTAAAAGGCAACTATTTGTGTACTTATACCACAACATACCGAACTGGGGATCTCTTTCTGTCCAGTCACCTTCTCTCAGTAATGCAGAGGGATTAGTTATCTTCTGTTACTTTGACATATTTCTTTTGATCTTTCATCCAAATACTGTATTGCCATGTAACACTGATCTACCAATAATTTTACCATTCTCAGAGTGGTCACACATCAGACATACCTATGCATGTTCTTTATCACACCTAATTTTCTTCCTGATTTCATATGCATTTGTTACAACTTCCACTCATCTTTTTTTTTTTTTAATAACTGAATTCTTATTATGTTTTGTTTGCTTCCTCACACCACATTCTTTTGGATCAATTTTTTTATTATTACCATTTACAAATAACATGGGTGTATACACTGGTGCCTATAGCGAAACGGGTTTGAAGGACTGTTTGCTCCTGGGTCATTTTAACCAATTTTAAAAACAGTAGACATTCCCATGGAGCCGGGTGGCTTTGTCTTTTAAGTCCTCTCTCAAAACTTCTTTTCTTACTCAGAATTTTTGCTTTTACTCATTTCATGCCCTTGTTTCTGACCTTATTTTTATTTGCTGCATTACACTATATAAAAAACCCGATCTTGTTGCCAGAAAAAAAACCAGAAATGATAGATTTTGAAGAGTATCTCTTTTTGTAGCTAGTTTTCAAACTAATGTAATGAATATAAACAAAGCTTAAAATGTACTTGAGATATCTAGAGATAAATTTTAGAAGGCGTTGACAATAAAAAAAAAGCAAGCCCCCCACTAATATACACCACTTGGACATGCCAAAATTACAGTCATCTAGGTACCCAATGATTTAAACATTCCACATAATAAATCAGTATGTTCCACACATGGAAAATGTAGAGATGGTTTTCTATTATCCTCTTCAAGAACAGAATAAAATTAAGAGTTAGTATAACCTCTAGCTCAACTTGGAACCTAAGTCAAAGCTTCTGGGTTGTGTTATGATGCAAGGGGACCATCATGCTGGAGCACATTTCAGTCGAGACTTCTCCAAAAAGCTCCCTTTGCCAGGGCATGGAGGGAGACTGGCATCCAGCCACTGAGGATGTCTCTGTGCCAGGGAGACATTCCTTTATGAAAAAGAAGTCCTCAACAGTCCTAGAACGGCAATTTAAATTTCACTTTGCACTGTTTGATGACAGAGAAAGACATTAATGGACTAAGACCTGACCATCTATTTTCACAAGTGATGGGGATGGGTTTCTCCTAACTTTGATCCAAGTTTGAACTCGGTTTTGATATAAAAATCATCATGTAAGTAGTGGGGGGTTTTTTGGTGGTTTTTTTTTTTTTTTTGGAGACACAGTTCAAACAAAACATGCATACTCAAAGAAACCCCACCAAACCCTAGATTGCTATTATTAAACAGTTTTCTCCAGAAATGAAAGATGGAAGATTTTGTGGAAGTTTTAAGATGTTGTAATAAGAGTAAAAAGACTTTAAGAGCATAGAAAGAACCTGATATAGGACTTACTCTTTGCTGTTAAGGCTTGTAACAGTAAGCAGGAAAAAGCTACAATGCAAGCCAGCTAATAAATGGGGATGTCTGTTACTGTATTTTGCATTCTCCCGCTTCCTCTGATATGATAGCATTAACCGGGGAGGAGATGGTCATAAAGAAGCTGTCAGGCATAACTAAGCTATTCTGAATCTTTTAATAAATGTATAAATGCAAAGTTGGATCATTTGTAGCAATAAGGTGTGCAAATTAGGCCATATTTGTTTCCATGGATGTCAGCACAGACTGGGATGCTGTTCTTTGCATGGCTGCATAGTATGGGATAAAGTCATGCAAGCACGAGACTCTGGAGATGGCCGGCTTGAAACTTTAAGAGGTGGCAGTATGAGGTAAAAACATAACTTTTTTAATCAGCAATTCATCAAGAGAGAAGATTGACAGAACAACCTTTGCCCACCAAAACACAAGGATGATAAGGTGAACCAAGGAACAAATAATCTATCTTCCACTTAAGAACAAATGGAAAGGCAGTTAAACACACAGATGAAGAACAGAGGACAAACTAGAGGTAATATCCCAACAGCTTAAATTCCACTTCATTTCATGTATATAAATCTTCCTATTTACTGGTTCTGGGCGGATCTTCATTCCCTGTCTGGATGCTCCTACATCTCTTCACTGATTACCCAGAGGAACTTTGATAGAATTCAGGCAACTCAAATACAGCCTAGGGAGCCTAGAAAAACAGTCTGCACAGCAGAATTTTTCATTTTTTTTTTTCCTATGGGATACCAAATTACATAAGAGAAGTAATTTCAAAAATCATCAGCCCAACATTCATGTGACAACATCACTAATTGCTTAACTGAAAAATGTTAATACTGTGAAAATAATTAATGTGTTTTAAATGCCTACACAAAAGGAAACCATGATGTTAAGAAGTCAGCTCTCTGCAGGTGACCACCAGTATGCCTCATAGCATGGATTATCAGCTTATACTTTTAAGTATTAAAGAGCTGTACTGGCTAACTTGTTCCATGAGTGGAGACTTGTGAAGCTGATTTCCCTAATAATTTCTCTCTCAAAACACCTCTTGATCCTCTGGTGACTAAGAGGTGAGTTCATGCCAGTCTTTTCCTCAAGGTTAATACTGGGTTTCTCCATCTCTGTTCTGTAGTGATGTGTATTTTCCCCTAAATTTTCAGAATGTTAGTACATTTGAAATCCCTGACACGTATGGTTGAAATATACTCAAACACTGATAATGTATTAAGGTGCATAGGTACATATATGCAGTTTCTCTACATATTGTTTCTCTAGGAAATATGAGCACACATTTATATAGCAAAATATCATCAATCTCAGATGCTAAATAGACATTTTCAGAATTTTCAATCAATGCATGTGTGTTTCTTTCAATTTAGACATACAAATATGCTATGTATGTATGGTAGAGTTTAATACAAAAACCAGGAAATTCTCCTTTCATGGGTTAAGCAAAGCATTGGCACAGCATGTGCCTTTTGCATGCCCCATCATACAAACATCACATACACTAACCAATGCCAGCAACAAATTCGCAGCTTCTTAGCATAATAAATGAATTAATAGGTTAATCCATGTCTATGTAGCGTTACCATTCAAACGAACAGGAACAAAAATAGGCATATCCATAACTTGCAGTTGATAGAGCAGTACACAAACCCTATTGCCACAGCAGTTTACCTTAAACCTTCATTGAAAATATTTTGGGTCTAATCTGTCAAGATAAACAAATAATAATTAAGCAAGTCACTTTGCATTAATACAATATCTATCCCTGTCACTGTGCATCAAACTATGATCATCTTAATGGTATTCATTAGTAAACTGTGTGTCAGCTTTGCACTTCAGAACAGATTGTTTCCTTACCAGCCACCAAGGTTTGCCCCATGCCTGGCTCACTGGTTACACAACCAATTTGATTGCAGAGCGTAATTGTAAAGTTGTATATCCTGTAAGGTTTTAATCCTGTCACTATATAGGCTAGCTCATGAGCCTCAGCTATATGCAAAACCTGCAAAGCAAACAGATTGGAAGACGACAGTTGGTTAATAATATTTTCATTCCTATTAAATGTTGACGTGTTCACTAACAAGAAAATTGTCTCTGAATTTGCAGATTCCTTCAATTAGATGTGGAAATGACTGCAAAGGCCAGCTGAGGGAGAGGATTATTTTGGGGAATCTGAACAAGCTCGGATTTAGGTGATAATACTTCCCATCACACTGTTTTATGAGGTAATAAGCCAGTTCCTGAGTGGATAAATGAGGAAACCAAGTTATTGCCTCATAAAACTGTGTGGTGGTGCAGTTATCACCACAAACAGTGCAGCTATAATGACGAAGATGACACTATTTAGTGGTGAAATCTGACCACTACTGAATGAGTGACATGATTAGCAGGCATTAAGAGGGAGGGGAATAACTAATACCTTCAGACATTTGAGTCAGCTTTACTTTAACATTAAGCTATGAGAGAGCGGAACTGAATAAAAAGTTGTATTTTAGATAACTTCTTTATCAGTTGGGCAAAAAAAAAAAATAATCTTGCAAACCTGTGACCAGAAGCAATTTACATTTAGATATTGTTACAACAGCCCCAGGAGCAATAGTATCCGCACTCCATAGACAAATAAACTGAGACCCATCTGTGGTACCACCCGAAGACAAAATCAGCTCTGAAATGAGAAATACACTGTCAGAGCACAGATCCACCCCCACGTTCTCATTACCTACCATATTTCTTTGCTCATTTCTCAGCTTTTAGCTTACTACTACTGCCCTGGTATTTTTCTGCCAGACCCAGTCAACTCAGAAGTTATAACAGTATTTTAAAATCATGTATTTAGAATTCATAAAGTTGTTTCTCTGCTATCTCAGGTTTTCCCACTTCACAGATTTTCTGCTATCCAGACAGGTACCATCTAATGAAAACAGAGATTCCTATAAAACAATGTGGCTTGAAGCATATCAGTAAATATAGCACTAATACGGAATAAGAGCAAGCAAAGATCACGTCAATTTATATGTTGTTGCCCGTTCTCATCTCTCCTAAGTTTGAATCACCTGTGACTTAAAAATAAGTTAGCTCAGGAATACAACTTAAAATCTGAAAGTAATTTTAACATTACAGAGCATTCAAACTGACAGGTGAAAAAAATCAGATCAGAGGACATACGGGAAAAATCAGAAATGATTCATCACAGCATCAAGGAGGTCAGACTTCATTAATTTTATTACTACCAGTTAGGAAAAATTTAATGTAGCTAACAATAATACCTGGGAAAATGGTGGCAGGAACCTCTCTTCTGCCATCAAACTGATGCTGTATCCCATCACATTTCCTCTTGCTAAATTATCTTCAGGTTTTTCCCATGACACATTGAGGGAATACGGTGAAAGAGGGAATACTGATGGAGATGGCATGAACAGTGGGGCTAAAATGAAATTAATGCAATAGCAGATAAAATAAGTGAGCAACACATGCAATGCAAGCTTTCTCACTGTATTTGTAAAACACTCTTTCAGTCAGTCTTTTCCTTTTTAATCTTATTTTCAAGACTAACAGGAATTTTCAGTTTATTTTGATAGCACTTTAAAAGTACCTCACCCGTCATTCTCCTGTTTTCTACTCTGACCATGAATGCAGAATAAAATTGTGGCTACACCTTCAAAGAAATACTAATCAACACTAACTCCTAACCCCTATAGCAGGTAGGAAAGTACATACAAATAACAAAGTCTGGAAGAAAAACTTCATGCAACCTGGGAAAAAACTGATAAAAGCAAAAAGTGTTCGATACTTCAGCATCTTAAAAGCAATTTTGTTTGCTAGGCCAGTTTGAAATTAACATGTCTCTCACTTCTTACAAAACAGTTCCCCTGTCTTCCCTAGTAAATCTGTAAAAGGATTGTTTGCACTGCAGTTAAATCCCCACCTGATTACTCTGTAATAATAGGATACCAACCCATAGCACTTCTGCTATGTACAAACAACTAGACTAATGGACCTCTTCTCAAATACAATTTAACACTTTTATAACATATAGTATTTAAGAACAGATAAGTACAAAGACTCATTTTGAAAGGGGAATTAGTTTAGCCTGCTGCTTTGCAGGAGCAAATGACTGATGGCACGATTTTCAGCATAATAGCAAACAAAAGCATGTGATGTAACAAGAGATGCCAAATATAGCCTCTATCAACCTGAAACCCTTAGATTTCTAATCAAAGCATTGAAATAAGCAGCTGCTATTTCAAATGACACATCAAGTGGCAAGCCCTTTTAAAAATCTGAACAGAAGAACATTGTGAACTGGTTAACTTCTGGGAAGAAATGATCCATGTTATGATACTTGGCCTTCAAAATAGCATATGAAAAGCATCAAGCACTATACTCCTGAAAAGGTAACCCTCTCAAATTCTTAAAAAATAAACCCCAAACAACAACTGATTTCTAAACAATCAAAGCTTTGGTCCAGGAAAATTAATTCAAACCTCGGTTCTGAAAATATCTATCTCCTTAGACAACAATCTTGACTAACAATACATTTGTAACACAACCAGTCTTATCATGTTTTTATACCTTTAAATTTAATTATTAACTGGAAAAAAATATTGGACACTTCAAAGATAGATCTGGCAATTGTCTAGTTTTGAAATTTAGGATTAACTGACAAGGATTATGTTCTTCAACGATATGATTTCATGGTGAAAAAAGTTTTTCCTTAATATACTAAGACCTGCAATAATTTGATACATTCTATTGCTAACAGAATTGGAAACAAAATCCCATTTTTTATCTGTGTGAATCATCATTAGATACATTATTAAAAAAAAAAACAAACCCACACCCCACAATCTCATTTTGGTTTTCCTTCAATCTGTATCAAACAATCCAAACCCATACTTACCAGCCTCTGCTGTTTGTCCTGATATCCAATCTGAAGATACGCTACCTGCCATGTTTACTGCTAGCAAATAAAATTCATACTCTGTGAATGGCTCCAGATCAGTGACTACGGTTCTGGTCTGTGGTGGCGCCAGGGCATTTTCATTAGGAGATTCCATAACTGGCTGGGGACTGAGCCACCCACTGCTTTGGAAAATACGAATTTCAGGAGGAATAAAGTTCCCAGATGGTTTTGCTTTTTTTCTCATATAAAGTTCATATCTTATAATTATGCCTAGAGAGGGGGAAAAATAAATAAGGCAAACCAGAAAAATTGGCACATTTAAACAAGTTCTGGAGTTCTACTAAAATATCAATGCAAATATATTTAATCAATCAACATCACGGATAATATAGCATAAGAAGTTTTCCTCATTTCTGCTATTTTCATCCAAATGCTTACCTTGACATTTCACTGTTTGTTTCTGCCTGCATCTAATTTTGGGATTTGAAAACCACTGACTAGATTACAGTATGACTTCTACTACCCTCACTGGAAGATGATATCCTAAAGTTCTGATCCAATGCTACTGGAAACTACTTTAGGCCTCTGATTTTCAAAAAGATGTATTTTCATTTTTTATTTTTTATTTTTACACAGTAGGGAATTTTGAGTGACATCTTAATGCTAACCTTTTAGAACATGCTACTAGATAGGAGACGTATACATCAATTTTCCATCAATGCTAACGTATTACACATGCAGGAAGGTCTTGCCACTTTGAGGAAAAAAAAACACTTCAGTATAGTGATATGAAGTGACACATGATCTAGGCTGGATCGTGGAAGCAGTTTAACTGTAGGAATAGATTATAAAGCAGCTGGCTGGAGATTTCCCAAATGGAAACAACTAAGAAACATAGCAAAGCCAGTTAAGTAGTATAGAACGTATTTATTTGTGGCTGTATTCGTGCACAGGACTGAAGAGGTTGCTTGGGAGAAAGAGCTTCTCCCTCTGTCATTGGGAAGACCAGGAAACCTGAATAGACATCAAAAGAAATACAAGAGTATTGCTCCAATCTGCCTGTGCCAGGAGTTACATGCATGTAATGGCTATGGAGTAAGCTACGAGAGTACATGCTAGAGGATGAGGGACAAGTGCTAACAACAGATCAGGAACTGTCCCTCTCAAGACATACAGGCATTCTCATGTGGGCATTTTTCCCGTCTAACCTGGTAATAGCTGGCACACAAGATGCTTGAACAGAAAGCTGAGCTCCCCATACACAGATGCCCATCTTGTGAATGGATCAAAACATTTGTTGCTGTATGCACAAATATTAGTGAATATAAGTACAAGTTCAAAAATCTCTTTTGCCCATAAATTAAAAGATAAAGTGTTGACCAATAAAATCCGCATCATCACAGAAATATCTTAACACATCTCTGTTCTCAATTTCAAAGCACATAAATACTATTACACAAGTTAGAACAGCAAATCTTGGCAAACACCTAACCCCTAACAAAGTTATACTGGTAATAGAATTAGCTACTACACATGACGGATGGTTTTAAAAACAGACTTCTCTGTTAATTCTTAGATTATTTTTTTCCATAACTGTTATCTGCTTATTTGTTCTTTGTCAGGCAATATCACCACATCTGTCTGAACTAGGCGATCTGGCAAATTGGGAAAAAATTAGTTTTGCTTTAAGTGTTTAATTATAAATGCGATATTTGCTGCAACAGATGTCATGAAGGGCTAAATCCTGGACAAGGGATTCACACATTCGGTTGCAGTTTTGGACTCCTAAACAATAACAGGCAGTCACTGAGGACAGGTTTAGTGGCAGACAGTCAAATTAAGACAATGCTTTACTTCATTCTTTTTGTCACATGGATGAGTAAATCCTAACTAGACTTGAGTTTTCAAACACTGACTTACAAAAGTAAATACTATGTCCTACCATTTGGTTTCTCAGGTGGTGACCATTCCACAGCCAGATCTGTAGAGCTGATGGTTTCTATCATTGGTGGGTGTAGCCCTTCTGGAGGAGCTTGTGCAGTAATTACTGTTACTGGCTGGCTCTTTAAGCAGCCTCCACTAGTACAAGCTTGCACAGAAAAAACATACTTTGTAAATGGAACGAGATTCCAAATAGTTGCTGAGGTTTTTAAGCCTTCATACTGACCACAAGGCTGAAGATCAACCAATCTAATACATGTCAAAATATATTTTTCTATGGGTCCAGAGTCATTGGAGAGGCTTGTCCAGTAAAGTAGAACTGAGCGGTGACTAACAGGAAAAACGGGATTTAAATGCAAGCTTCCCTTAGGCATCCCAGATTGTGTTCTATACATCACTGAGGCACTTCTTGTAAAGCCATGAACGTTGCTAGCCTGGACATAGTAGGAATAGAAGGTATATGGAGATAACATGATATCGGTGAAGGTCTGAACACCTAAAACAGGTGAGAAGAAAATTGCATCAGCCGAAACAGATTAAAAATCATCTTAATTTTCATAATTAATGTCTTAGCAGCCCTAACCCAAGACATATTTAGACCTGTTCCCATGCTCTTCTTGAGATCACAATGTAACTTCACAACTTTTTTTAATATTTTTTAAGCATGGGTAAAAACCCTCCCCTTTTCCCTTTTTCATCTCCCCCTGCACACTTGCATTGTTAAAGAAATAATTTTTTGACTGAATTTATTTTAGTCCTGCTTTAATCATGAATAAGATTAATACAACTATCTTATTAATCCTCCTTTGCTTAGAAATATTTATTTCAAATATAAATGAGCATCTATATTAGAGAATCTGAATTAGGAAAAAAAAAAAAAAACAACCCAAACCCCAAACCATTCTATGTTTTCACACCTTTTCTTTGGTTCATTTCTTACTGAAAGACCAAATATACCAATAATTTCACCTTTGTGAAATTTCACTCTGTGCTTTTGCTTCCTCACTTCTAAATTAGGGCTTAATAGTTCATTTGTTAAGCATTTTATATTGGATGAAAAGTAAAACAGAAGTGCAAATAATTATTAGAAATGTATATCCAAAGCCCATATTTACCTACCTCATCCTATACCTTCCATTACTCTAGATAGCTTTTTAGCAGCCAAGACTGTGAACAGCTCCAGGATAGATCCCAGAAGCAGTTAGACATCTTTGTCATCACAGCATAATATGAATTTACATGCAACCACAAGGTGTTTTGCCTTAAGAAATGGTAAACACTGAGTAACATTACATGCTGCAGCATGCATACCCCAAGTAAAAAAAAAAAAAAAAAAAAGAGGATCACAAAATTTATATCCCTAGATACTCATCCCTTGACACTGTAGTACAAAAGCAGCACTGTCAGACCAGTAATTGCTTGAAGCACTTCAACTATCTATAGCGATCACAAACTTATCACTGGAATCTGGGCGTAAGGAGACTGGTTAATCTCATCTTCAAGCCTTTCAGACCCTTTTAGGCAAGCAATGATTAATGTGACATCCTCATGCATTGTCAGTTAGCAGGGAAGTGATGCATCAGATTTCAGTCTTGGTGGCAGATTCAGCTATTTCTTCTTCAGCTTTCAGGTCAGCATGCTGTTCACAACTGCAGCTGCAAGTACTTGACTGTACTGTAGAGTTGTTGAGAGCCCTGTCTAAGCTTCATGGATACATCTGCCCTGGCTTCTCCGCACAGGAGTGGGTTCCAGAGCTAGCACAAGTGTTAGACTAGACTCTTGGACAGGCTTCCAAGAATCCTTAGAGCAGAAGTGTGACAACCAGTTACCGTGAAGGACACTGACAAGTAGGAGCTTGCCATGTATCCAGTTTCCAATTTTGTCTCCCGAGAAACAAAATTGACACAAAGTCAGCACACTAGAAAATTGAAAGCGCTGCACCTTATGGGATGGTAGGATCCCCATCCTATGTGCTTTCAACTCAAGAGCCACAAAAAGAAAAAAGAACTCTGGAAAAAAAAATAATAATAAACCCATCAAGACTGCTAGTAGCAGCATCAAGTGCCACAAATTCTCATGAGATGACACAGATGGAGTACTCCATGAGCTAGATTGTAAGACCTCCCACCCTCATAACCCAACCCTCCTTTAGATCCATATACTAAATGGAAACTTGATCTGGAATCATCAAGTGAGCTAGAACCTGCTCCTGATCCAAACCAGTAGTCCTGAACCAGCAACCTGGTCCAATACCAAATGGAGTATCCAACCAAACTCAATCTCTGGAGTCAACAGGGGAACCAGATCATTATCTCGTTCTACACAGCTAGCAGTATATGATCTAGGCATTCCAGACAATCTAGAATCTGCTCAGGAACCCATAAGCCATCTACACTCCAATTCAGAGCAAATAAATGATCTAGAACATGACCTAGAGCTGCCTCCCTACCAAACTGGCCACACAAAATTCATACTTGCTCTAGAAATGACTGCACCCACACCACCACTCCAGCTCTCCAACCAACTCCTGAAACAGACCTGGACTCCAGGACCTCAGATCTGATGTTGACAGCAAGCACATTACTTTCTTGGTGTTGTCTGCGGTAGGAATATAGGCTACATAATATTGGATAAGGCCAAAAGTGGAAGGGTCTACATTCCCCAGATGAACCTAATGGATTTAGCTACATTTACAAATAATTAGAACCACATACGAACTGCAGTTAGAATCATAAGCAATTTGGATTTTTTAAAATATTTCAGAGCAAGTATTTGAAAATATCCTCAAGACAAGGATTGGTATCTCCTGAGCCTCCGGTTTCCCAGAGCAGTTGAGAAAACATTTTTTTAATTGGGCATTCTGCAATACTATTATTAGACCACAAGGTTGATTGAGAAGATCATTATTAATTTTTCTTGGGAAGTTCAATGTTTCCATAAAATTCTCATTTAGTCATACGATAATGTTTATCCAGTTACACTCCTGGGACATTTCATAAGCATTACAAATTCCACACTGCAGTGAGAGAAAAAAGTAACATTATCAAAAGTTCTGACACCAATAACAACATATTCTTGATATGCAAAGACCAGGAGATGATTTCAAGTCAGTAATTAGGGGATTGTCAGGAAATGTAAAACCTTCTTTTGAAACCAAATTTATGCTTGTACAAAATAATATTTTGTTAAATAGAAACATATTTATGTCTCATTATACAGCTAAATGCATGAAAAATCTTTAACAATTTAAAAAGTATGGAGATACAGTTATGAAACAGCATCCTCAACACGCTTGGTTTTAAGTACATTACAGAGCACAGATTTGTGACAATAAAATTGGCTTTTATATCAAAATAAGGAATTGGAATATTTTCTATTAGCTCTCAACTTATTTTTAATGCTTCTCTCTCTCTCAGTCACTTAATTCCATGTTTACATGGGGTCACATGCCTTTCCTTGTGGTATGTACTGTAAATATCCAAACTCACAGCATAAGCCACAGAGTTTCCAACCGTAACATTGCAGTATGTACCACAACACAAAAATATAAGGTGCATTCCAAAGGATCTGTCCTTCCACTGAATAATTCTCTCTTTTTACTCCTCCAGAGTACATGCTAATAGTTAAACTCAACTTATGCAAAGTATTAATGCTGCATTTATCAGTATGAAAATGCAACAAACTGATGAAGCTGCTAGAGTAGTTTAGTGTTTTTATTAAACCACATTGGTCTTATAAAAAAAAAAAACCAAAGCCACACTTGTGTGCCATATGTACACAAAATCAGTATCCAAATCCATCTCCTTTGATAAGAAGATCAATAGTAGCATAAAATGGCCTTTCCATCTTAGACAGTGTCAAATCCTCGAGGATTGCCTTCTGAGGATCCCTTTGCAAACCTCAACATGAGAGAAGTGGTGCTGCTAAAGGCAGATCAGGAGCTACACTGATATCTCAACCGAAGGTGCTAAAAGTTAGAGACCACAAAAAGCTTTCCTAATCTGTTAACAGTTTAAAACCAGGAAGACGAAAAAAGTGACTTTAAGCACATTACGGTGTCTTCCATTCACCTTCATTCTCTCCCTGGGACTTTGCCTCTAATATTTTGGAGCTTGTGTATACTTTCAAGGAATGCTTTCAGTGACTCAGTTCAAGTTTTTCATATTAAAAAGTAAAAAATTTGGGGGTGACTTGGTTTGCTGGATTTTGGACTGAAGTATTCATTTCTTTCAGCTAAATTAGTAACACAGAATGGTAATTCACTAAAGGAAAACAGAATAATGCATTCAAAATCACAGAGAATGATGAGAGAAACAAGAACTAATTAAGAAAAATTGCATAGACAGATAAACAGACAGACATATAAATACTTACTATAAGGGTGGTAGTCTTCAGTTGTATAAATTTCAAGCTCATCCCTATACAGCTGGTAAATAAGCCTGTTTGAATTTGGGGAGTCAGGGGAACTCCATGAAAGGCTGATAACAGAGGAATTGATAACTTCTCCTGTAGGAGGAGGTTGCTGGAATGGAGCTGACACACACACAAAACAGGATGTAAAAATAAAGGTAATCAACAATCACATGCATTTAAATAAAAATGCAAAGAAACCGCTAAGTTTTCTTCAAAATAAAACTGGCAAGTAAACATACACTCATGCAGACATGATATTAAGAGGCTAAACTTATCCATCCAAACGCTCTCCAACAAAGCTTTTTTATCCAAGTCCATGAAACAAATTTCTATATTTAAACAAGTGACAAATAAAATTAAACCCCCTCCCCTCTCCCAAATTAAAGCAAGTATACCACGGTTTTCGAAACACTTTAGGGGAACATGTTTATCTGGTCACATTATTGAAGTCTACAGCTCAGTTATAATTTATGTATTTCCAGAGGATTCATTTCATTTTAGCATAGGTTAGGCATAACTTCCTCTATAGAATAGAAATGGAAAGTCGAACTAAGTACAAATTTCACTGAAGTGTTACAATAAGCCTACTTAATTAAATGACAAAAAACATAAAGGGGCAAATTTTGAAGGTTATTTAGACAATTTACTTCCATTTGTGTCCAATGAAATTTAAATCAATGACAGCAAGGTGTATAACATTTTAAGAAATCAACTTGAGAATCCTATTTACCAAAACAATACTCTATCACTTCCGCTAAATCTGGAATTTGTGCTACTCAATTGCACTAGTATCAATAAAGAAAAAAAAAAAACAAACAACCAAACCTCAAGTTCACAAGCCAAAAACATCATATTTACAGAAAGGCCAAAGTACCTCCTATGTCTCTTTTGTAATCCAACTGTACAGTCATGGACCTTGCTAAAATAATGGCTATTACTCAGAAATTAAATTTTATACTGCTAGATCTACACATACACATATATACACACATGCACATGAACATATGGTTTTACAGTTGAACTGGACAATCTTTTTTCCAACCTAAATGATTCTATATTTATGTTAAGTCAGACCATGACTCCATATCCTGCTATGAGATCTCCAGCCAGCCTGTTGTATATATATAGACACAGAGTTTTCATTTTTTTATATATATATATATACACACACACAGAGGCACACACACTATAGACTATGCTATAATAAGGAATGCACTATTTTCTGTCCCTTAGTGTGATTGCTATAGCTTGAATTAAGGGGGGAGTGTACCCTTCCATACCCCTCCTTACCCAGTGAGGAAAAGCCAGGGGAGTGTGGATCTAGAGGAAAACATTTTGCTCCAGGAAAGGCAATAGTACAGAATAGCACAGTCAGAAATAAGTATATGGAGTAAGCTGAAAGTAGCCAGACCGTGAACCATCCAGTAAGTTTTTCTTGCTTACTTTAAGCAAAACAGGAAATATCAACATTAAAAACATGGGGTTTGGGTTTTTTTTCCTCCTTCTCTTTATAAACTTCTCTATGTGGATACTTGCTTAATATACACCATTCACCAAAAATTATCAAAATCTGTTCAGCCAAGCTCACAGGAGACAAGCATCAAAGCATAAAGCTACAAGAAAAGAAATAACATGAAGACTTCAAGCTACAGAAACAATATATGTAGAAACTTATGACAATATCAGTGGGTAACATTACATCTGTGTTCTTGATAGATATCTAAAATGTGAGTTGAAGCTCTTAATTTATAGTAAGAAATGGAAAAGCCTGTCTCCTACTGCAGTCTCCCAGACATGAAATAGCAGAAAGATATTCCTAGAGTTCATTGGATTGAACAGAACACAATCATCATCTCCCATTCAAAAGCACAGGTTGCTTTGCTGCCAATCTAGAGCGTTTGAGTTAGCACAGTTAGGAAACGAATGTATGTTAAAGTGCCTACTGGAGTAAACTTTGAGAATCAAAGGAAATAAGTACTTCTAAATCCAGCATTTTTTTAAAAGTTTCTCTCCATATAATAGATGCCTACAAGACATGAGCAACCTTACAAATATACCAAGATTACTGTCATTCTCTATTGTCAGTCTCATGCTCTTGCATGTTGATCCCATAAGTTTGCTCGTTTACATTTTAGCTGTCAGCACAATCCTAAGCACAGGTACAGTGAAAGAAGCCCTGAGGAGAAGGGCTTGGGGTGCTGATCAGTAGCAAGTTCAACATGAGCCGGCATCATGCAGCAGCAGCTCAGGCCAACTGTGTCCAGGGCTGCATCAAGAACAGCATGGCCAGCAGGTCGATGGAGGAGATTCTGCCCCTCTACTCTGGTGAGATCCCACCTGGAGTACCGTGTCCAGCTCTGGGGTTCCCAGTACAGGTAAGAGAGAACTGTTAGAGTGAGTCCAAAGGAAGGCCACGAAATTGATCAGGGGATTGGAGCATTTTTCCTCTCCTATGAAGACAGACTGAGAAAGTTGGGCTTGTTCAGCCTGGAGAAGAGAAGGCTCTGGGGAGGCCTAATTACAGACGACCAATACCTAAAAGGTCAGAAAAGAAAATGGGAAAGGGGCTGTTGTTCATCTGGGAGTATAGTAATAAGACAAGGGGCAATGGCTTCAATCTGAAAGAAGTTTAAGATTAGATGTTAGGTAGAAATTCTTTACTATGAGGGTGGTAATACACTGGCACAGGCTTCCCAGAGAAGATGTGGCTGCCCCCTCCCCCTCACAGTGTTCAAGGCCAGGTTAGATGGGGATTTGGGCAACCTGGGCTGGGGGAGGGNTGGTGGAGGGTGGCTCTGCCTATGGCAGGAGATTGGAACTAGATGATCTTTGGAGTCCCTTCCAACCCAAACCATTCTGTGATTCTATGATCCTATGAATAACCAAAAGACTGCAATTGCTATATCAGTTATGTCCAGAAGAGGACTCCACTTGTCATTTAGAATACCGCCTGATGTTGGGGTTTTTTCAAACTAAAAATCTATGATATTATTTATCTATGTCATATTATTATTAATCAATTTTATAGTTGAATTGCCATTGACCTTTATCCAGCGTATATCCCAACATAAATAAGTAGGTTGGTTTATGTTTGTAAAGCACTTTGAAGATGAAATGCATCATAAAAGTGCCATCTATTATTATTATTATACATTCAGCTGAAACATCCTACATTTTTCAAAGAAACAACAAGCCAATC
Organism: Heliornis fulica; assembly: GCA_013399135.1. Taxonomy (NCBI): domain Eukaryota; kingdom Metazoa; phylum Chordata; class Aves; order Gruiformes; family Heliornithidae; genus Heliornis; species Heliornis fulica. The sequence continues at coordinate 868,454 of VXBZ01012241.1, forward strand.
AACTATCTGCACAATGCTATGTCTTCTAGAAAAGAACATGTGGAGAAAAAAAAAAAAAAAGAACAAAAACTGCATCTAAACACTTCCAAAACGAGAAAGAAAATCTTTGGAAACAATTAAGTCTCCTGGTTCTATTGAATTCATAGCACTGTACATTCTGCAGTGCATATTACTTGAAATTTAAACCAATTTACAATGAAATACAAACTGGAATCAAAGTGAGAGCTACCTTTCCTTCTAAAGAAACTTTGTGCATGTATATCTCTGCCTTCAACTCTTTAGTGTGCACATATCACACGATGAATAGAATCATAGATACCTGTAAAGAATGCACAAAGAAATATTTCGTGGAAGGAGGGTCCAGAAGCACACTGTGGCAATTACTTGGAACATCTAACCCTGTTGTTGCATTGTACATGGCTACCTGAGCTAGTCTCACAGTGGGAACACTTTAGCTGTTATTAATTAGGCCTTCTGACAGAAATCACCAATTAGCAGTGAACATCATTCACTGGTTACCTGACTTCCAAGACCAAGTTGTTAACTGTGTACAGCATTAAGGTGTGTCACAAAAATGTAACTTTTTTTAGCTGAGGTCCTACCTACACAGTTTGGCATTACATGGTACGATGTCCACAAAGCCCATTTCTGAACATCGGCCTGAAAGCAGCTGAAAGATTTAATTTCATTATTACATGTAGAATTATTCCTCTCCTTTAAAATCCTTTCCATCTTAGAGATTGCACACCAGTGAGAAAACATGGACATTTGATTTTGTCTACTTATGACACAAATGAAGGCTGAAATAGTGCTATCTCTTCACATTCAGACTCTTTGCAAGAGCAGAAGTGCAGATGTTCCACTGCAGTGTGTTTCATTACAATTCGTTATCTGAACATCAACAAGCATTAGCCTCACCTCGCACACACCCATTCATGATGCTCTGGTTATACCATATCAAATATTTTCCCAAACTGACTGAAAAAAAAAAGCCGCAGTAGGAGACAGGCACTGAGGAGCAGATTTTGAACTAACCACCAGGAGCAGGTCTTCATCAGACCTTCTGTTCTTCACACCTCCCGAAGGCAGATATACTGTTCCCTGCCAGTGGCAGGAAAGGGGGCTAAGCTTTAAGATGTACAAGAACTAATGCATTCATGTGACTAAAGGATGAACTTGGCATTGGCCACTTCGAAGAACGTGGTGGGAAGTACAATGGAACTATGGCCCGGTACTTCTCTCTTGAGTTAGACTGCAAGCATAAGCCATGTGTGTATGGCATGAAGCATTCTGAACATCCCTCTAGAAAACAGTCCTAAAATACTCAGGGACCAGAAATAGGGGGAAGGGGGGAAGAGAAAAACTTCGAACCCAGTTTTAGTACTGCTGACCTAATTTAATACTCACTAAATCAGTAAAAAACCCATTTATTTGAAAGACATGCTTTTAAGACCTAACATCCACTTACTTTTACTGCAGCCAAATAGGTTGTGGACATCCAAATTACTAGCATCCGGAACACAGTTGTCACATTTCAAGCCAGTTACAAATTGTTTACAAACACACTGTCCAGTAACAAGATGACAAGTCCCACTAATGGCTCCTGCAGGATGACAATTACAGTGCTGACATCTATAAACAAAAACAAATCAAGGAAGTGATCAAAACACATTAACACTCTAGTTAAGCACAGTAGGGTTTTGTTTAAAAGACTCATGGGTAACATACTTTTAAAAATCAACAGTTCAGTATCCTGAATTAAAAAAAAAAAACACAAAGTGTGCCAAACAAAATAATATTAACATCACAATGACAGAATACTATGTTAATTTAAATCAAAACTGCTCAAAGAGCTTTTATATATATTGGTCCATACCCAAAACATATATTGGTCCATACCCAAAGTGGATAATAATTATGCACCCAGTCCTGCAAGGCTCGCTCACACAACCTCTCATGCACAGTTGTGAAGTAATACACATGGAACCAGTTTCGTAGGTTTCCAGACAAAATACACAACCTTCCAACTTGGAGGAAATCAAGCTTTTGTTGAAAAAAAAAATTCATTAGTAATTTCTTGTCTACAAAGGCAATTTAAGGTTGGAAAAAAAAAAACAAACCCATGCTGTGCATAAAGAGAATTTAGACAAAAATTGAGGGGAAATAAAACCTCAAAACAGTGAAAGCAATCAAAACAGCAAAACCATTATAGTATAACAGAAAGAACATATTCTTTGCTGTCTGATGGACAAAATTACTAAAAAGAGTATTTAATTAAATCTGTAAATTAAATTATTTTTAATTAAAAAGAACAAAAAGAAGCATTGGTATCACACAAATGCCACATTTAAATTCTGTAAATCTCTCTGGCATCAGCAGAGTATTTTCAGGATTAATTTATGCTTTGGCTTTTGCATGCAAAACCTCTCCCGATCAACTTGTTTTTCACTTGATATATTATTTCCCCCCCCAACATTCATTTATAATGGGGACACCAATGTCAGATCATGCAAGTATTCAAAGACTTAGAACATCTCAGAAGTTGAGCAAAGCAATTTTTTCCTTGCTGCAAATACTGTTGTGCTCCCCATTGCACCACAGAGCATTGTTACTGGTCATAACAGAAATGGCAAGTAAAACTTGGTACTTTAGATGCTAATTTCACTATATTTTGATTGCTGTAGAATAAAAGATTTTTGAAAAGTCCTCAAATGGGAGAAATGTGGAACTGTAGAGAGCATCTAAAATATACTGGGAAATTGACACTCAACTCTCCTTGCCCCGAGCTGGCAAAGTCCCATTTTCAGGTATGAGCAACATCAGCCTACAGGGCTTAGATTACTCCAGGTGCCAGGTCCCAGGATGATGAAGCAGCAAAAAGACCTTGGCAATGTCCAAGGGAGACACAGTCATGACACATCCCCTTTGCTCTACTAATTCTAAGGCTATACCAGAGTTTTGATTCATTTTTGGTTGATATTTCCTTGCCCAGTTTCACCAGATCCAAGCAAATAGGGGATGGTGCCTTTACTCAAAGTTAATTCACTGTTTTTCAAGTCATTACCATCGTGTTGTTCTATCTCTTTCTATCTATATGAAGGCAGAAATAAAAGTGAATTATGTTTTAGGTCTTGTGATTCTGTGATTCTTAAGGCAAAGGAGAGAGAAGGGGAGAAGGAAACTGTTTTCACATTAGGACACTAAAATTCAGGTCAATAATCAGCACAATTGACATTAAATGTGACAGATTTTTAAACAAGTTTAAGAAAACTCTTCACATACATTTTCTGTCCATCACAGAGCTCTGTGTGTGTTAGAGTTTCTTTACTCCACACATCTCGTGCTGTGTGATCTCCTGGGTAATCATTCAACACCCTTAAAAAGGCTGATAAAAGCTAAAGCTGCAAAATAAGCTGCAAATTTGTTTTATGGACTAATATCCTTTCGGGAATAAATAAAATACATTCTCTCTTGGAAACCACTATACTGTAGTTTGCTCTCTTTTATAGTCAAGAGAAAAGGGCAATTTTTTCAAACTGTATTAAGTCTTTTCATCTGTAGACAGTACATCCAAATCCCCCTTCAAATAGAGGTTTTGTTTAGACTATTTAAGTGTCATGACTGAAAGAAATGGTTTCATTACAGAAAAAAAAAACCAAAGACAGAATTATTTGCTCAGAAAGAGAGTACTTTATTATTTCATAATTTCATTAGATGATGGTATTTATTATATTTGGGGTTTGGGAGGGGGGAGGGGGCAGTGTTAACAGAAGTGTCTCAATAGATAAATAGTAAAAGACAAGCTTCCCTTACTGTTCCTGTATATTACCGTACCTCTTATGAATAAAGGTCCCCTGAGTATTCAAGTTTTCATTATCATTCAAATGCAAAAATCAAATTCACATACACGTAGCACAGGGTAATAGTTTGCAGAACCTGGCACGGTGGTGCTGCTTCTCTCTTTTGAAATACTTGCATTTTCTTCTAGGAAAAATGCAGGCTCCCTTCCTCCACCTATACTGAAGTAGGGTCCTGATCCAGCAAACAGCAGCATACACCTCTTCTTATTCTGTCCTGCAGGATTACATCTTGCATTTGTGCATTCACATGCATCGTTTTCTTAAAACACAGAACACTACAACTGCTGCTGTTGCTATGCATAGCTCCTGGTTTTCAGTCAGGATTAAGAATTCAGTCAATTAAGGTTGTGTTTTTTTCAAAGGTAACTGATTCTTTGAAACTTTTAATCATGTAAGAAATATTTACAGCATTCTTGTTAAATGCTACTTCTTCAAGACACTCAGAGTCAAATGTGTTTCATTTTTATTAAAACAGAATTATATATAATCAAGGAAAACAGACTTTTAAAACATGGAAAGAGAAACGTCAGGCCAAGATGAATTGCAATATTGATTCTGTGAGGATAAATGGTTTGTGTAATATTAATATAGAGAAACCTTTATTACATTGACTCTCTAGGTGCAGTTAGAGCCTCTCCAGCAATCTGTTTAAAATCTTCATTTTTCATCCTTATGGGAAAACCTCACTTGCTAAATGGATTTCATAAACAGTAATCTGTCAAGATATATATATATATAGATAAACAATTTGTGATGTTCATTGACCAGTTCATTATAGTAAACAATACAGAGGTAAAGCATTTCAAATGCGTACCAATGCCCACAACCATTACAGATCTGGTCAGACCACGCAAACATCCAGTATCTCTAGTTCTTTAATTGCTCAGGGAATTTTCCTGCTTCATAAACTGAAATGCATTTTTGAAGTGTGGAGTTCCTGCTTTAATTCAAAAACATCACAAAACAAATAAGCTTACATACACTTCCCTTTGAGTAGGAGAATTTTAAAGCTTCACAGTCTGTGTATCACAACCTTTCCTGCTTTTCTGCTATAACGCCAAGACCTACACGTCTTTGCCACTACAGATAGCTCACATACTTTTCATTCTGTAACCACAGAGTCCTTAAACACTCTTGGAGCAAGGATGATTTAAATGACTTTGCAAATTTACAAAGAAATAAGGAGCACATTACTCTTTTTAAGAAGATATTAACAGTTAAAGAAATGGATTAAGATAGACTAACAAATAAAGTCCTGGATTATAATTTTCAGTGGATAAATGTTTCCGTCTAAGGAACAGAAGTACATTGCCCAAGTAGCTGCTAGCCAAAAGGAAGCCAAGCATATGCAACACAAGTTAATCATGTTAATGTACTATCAGAGCAGACTTCAATAATGTCATGAGGATTAAGTAGTATTAAGTCATTAAAGCCAACTCCGATTCAAATTCCAGAACTGTAAAAACTTTTATCTTTGCAACAAGATCTGGATCTAGATAATTCCAGGTATTTCCACATTTTGAATTCCAGAAGAGAGCTCAAAATGCAGGTAATTGAAGGCCAATATCTAGTTCAGGAGAGCTACTGCTTGACACAAATCCCTCCATTGCCCGCTAAAACAGAGAAGGGGGAGAGGAAATCTATTTCAAGTAACTAAAAAAAAAAATCTTTGATAATAAGGAAGATATATTTAAAAGGGAACTTCAGTATTAAACAGATTTTATTTCTTACCATTAGAAATTACAGGAAGTGAAAATAGGAAGTCCTTATTCCTAGAGATTACTTTATGGCCATTAGCACATGCCTCTGTGACCCACAACAATAAAAAAGAAATCAAAAAATTTCCTAATGAGTGACTGTAACATAAAAGTTAAAGTGAAAAATCTGCAGAATAATGGCAAATATATGCAAGGTGACTCTGAAAAGGCCCTGTCTAACAGCATGTCTACCCAACACTAGCTGGGGGAAAGAAGCACGGGTAGGGGAATGTTGTTACAGATCTCGCTTCTGCCTCTGGTTTGTCTTTCTTTTTTTCCTAAAGGCAAAACCACTAAATATAACAAAACAATTTAACACCATCAGTCTGCATGAAAATACGATAGTGTTAGAGCTGTGCAATCTTTCTGGACAATATTTAAAAGTAAATTGAGATTGTGGGGATTAAGCGAGAAAGATGATCCTGCAAAAGAAAGATAGAGCAATAGTTGAAATAACAATGTACTGCCTATAGATATATTTTCCCCTTACATTCCAGAGAATATATCCATATAATTTCAGTGTACCTAGAGGCCCCAGGCTACATTAGATAAACAATTTACCCTGTGGCACATAACTAAGTGCTGAAAAAGAATACACTGCTTCCAAATAACAGATTTTTAAGAGAAAAGGTGCTGTATTTCTACTGCTCCTGCTAAAAGAAATATGGGAAGACAGGGATAACCCTAAATTATTTACTGGTTTTTGCCCCCATTACAACGTCTTCTTGAAATCTTCACAAGAATTCACAGGTTATAAGAATGGCATGTTACCTGAATTTTAATAGTCAGCAATTAGCACCTCAGAAACCAACATGTCTTACTAAAGATGCAGAGAAAACAGAGATATAGTTACCAAAGAGCTAGCACGTTGAATGGCATTAGCTTTATATAGTTTTCATGTTGTTTCTACTTAAGTCTGTGGCAAAACCTCCCTTCGGCTTGTGGGAACAGAGGGTTGCATGACATACCACAAGTCAATCAGAGTGCATACACGAATTCAAAGGATTAATGTAACTAGAGCACATCTTTCCATTGTGCTGAAACATTTTATTATGAGAACAATGTAATGAGGATGTTTGAAGTGACCTGTAAAAAACAGAAAGACTCACCTGCCTGTGACGGAGTCAAATCCAAAATAAAGTTCTTTGCAACGTTCACATGTCTGTCCTGTCACAGAGGCGTCTTGGCAAATACATTGGCCAGTCAGTCTATCACAGATCTGATTCACTGAACCAGTTATGTGACACAGGCATGGCAGACAGCTAGTGACACTGGATGGAGAAAAATAAAAACCTGGAAAAGAAAAGAACTTTGAAAACAGACAATACGCGAAAAGTGAACACAGATTATTATGAACTTGTGTATAACTGAGGATGAAACAACAGAACTAAAGCTCAGGAAACACACACATCAACCCAAATAAAGCAATCTAGTCCTCCTGCAGAGCCGAGCTGCTAAATCGTCTCATTGACACTTTGTAAAGCTATTATTTATCCTCCTGTTGCCAACTCTGACTTTTATATTCTCTCTCTTCAGTCTTCCTTTACACAGAACAAATGCAAAATAGGGCAAGAACACTAACGTGTCTGCAGGGAAAGCAAAGGGCCCAAGGACATGAGCGGCACTGAGTAAACCACATGCCACAGGAGCATAAAAAAATAACATAAGAGAATAGGCATTTGGCCATTCTTGTCTGGGATTTCATCTCTGACAGTGGCCAGTTGCAAAACACAAGAAATTTGTGTATTTTTTTAAGAAAGTCTCTCAATGTCTCTCAACCAGGAGGTGGACAAATCCTTGACCCAAAGAGTCTGTTTCTTAGGCAAACCTACATTTGATAAGCATGCCAAGATCTCTAAAATTCATATTTAACTCTTCAACATATAGTTTGAATCCTACACATATTTTTCCAGAAAAAAAGATGAAGAAAAAAGTTGAAATAATGGAATACCGGTAAGAAACATAATTACATCATTTTCCAAAATAATTTTCTCTATTTACCTGATTATTAACAGATATTTCACTGGGCTTTTCACATAAATTGTTCTGCTTTTTCTCCCCCCCCCTTCCCCCTTTGAGAGGTATATTTGATTAAAAATGTAGAAACATGTAAGAGCTATGCAAATAATGATGGTAACAGCATTAACTGGTACTTGTCAACTCCAAGTACCTATCTTTGAACATCAATGTTAAGATCAGGCCACTGATAGGAGTTTCTCTGTCAGCTGGCTATTAATTATGATTGCACAACTTCAATAGAAAAAATATTGAACCATTATTCAGATAACACAGTATTTCCACAGACTTCTCAGACACCTTCCTTCTCTCCAGTTCACCTTCCCTCTCTCCAGTTCAATCGGTTTCTTCTTAGTCATATTCTCAGTTACTCAACCTTTTTTGCTGTCCGACAACTTTCTGAAGTCCTGCTTTATTATAAAGAGCCCCAAATTGTATTGTAACATGTCATATCACCCAAGGCCATATTATTTATTTTGTCTTACAAGAGATAGCTTTATATATATACCCCTAGGGTGGTATTCTCTGTCTTTGCAGCAGTGTTGCACTGTGAGCTCATATCCAAATAGCAGAGGAAGTAAACAAATTGAAATCATTAGAATTTTACTGCTCAAATCTTTGTTCAAGTTTAGCCTCTGGTCCTCGGTGAGATAAATCTCAAGTGGACAGTGAAGTGATATCAGTCTCCCGTTAACATACATTCGCATCATAAAAAAACATGCTGTTGGCACTTTATTCCAGAGAGGCCCCGAACTGAGCCACCACAGAGACCAAATAGCTTGAAGTTATTAGTGAGGCAGCATGTATTATCTCATACTGCAGTTGTCTGTGCAGTACTGTGCCCATCCTGTGCATAAATAGAGGAGACCAATTCCCAGCAATGTCACTCTTGAGCACAATGAGCAACTCCACTCAGAGAAAGTAACAGGAAGAGAGGAAACAAGCTCAAGCCTGGACTACTGCAGAAGGTCAAAGCACTTCAGGGCCCAGTTTATTCCTGCAGTAAATAAGCACCCAGGCTAAACCACATCTTTGTCCACCTAAAATTTTGCATAAGACTAATGTCTAAGAAAAGACCACAGCAGATAAATAAGCACATCTCTAGAAATTAATTTTAGCTGAGAAGGATTGATCACCAGAGCATATATTGCTTTTGTCACAGCAGTGAAATTCATAGTTACAAAGACGCTATACATTAATGTTAAACATTCTGGCTCTCCTGTCATACCACTATAGACCAGTGAATGACATGGTATGATTTTTTTTTTTAAATAATAATCTTTTAGAAATGCTGTAATAGTTCAGATAAATGTCTAGATGCTCCAGAAAGATTTCTTTTCTAAAAAACTACCACAATAAAATGATTACTTGAAGTCACATCCAGTTTGAACTTTTTCTCCATTGGCAACTCTTCCTGCATTAAGATTTTTACAACTTTTGAAAACCTCTCAAATGTTATCAAAGCATACAGATGTACTACACTGGGACATGAATTAAACGCTGCTAACTATAACAGATTTACAGCTACACAGAATAAGGAGGAAAAAAAAAAGAAAAAAAAAAAAAAGAAAAAAAAAAAAAAAAAAAGACCTATGACCTGTATTCCACTAAGGAAACTTGAACCACAGAGTTGAACTACTCCAACAGCCTAAATAGCTCTCAGTACATTTTTAGATCTGGCAGTTTTACCTAATGAATTATGTACTTTTAATTAGACTGTGTTGGCTACATATATACTTGGAGGAGGTTTCCTTATCTTTGTCCCAAGGCAAAGCCATAGGACATGTTTGAGTACTTGAAACCAATTAAACTATTCCATACTTCTACAACTGAGTACCAGTATTACTAGGAGATTATACAACACCCTGTTTTATAGGAAACTCTCCTTTGGAGCATACTAGCAAAGAATATTTATATAAAAGTTAGATCTATTAAATATCTAAATTACTTCACATTGGGATCTACATTAAAATGTCAGTGACAATACCATGGTGTGCGGTGCTACTCTAGAGCAGTCCACTGCTTTTACAATGGTAATGCTTTACACTTTCACCTGAAGAAAAGAGCTCAGTGTTCAGCACATACATGCTTATTCTTATTACTTAGAAAATTAAAAATAATTCCTGCAGTGAGATTTTATTGTTTGGGTTTTTTAACAGTAACTTCTGTGGAAGAATTCCTTTGAGCGCCATGCAAGCTTTTCTACAAGCCAGCCTGTTCATACTATCAATTAAACCTTTTTAAACCATTTAGTTCTGCATAAACCCTGGCCTTTCTTTTTCGAGGACAAGGGCGGTCACTGACTCAGGAAGCCTTGACATCACTCCTCTGCCGATCTCTGATTAAGCGGCTGCTGTAAAGGGTTAGTAGGTCAAATAGCACTGGAGGAGGAACTAAGAAAAACAGAACACTGCCTTATTTATTAGTATACGTACCTAAAATAATTTAAATGAAAGTATTTTTAAAAATACTTAATGGAGGTTAAACAGCTTTTTTAACCTCTGTTCAAATTATTGAATGGCATATTAAAGCCAATGGAGCTATAATGTACCTTTTAATGTGACCTGCTACTTTAATAAATTGCATATGTATTTAACTTGAACTAAATCTGTTTAATATTATTGCTAAGGGTAGGTTAATATTACCTATAGTATCACTTCACCCACCTACTTTTTAAAACAAAAACATTACAATATAACTACAGAGCTTCCCACTTACAATTAACATTTAAATTCTGTTTAAAGTCATATGGTACAAAATCTTGAACAGATACTTAGGAACTGAAGTATCACCTACTTGTAGGGCAGAACTGCAAGCAGTTGTGAAAGCCAGCATATCCTCAACACAGCAAGGCAGGTGAATGCTTTTTAAGTGGCACATTTGCCAGCCTCATCAAAATTTAAGCAACCATCTCTGTATCTCCTGCCATGCTTAGCTTTATGCATGAAGTGCCCTTCCTGAAGAGCTTACACTCAGCCTTCCAAATCCACGTTTTCCATTAGGAGGATACCTGCTATTCATCTAGCTCTGCTAGTTTCTCACTTTTTCAGTAAATGTCAATTTGTATATTTTCTCAGCATCTAGAGGAACTAGGCCTAACTTTATTTTGGACATGCTGAAACTGCAGTAATAACACAAATTATATGACCTCTGGGTCATATTTGACGGTGATCAGGTCGTTAATATATCTTTCTCACTCATACAGTTAGAAAGAAATGGAAATATTATAGCATAAGTCAAACACGTCAGACATGAATGTGTCTAAATACATATCAAAAACTATGGGAACTATGACAATAATTCAACAAAGCAAAACTTCCTATATCCAATAGATCATCTTCCAATTCCCTTACCTGGTTTACACTCATTACACCTCCTCCCCTGATGCTGAGGCAAACAGACACACTGTCCAGAAGCAGGGTCACAAACAGTTCCTGCCAATGTGCCCAGAGCATCGCAGTCACAATGCTGGCAGCCAAGGAGGTTGCTCACACTAAGGTTGTATGTATGGAGCATGCACTGATTGCACGGAAGACCAGTCACACCAGCTTTGCAAGGACACTGTCCTGTCGATTTGTCACAAAGCAGAGAGCCATTCACTGTACCTGCCTTATCGCAGTTACAGGGCAGACAGACAAAGGAATGTGTTTCCTGTACTTTGTGGTAGCCATCTAGGCATTCATCACATTGTCTTCCTCCAATATTTGGTTTACATGCACATTGCCCAGTCTTCTCATTGCACACAGTTCCAGAAAACGACCCTGCAATGTTACAATCACAAGCCTTACAACCAGTTACATCCAGCCCGTAAAAGTTGTCGATGCAGGTGTCACAGTGAAGCCCTTTCACTCGTTCTTTACAATTGCACTGCCCAGAGAGAGGGTTGCAGAATTGGTTCACTGAGCCGTGGCTGTTGCACCAACAAGGCTCACATCCATCTTCATTAGAATATCTGAGAGCTTTAAATCCAAAATTGCAGCTATCACACCTAAGACCTGGAAAGAGAAAATGTATTAATAAAAAGAAGCTGAAAAGCTATTAATTTAAATTTTTATAACAGGATGCTACAATTAAAAAGAAAAGAAAAAAGCAAAAGGAGAGGACTAATATTCTTCACCAGCATAATTAACAGGAATGACAGGGCTGAACAAATCAATTGAGTAACAGTGGCATCAGAAAATCCATTTACTTTTCTTATTTGTGTTAGAAGGTACGTGTTTCTACTGCCCTCTCAGTACAATTTAAGATACTTCTGCAAGAAATCCTTTGTAACGTTTCTAAGACAAACCAGAATCAATCTCTTCGTCCCACCCCACATACCACCACCACCATGCCCCCCCAGGAGCACCTGTTGAGCAATCAATGCTTACATGAACTTTTTGCCCTATATTCTAGAAATGCAATATACAGAGAACTGCACTGGGGTCTCAGTTTGTTCTGATAACAGAATTATATATTATATTACAAACATTAAATGTACTGTAGGACAACACAAGTTAGCCTAATTACAATGAATGATTTACTTAACACTGTCCTTCAGTTACATTTACGTCTGTGTTATTATTGTTAGCCCTTAAAGAAAATGCTTTCCATAATCCAAAATGAAATATTTTTATCTAAATGTATAATTTAGTTAACTCCTGCAGTACATTAAAATCTAAACTGTTTTCTTCATACTTCATCCTGTAGCTTTATTAGCTTTATTTTCAAAGTCATTGTGTGCTTTATCCCTGCCCCAAGGGATGGCATTTGTATTTCAGTTTATAAAATGTGCATTACAAGAAAGCAAACTAGATTATTATATGAAAAATGCAAATTTGGTTATGTATTTTCTCTTGCAATGGGAAAATCCTTCCCCACGAAGCCATCACTTAATTGTTTTATAGAGAAATATAAAGTGTTCTAACAAAATATTGTCATTATTTTAAAATAGAAAACCATACACAGATACATCTAGCAACTTACATGTAGAAAATAAAACTAAAAGTGGGAGGAAATGCATTATACATATGGATAAAAAACTCAAAAACTCCAACAGAAGGCAAGTTCCTTTAACAGTGATGAATGACTCACCTAAGGCATATCATTTAATTTCAATAAGGAAAATAAAAAAGGACCACTATTGCTGCAAATTTTAAAAATAACTGTATTGTTAACAAGAATTATGACTCATTTTGAACTATTAAAATTGGTCTACATGGATTCATATCATATCAGTTTTAAAAATATGCGCAGTGCTTATTTGAATATGCCATACATATTCCTGACAGGTAATCTATTCCTAACGATACTGAGGAAGGCCTACAGGGCATCACATTCAATGTTAACAAGTACAGGGGAGTTAGCACGCTTGGCATTTAATTCACATTCTTCTACCTTTTTATTCTAGATGAATGACCTACTTTAACAAAATTATTGGTGCTAATGTATTTTACTGGTGATAGAATCATTAGTAAGATTTAACAGTTGTGTTAGCTCTAACAGTTCATGTTTCATAACACCGCAGTCCATAGATGCATTTTTCTGTTATCGTGTTTGTTTAAATAGATAAAATGGCAACAGACAGATTGCTCTAAAAACCAATTTAGAAATCCAAAGAGGAAAGCTCTTTGTTAAAGTTTGCTGCACACGTTCCAATATACAGAAGCTTATTTACAATTGGTTTGGAAAACAAAAGAAGAGAACCCAATCAGGAAAGAATTAGGGTTTTTATCCAGTGAAACAAACACTTGCATAACTACAGCCCCCCACCATGGTTACAGATAAATTTACAGTGAGCAAAATTTACACATTTTTGTATTTCTAGTTCAGTGGGAATAATAATTCTTATTGTTTTCAAAGGGAGAAAATATTTAAAATAATATGTAGGTGATCAAATATGCAAGAACCACACTGCATTTCTTGTATACGAAATTCCCTCTGAGCTAAGAAAGGCTTTCCACAGATAAAAAGAGAAATATAAGAAAATAATTTATTATGTATATAATTAAAATAACTCTGAAATCCTTTTTTATCAAAAATGGATAAAGGGTTTAAGATACACAGAGGTTATTTTTCCACTCAGTACCCTTTTTATCATATGGAAAACATAAGGACCTGACATTTCCTAAGAAACAGTCAGGCTATGTCTGTTTAGAGTTATTTTCATTAACTGTTGCTATTTTTTATTTACTTTTGGAAATGAGAAGAAACAAAAGACTTATTACAGTATGTCAATATTCAAGTCAGCACGTTATTAATTAACATATATTTGAACATTGTTTAAACAGCCCACAACCATGGTTAGCTAAAGAAAAAAGAAACAAAAAACAATTACTAAATCTGTTAATAACAAAGCAGAAAAGTTGTAGGGTTTTTGAGACATATGTATAGTCTGAGGCATGTACAGTTACCATGCAAGGCTCACTTTATCAGGAAATTCTCCTTGCATAATATTCCCATACATCAACATTTCAAAGTGTATTATATATACTGTGTATTTTAGGCACTTGATAAATTTTGTCCTTATGTGGCTGTGGCTCCCCTCAAATATGCTGGAAGTAATAAATTGCTATAATCAAATCTAATTTCTGAAAAATACCTGTGGGAGTAACAAACAAAAAAGCAAGTCTTGTAAAAAAAATGATAAATAACACAGAAGGTAGCAGTTTATTATAATCAGCTTGGCATTGAATTACAAAATTAAAATTATGTGGCCCTTGATAACTAACCCTAGCTATGTACATGATCTATGGAATTATGTTGACTTATTTTGCATTTCATAGGAACAGTTCAAAGAAATATAATAGAAAAAAATTGATAGATTTATCACAAAGAACCCTGTAGCACAGAATATTTTGAGAAAAAAATCCATTTATTTTGGTCTATTAAGAAAACTAGCATGGAAACGATTTGCTTAGAACTCATTAAGTATAAAACATTTGGAAAAAGTGTTAATTTCCTAAAAGAAACATCTATGCGGTAAGCAAATTACATTATTTCTGTGACTTATTAGTATGGAGCTATGTAAGCTAATGCAGCTATGCCATAAAGAAACTTCTAAAGGGTTGATTAAACTAAGCTTCAAGCTGTAGTTTGATAGAATTATTAAATTAATAATTTTTCAACAGTTAATTTCATTCACTTTTATAATCTGCCTTCAGTAAAGAAGTTGCCTACTTTTCATTTATAAATCAAGTGTGTTTTATTTCCAGAGATAACAAGAAAAATGGCTCCAAACTCTTGCATTACACATACCAATAACATTTGCTTTGCACTTGCACTGGCCTGAATTTTGGTGACAGGTAATATCTCCATTGACTGTCCCAGAGGTATTGCAGTTACAGGGACTGCAGCCATCAGGGTTTGACTGTTGTAGATTGTAGAATCCTTCCTGGCACTGATTGCATTGTCTGCCAGACACATGTCTTTTACAATTACACTGGCCTCCAATCTAGAAAGATACAAAATATTATGGAATGATGAACATATCTATTTTTAGATGACACACTCATTAGCAACAAGAATGGGAGTATGAGTTGGGGAGGGGAAAACTTTAAATGGAACAGAAAAAAAAAACACATACTTGTTAAGAGAGAGAAAAAAGAGAAATATTAAACATGGTGTAAATACTTAATTTGCAAATGCAATTTAAATTCCTGTTATTGCAAAACAGAAGGAAAAACTGAGTAAACAATGTGGCACTATTTACCATCTGGACAGAGAAAACTGCAAAGAATAATTACAAAACTGTATTTTATAAATGATGACTTCTATTAAAACAAACTACACTTTTGAATCACAGTTACTACAAAACACTATCATTTTCAAAGGTTAAGTTTTGCATTCCTTTGCTCAGACCATATGCTTATTTATCTTCATGAAAGTGTTAGTTAACTAAGTATAAAACAACATTGAAAGATTTCCTTTCTGACTACTTATCCACAATAAATTTCTTCTTCGTTTACAGAAGGATGTGAACCAACATCAGTTTCAGTATCTGAAACACTCTCTCTACTTTTGGTTCAGCACTAGATAAAGGGTTCTACTTCAATGGTCCTCTCCTGTTCCCTAAATGGAACCACTACTTGGAAAGAGCTGAAACATCCTCTGTTATGTCTGGGCCATGATCTGAGAGCATGTCTCTCACATCTTGTGCAAGACAAAGGGCTCCTGGAAAGTTGTCTCAATTTCAGACCTTTCAATGCCAGGAAAACGAACAAACAAAAAACCCGAAACCAATCTCTATATTCACTCTATATTCATCACTTTCTGACGTGGTAGGAAAACTGATCACAGGTAAAGGGGAATGGCACAGGCTTGAGGAATCAAGTGGAAGTCAATACATAACATAGATAAATGCAGGCAGTCAAAGCAACACAGAGATGCAGATGTGAACTGGCAAAAGGTTCAGGAATTAAAATAAGAAGTCACTAACTAAAGTGTTCTGGGAAATGCAGAGATGGCCACAAACAATGAAACTGTGTTATAAATAATTTTCTTTGGGTTGTGGTGTTCTTTTCCTTTCAGTACAAACATTTGCAAATTTCAAAGAGTAAAATGACTCAAACCCAATTATTCATCTACAATATCAACAGTTGTAGTTCAACATGCCTTGCTTTTAACTCACTACCAGGACAAAAAATTTGTTTCAGTTATCTTTTTCATTTTATACTTGTGAGTCAGGTAAAGCTGAAACAGGAGAGTCCTGTGGCGTTAGTGACTAAGCTACTTGGATGTTCCACCAAAATTTTATCATCACACCCTCCAATCTACAGTTAAGATCAATGCCTTATTAATCCAAGATATTTCAATATCTAATAGTAAATTCTCAGTGCAGAAAACACTGAAATTTAGAGAAGCACGTACTCTTACTCCACCCTCGTAAAAGGATTCTGTAGCCCAATAAAACCTCTTCAAAGACGCTTTCATGATATATTACTGATGCACCAGACAAATTTTTCAGGAAGATATTAAAAAGGCAAGGAAACAATATTTTATAAACGAAAGGTAAGAAAATAGCAAGTACATAAAGGTAAACACGACAATACCAGAAAACACAGCAACAAGGATTTTCAAGTTATTCCTTTTTGGATTGGATTTGATCTAGATATTTAGTTTATTATAAGAGACCCAGTCATGCATCACAGCCATTCATCAGAGAACTCACACGTGAAAAGCAACACTTGAGTTTAATCCTAAATGAAGAAAAATACCTAGTTTAAAACATAACAGTAAAAGAAACATTTTTTGTTGGAGATCATAGCATACTCTGATTGCACAACAGCATGCACTGCATAAAGATACCTCATTAGTGCTCAACACAACTCACACCCAAAAAGACTTTAAAGCTACTCCAAAAGCAACCACAAAGAAAAGCATTGAAAGCAAAAACAATTCACCTTTAAAAATGGAAATCAGACCACAATAAGGAAGCTAAGAGAGGACAGACATAACCAAATTTTAGAATCACAACAGTTTTGTAAGGTAATACAAAAAAAAAAAATCACCTTTTAATGAGCAACATGCTTAAGGCATGAAGGAAAAAAAAATGTCAAATGTCAAAACAAAGGAAAACTACCAGAGAATCAGTGAGGGCAACAGACGATTAAGTGGTATGATTAGCAGGTTTAGGTTGGATATCAGAACTTTTTCACCAAGAAGGAAGTTGCAAAATCAGTAACAGGTTGCCCTGAGGGAATGTGGAATCTCTGTTACCAAGAGGGATCCATACTCATCCAGATGGAATCATGGCCGGATCTAGCACTGACAATAATCCTGCTCTGACCTGGAGCAGATGACCAACTAATACTTCTATGATTCTAGGTGGCATTAAGGACAGAAAGGACTACAATAACGACTGCAAAGAAAGTGTTTCCCAACTGGTCATTATGAAAAAGCTGTTACAATTCTACACAAGGAATGATTTTAAAGACTTGTTTCAAAAACAAATGCCATCAGAAGGAAAAGATTTTAGCAAAATTTCATCTGTTGAAGTGACTCATTAATATAGTCAAGAGTTTTAGATGACATAATCTAATATTATAAGTAATATAATATTAGTTATTAATTGCTTTAATAGACCTCAGTACAAAAGGAAGAGAATTACAGAAACTGCATCAGTCTCCTGAAAGGACTGAAGGAGGCTTCTGAGAACTACAGTCTAGTAGCATTTTTCTATGCAGAGCAAACAGATAGAAGTGAAAACAGGAGTTTGAATATATTGGAAAAGAAGTTGACCTTTTGTGCAAAGAAAAGTCATGCTTCATGATTCTACTCAATTTCTTTAAGTCAGCAACATTTGGAAATACTGCATATAGTGAACAAATTGATCAAAAAGTCAAATTAATTTCTACATTATGAAGCACAAACTTAACACCTGGTAGACAGGTGCAATATTTTGCACAATTTATATATCCGTTTACCCTCTGAAATAAAAGAGGTCAGAGAGAATAAGTAAAAAAAAATGTACTGAGACTAAAAAAAAACCCGTACTTTTCTGTTTGGAAAGAGATAGCCAAGATGGCAAGAATACATGTCTATAAAATCATGAATGGCTTAGAGAATGAATATTATTTCTCACAATATAAGTAGAGAACACCCAAGAAACTATCAGAAAGAAAACTTTTAAAGTACTTTTTCTATATACTTCAAGTGTATAGAAGAACATGCTAATTTTGAAGTACATAAGGAAAGTAGTTATATTAATTTCATATATGAACACCAAACATGACAAATCATGAAACACCTTAGTTTAGCTGAGTAAGTCCAAAAACCATGAATAACTGGAATCTAGAAAACTATATCACGGAAGGATGACGCTTCTTAACACCAGCTTCTGATAACTATCAGAGAGGATACTGCACTAGATGAAAACTTCATTTCATCCAGTATGGCTGTTGTTATCACAAATACATGAAAACCCAAGTCTATTTGTGAGCAGACAGTGGCCATTTCCTGATGCAACAAGTGAAATGTGTAGATTACTGAATGCTAGAAGACACAGAGAGTACCAGTATCTTCAACAAAATTTTAAGTGTCAAGCTATTAGAAGGAGCAGTAATTTCCATCCCATTTAGTTGCAGAAAATGTATGCCCCAAAGCTTTCTCTTAATAGGGTAAAAAATTATGCCAGAAGAAAAGAAAAATTACTCTTCACAATGGTGGAGAAATAAGTCGCCAGCCAAAGAATGTAATTCACATTTTCTCCAGAAATCAGCCAATGAAACCATTTGGAGTTCTTTCTATAGAAGTTTCCTTCTACCTTGCTGTCACATAAGAAAGAGTTTTCCATCTGTAACCAACACAACTGGCAACTGTTTTCCAGTCTCTAAAAAGAATGAAAGTCTGGCATGGCAGTTACAGGAAGATATAGGAAACTAAAGCATTTGTTAGAGGGAAATGGTTATCAGATTGCTTCTTAATAGATGCAAACATAGGTTTCTATGTACTGGATATGTAAATAATCTACTGAGATTCTTCCATAGCACATATTTCAAAGTTGTGGAAAGAAAAGTCAAGCAGAAAAAAAAAGATATCTATAGAGAAGACAAAAATGGAACCTCAGTCCTTAGAACATGAGACTCTTAATGTCAGGCCCATGAGTTCATGTCCCATCTTGCACTGAATGCACTAAGACTCTCCCAGAGCTGCATCAACCCCCACCTCTGCCCACCCATCCCCTTTTATAGGGTCTCATTGATGTCAGGTGGTGAGGAAACAGCCCCAGCCAGCTCAGCTCACCTGTGCTGGCTGCCTGGGGAGGCTGCTCTGTGCTGGCCAGAACCAGAAATTATATTCAAAAAATACTATTTTGTTTTTCTCCTAGCTGTGTCTAGAAAACTTTCCATTCTGCTTCTTTTGACAATACAGAATATCAAGATGAAAGATACCTACTGAATTTTAGCCTTCAAAATACAGAAAAATAAATTCAGTTATACAACTCCACTTTAACCCTGCCTTCTATAGCAAGCATGGCATTAAAATAGATATGAATATTGTCTAGAAAAAAATATGCTACTGTAATGCACCTCATATTACACCATTTTCATACTTCATACAGTGCATACACTTCTAGTAGCCATCCAAACTTTTTCTCCAAAAGTTGAGAAATAAGCTGCAGATTAAAAATATAGATGGAATAGGGAGAAAAGTAAGCTCATAAAACTGAAAAGGTTTGTGGGGTTCTGTAATTGCCTGCCCTGGGCAGTAAGCTTTTCCATATTTTCAGTAGAAGCCTCTGAACACAGAAAACAGCAACATGTTTAAAAGCCTCAGAGAACACCCAAGCTGAGGATATACAGCCAGCACCATCATGGCTCTGAGGGTGCCAACCAGCCTTAGAGGCCCTGAACAACTTCACCTGGGGTATCCACTCACACCCTCCACCCATAGTCCTGGAGCTCCACATAAGGTCCAGCGCGGGCACTCCCACATCACCTGGGCTATGCTGCAGTTGTGCCTGTTGCCTGACAGGTTTCTTTGCTCTTAGGCTACACCCATGTCTCCAGACCCCTCTCATGCTGCTCCGGGTTGGACTCTCTGGATGGGCTCTGGACCTGATTTATCACATTGCGTTGCCTGGAGTTGTCAGTGGACCTTGTTATGAGCACTTGGACACATCTTGGTTCCGTATGATTCTTCCCTGATCACAGTGGACACTGCTGTGCTAAGATCACACTCAGTGGGTATATTTTCAACATGATTTTTACTCTTAGCATAAAAACTTTAAAATCAGAAAAAGGTGAAATATCTACACCTGATAGAACAGTTACAGCAGAACAAACCATTCCTATAGCCATATGAAAATCTATTAAAAAAGCAAAGGGTGGTTTATTTTTATTATTATTATGTTTGTAAATCCAGCTTACTCTGGAAACAAATGTATCATTGAGGACTCTGATAGCAATTACTACTTAAAAATTCTGTTGCCCAAGATTTCACTAGTTGTGCACTGAAGATATTACTTAACCTTCCCTTCTTCCCTGGCTATCTGATTACTATCCATCATTTACAGAAACAGACTTTAGTTATGCTGGTTATAGAAGAGTGGAAAGCATCTGTTCTTCAGTTGCTGATGCCCAACAAGCCTGGTTCTGACCCAAAGAGTAAGACAGAAACAGCCTATCTATGACCATGACCATCTTGGTACTAAATCACTTACACAAAAGACGTGTCCAGATTGTTCACAACAAAAATTAGTCTCGCCAAGCATTACTACCAAGTGGTTATGTATCTTGAGACTTCATAATTACAATTGTTATTTGACACCAAAAAATGACTGATGCTGAGTTAGCATATATCCCTCATGTCATTTATAATTTATGTATGAAACACATTAGTCAAATATCCTCGAATATAAAGGGTTTTAAGAAGTCTGCAAGCATTTTCCTCCTGAAAAAAAATCACAGCTACAGCATCATTGTTCTTAATCAGCAGACGAACTACTTGAGGTTTTTGAACTTTAGGTATACCTAGCAGTTCACATCCCTTTAGACTGTATGTATTGATACCACTCTTTAATTGGGAGACACTAATCTAACTCATGACATCTAGAATCACAAATGCAAAGAGAAGCCAATTGAAGAACCCTCCCAATGTCAACTTACTAAACTCATGTAGGGACTTCAGAAGGGATGTAGGTACCTATGACAAAGGGTTACATATTTTTTAAAATTGTCTTATTGTTTAGGGTACAGAAAATTGTTTAGTCATAGTGCTCATAGCTATTCAAAACATACATATCGTGGTCTCAGAAATATATCTTATATATAACATATAATATATATATATATGTATACATATATATAACATAAATAAAAAAATATCTCCAATTCTGGAGATGTGGCTTGATGTTACTAAATAAAACCCAAAAGCTGACACTTGAAATTTCATTTACCAAAGTTAACATCTGGTTAAAGCCCAAAACACATGACAAAAAACCTCTTGTGATTGGCTGAACAAGACTAATTTCAATTATTTTCTCACTGCTAAGAGAGAAGTGCGTTCCCTTTCCCATCTGGCAATGCCCCAAAATTACATTTTAAGCCATAATGGTATACATGAAATTCTTTCCCTTCATCCAACCATTGCTAGCTTTGCAATTGATCAGTACCAATCGCAACATTCTGTCTTTTTGATATAAAAGCTAATCATACACTTCTCGCTACGTTCTTCCTTAATGCAAATCTGATGAGGACCCCAGCATCCAGTTGACTGCAACCATAGGATCATCAAGGTTAGAAAATACCTTCAAGATCATCAAATCCAGCCAAACTCAGGAAGCAGGAGTGGGGAGCAAGAGTTGACTTTTCCTTTTATTCAGTTTAGGAAATTAGAAGCATAAGGTGTGCTGGCCTGATGGTCTGATCACCAAATACCTGGGAGTATCTGCAATACAACAGCTTTGGGAACTGAAATTTGAATAAGCAGCAACGATGAAGTTTCTTTTTGTTCTCCTGCTATGTCTTCCTGTCATTGCATACAATGGCATTCAGAAGTCAGTAGCTTTCTGCTACTTCCACTCAAAACATAAAATGAGGTGTTTACTCAGTGCATGGCTTTCCAAAGGGGATGGACCAAATCCAAAAAATAACTTGGTAAACTATCACAGAAAACCAGCATTTCCATGGTATAAAATCATTCAGAAATGAAGCCAAGGAACTGTTTAACACAAAAAGCTCAGTTTACTTAATTTTATCAATGATCTTTTTGTTTTGCTATCCATGAAGGGAAATGCAGGATTCAGAACACACACAGTAGTTTAGAACATTTTTTTTTTTTTTAAGGACTCTACTGCATACACGAGCTTTTCATTGACAAGTTTGCATCCTTTATATTACATTTTGTATTTGATATATCTGTTGACTGATATGCCCTTAATTAACTGCTTTATCTTGTAACACATCTTCCAGTTATTTATTTATTGTCAATCAAAATAAATGGGTTGAAAACTGCATAGGTGGAATAATCAGAAGAGGAACGCTCGTTCTAATTTTAGATGGAAGAATTTATCAACTCAGAAATAAAATTATAAGGAAAACAAAAAAAAAAATTAATTTGGTTTTAAAAAAACATATACATATACAGCTTCCAGTTAGCTTTTCCACCATGCACAAAAAAAATTTAAATCAAACATTCAAATTTCTGAGGGAAAAAAAAATGAAGAAATTCAAAGGAGCAAGATTTAGGGAGTGTTCAGAAAGGGGAAGTCTGAAGTTTGTTGTCATTTGACTCGTTAGAGCAACTAACATTTTGTTCATTGTAATGTCTTCAAGTTTTCTTGCAACACTAGACAATACAGCTGCCACGTGAGCAGAAGGCAATTAGGTCTTTGCAACTCTGAACAGTATTTTCTTCACTAAAGTACAGCTTCTTCGCACCAATAAGAATATGATATATATTTATTTGCATGGAATAAGTAAATTTTTAAAAATTGGCAAAAGCTGAGTTAAAGAAGATGCCTGAATTCACAGAGACCAGAATGGTACTTCCAAAGACTATGTAAAAGCAAGCACTTTCAACTTTGCCTAGAAACAAATGCCCTGGAAAGGACTGGGGGTTTTTCATACCATTATATATGGCATATTATAATAGAATCATGAAAGAACTACAAACTGCTGAGACTGATTGAATATGTAAGCATTTGTAGAGCAGTCTAGGTAAAAACTGCACAGGAAAATGAGTCAAGGATTGTGGTATAAGGGCCAGCAGAAATTAATCTCCAGCTCTCCATACAGAGCAAGAATGATCACATCAGCAGTATTTTGGCAGAATTTTCTCATGTGTGAATGGTTAGGGAGAAGGGAAGAAGGCAGCCAATTCTTCTTTCACTCTCATAAAATGAAGGCACCTCAAATAATTCATCTGGACTTTTTGATTGTTTGAAATATTTTGTGACATGCACTCACAAAGATGACACGATCAATGTGCATCTTTTCTTCACAGATTAGATATCAATAATCAGCACAAAAGTGGACAAATTTTATCACACTGTAGTAATTCTCCCTCTTGTACCACCCAGTCTTAAAGGAAGATCCTTCTGTGCAAAAACAGTCTAACGAGTCACTCACAGATGCTACACCTCAGTTCTAAAATCTCACTCGTTACTATGAAACATAAAGTTCTAATTTACACATTGATCTGTAACTGGACATGATCTACAGATGTATGAGAACTGAGAATGTATACAAGCAAGAAATGTTACACACCGATGTGTATTTCTCAAAGTACAAGTGTATTTCTCAAAGTAACACAACAGGCAAAGTGTTAGTGATCAGCCCAAAGAATAGAGATGGGAACAAGTATGTTACGGTAAATTCTTCTACCCACCCTGTAAATCATCATCATCATCAACACCTCATTTAATGAGTAAATATTCTTTCTGTGTGATTCAGTAGATTGATTTATGAATCAATGGATTGATTTTGGAAGTCCATACCTCTTGGAATTTGGTAATATAACAGGTACTTTGCAAAAAAGAAAAAAAAATCTTGATGAACTAAAGAAAGTGGTAAATTATGCAGTAAAAGTGTGTTCTGTCCCATTTTTGGCATATTTCCTTTCAAATTATCACTGTGACGTGACAATTAATTTTCATGAGTAGAGTCCTTATTCCTTACAATTCCATCTTCCGCAGGTCAAACTTGGAAACACTTCCTTCAATGATGCCTTCCTATTTCATGTAATTCAGTTCAGCCTTTAGTCCCCAGCCTTATTAATCTATTCTTTAATGCTGCTTAATCATTTTTGCCTGCTCTGCTTCTATTGCAGCAGTCAATTGATGCTTTATCGAGCAATACAGTCTCCCCGTTTTTTCCTATTTTATCTCCCTGTTCATGCTTTCATAGCCAAGATTCATCAATATCCTTGTATATTTTACTATTAAATTGGTGATTTCTGTAAACTGGTCTTCCTCTCATTATTAATCCCAGCTAAAGTTGGTTTTGGTTTATATATTGCACCAGGACACAGCGGTCCATGGTCAAGCAAATTAGCATTTCTGTTTATTTTTCCTACACCTTAAGAAATGGTCCTCACATAATATCCGTTTTGAAATTTTTTTAATTTCTGTGACGCTGGCAAAAAGTATCACCTTCAGAAAAAAAAAATATAATTATTTTTATTTGTACTACAGGGTATTATTTTTAAAAACTCATTGTGCTAAATTTTCATATCACTCAGCATATGCCATGATATGCAAGTCCTGTGTATCTGAGTCAAATTTGGCATATATTCATACCACTATAGTACCACAGATAAAAATACAACAGGATCTACAAGAGACTACTGTTAAGTAAAACACAATCAGAAGGGAAATAATGAAAAATATTAGGTATTATTTCATGAAAAAAAGTTTGGAAAATAGAAGAAACACAAGCTGATGAAATTCTTTCTCAATCCCCTGAAGAGTAAGTTCTCCTTTAAAAATGTTTTTAAATACATTTCAGACAAAGGAGCTATTTCTTTCCCATTCCTAATAAAATCTGGATTTTGGCAACAGACAGGACATATGTGAATAGAACACCAACTTCTTGTGGTTCAGCCCCACACTCTTGCTGGGCACCACGCTCTGCTCTCTCACCGCCCTAAGGAGAAGAAAACAGACCAAGCCGCTGTGGGTTGGGGATAAGGACTTACTGACAAGCATGAGAGTGGAATAACAAAGCCCAGGGCAGAATTCACACAGACACACCCGGTGATAACAGCTGAGTACTTTACCAGGCACAAGATAACACAGATCACTGCACTGCACCAACCCAAGGACCAGCTGCACCAACTCCTACCCCTACCTGACTAGACCCTTTTATAGGGGCTCACTGATGTCAGGTGGTGAGGAAACAGCCCCGGCCAACTCAGCTTAACTGAGCTGCCTGCCTGTGGAGTCTGCTCTGTGCTGGCCAGAACCAGAACACCATCCACCCCTCTTTCTATACCATCTATATCATGCCCAGACCTTACATTTTCAGTTGATTTGAATGGTTCATAACATATCATTCATTATTTATACCATCTGCCATGGACAAATAACATCTGAGGTTCACAAGCACCGATGATATCTTGCTATAAATTGATGTCATACAGCATAATAGAATCAGAATCCTGACTGGACATTTGTATATTTGTTGCTGATCTAGATGAAGAACTCTTCAACAGTACATCTCAAATTGCTTCTGTGCTGTTATGGCTTCCATTCTCTGATGTAAATCAATTAACATTTTGAAAAAACTTCAGCTTTTTTAATAAAGTAGCTACCATCTAACTACACTTTGCAAAGCCTTACTGCCATTTACCCCGCTGATTAAAGCATCTTGTAATTTTTATGCATTGAGGTTACTTACACTATCACACAGGAGGCTCTTATTTTTGGTGCCTGTTGCATAACAGTCACAGGGTTTGCAAACATCGATGGCTGAGAGATCTGCACCTGCTTGTCTGTAATGGAAATCCTTGCACAGCTCACAGTTCCTTCCTGCATGAAAGAAAGGTTATGCATTATGGCTTCCAATTCATTAAAATTAGCTGTATAATTCAAAATTAAAGACTCTATTCCTTTGAGAGAATTCTATAATTTTCAGGACGTCCATTTTAATGCACCTTTCATCTCTACCTGCCAATTTAGTGATCCAGAGCATATGAAACAATGAACCTGTTACAAACTATGTTTTACTCCATTAAACTTCCATCTGTTATATAATACCACACTTATATAAAAGCTGTGCCATGCAAATGCCTATACATTTTTTGGAAAAATTATGATTGAACCTGAAACTTTTATTTTTTCCTTTTACTAGACAAAGCCACGAAAACTGAAAGAGAACTGTTTATAAAAGTATTCAAATATATTGCTTGCACAGAATAGAAACCTTTAATCAATAAGCAAGGAACTGACATTACAGCAAAATTTGATGACAACACCACATATTAACATATGTTATCTGTTAAAGGTAGTTCGATTAAAAAGGCAATATTCTAGATTTAAATGCTCTTGCACATTTAATGGAAAGAGCTTTGAAATTATATGTTCTAATTATTTACTAAAAGGTGTTTTGCATGGGATATTTTGTGCAAGATTGGATCAAATTTTAACAGTACCTAAGCCTGTAGCTTCACTATTGACACAATAATTGCTGAACAATCTGGATAGTTCAAAAATACATGTACATGTAGGAATTTATAGGAACATCAGCCACTGAGCATTATTAATTTCAGCTGAGACAAGACTTACCCAAAAAGTGACTGCAAAAAACCTCAGTCCATTCTCCTTTGTGTGACTTACCAGCTGTGTTGTGTTGACAGTTATCACACACTCCACCACCGCCTCTATAGTGTTCCTGAGGAAAAGGGTCCATTGCTAAGTCATAGTGGCAGCTTTCTGCGTGGCTGTAACACTGACAAGGTCTGCAATTATAGGCATGAACTTGGTCACCTGGACGGAAGAGTTTGTCGTTGTACAAGGGCAAACAGTGATCGCACTGAAATTAAAAAAGATAAAACATTATTTCTTTGCCTTGGAAGAATGCTATGATATTTTCTATATTAATGTTTAGTCCTATATGTTCTTCTCTATTTAAATATTAATAATATTGGGTTTGGACCAGAAGTGTGAAAGCATATAGGTAAATAATATAACTAACTTTTTTTTTTAAACTTTTAAACTTACTTTAACAACAGATCAGATTCAATGAAGATGGGCAGAAGAACAATATTTTAAGTATTTAGACACTCAACACAAGCTAATGTCTTGAGATTCAGATTCAGTTAAACCTCTAAAAACGCAAAATGGTGTCTAATGCGTTTGAAACGCACAAGACATTCACCTAATGCATCCATTTGGATGCATTTTAAACAGTGGCTGTTATTGTAGTTTCTAGTTACCATTTGACTTTGTGAGTGAAAAGAAAAAACCTCCTATGGACAAATATGTGATGTTGTACAAAGTATCTGAAATATCAACACTTCTTAATGTGCACTTGAAACTTTCAAGAAAGAAATTTTAAACACCCACAGATCTCTATACATACTTAACTCTATAAAATTGTATATAAATATATATAAATTGAGGATACCAGGTACACTGTTTAAATAAACACAAACAATTTTGTTTTCTTCAATTCTTTTCAAAATTATTAGACACAAATGCTAATAATCAAGGACTCAAAAGCTGAAAACAAAACCAGTAAAAATATTTTTTTAAGTAGTTCAGGAACACCTCAGAAACTCATTTTTTATTCAGATGAACTCAAAATATTACCTTTTAAGAGCAGCTTTGTGAAGAATGTGAAGTTGCTGTAATCTTCAGTTCATAACAGACTCTACAAAACTTCAATGAGATAATTTATTGTGCCTACTGTTTCATCAAGAACTAAAACCAAATTGGATTTCTTAAACATAATGAATGGATAGCATTTTGGACAATTACAATCTCTTTATGGTGAACAATCCGACTAGAGGCACTGGAAAGATGTCTGTTTAGAATAATTTTGATTATATTTTTTTTTAATTTAACTGTCACTGTTAAAAGTCCATTCCCAGAATACTGCTCCCTTGCTGTATCTTAGAAACAAAATGTATTGCAATTATATTTTCCAACTTTCCAGAAAAAAATTTATATGCTTCTAAATAAGTTGCTTCTGTAAAGTATTTGGGCAACTTCTTAAATTTCAGAAGCATGCCTCTCTCTCTTCATGTCTATTATTCCAAGCACTATTATAATTATTTAGTGCCTACATTACCTATATGCTGATCATCAGGAAATTAAAATTTCTGAACTGTTTTGCTCGCAGCTGATGCTGGGAAAGCATCAACTGTGGGTAAAATGAGAAGCTGAATTAGGAAAAAGAAGAGTAAGATAGTTCAAGCATCATGGGGCAGAGGCAACTGCCACAAAAGAAATTTGGGAGACAAATTTAAGTGAAAGAACTTATTTGCTGGAATTTAGTTTTAATAAATGAAATTAACACTAACGGGTAAGATAACAATAGCCACTACACCTTTTTGCAATCTGCTAAAGCCAAAACAAAACACACATCATCACCACAGTGAGATGAAAAGGTTTCAGGATGAAAATTAAAAGGGCTTCACTTGAGATCCTGAACTCTAACATTTATCAGGAGAATCACTGTCTAATCATGATTAGCCAAGTTCATGTACAAATTAATGCTGTGTAGAATTTATTGTTTTCCTAACCTGCATAGGAGTTCCTATCTCACACCTGTCACTCAAAGTTCAGTTGTAATAACCAGTGTACAAACACACTTATAATACTTATAAATATGCTCCTATAATATATATATGTTATTTATAGACAGTTTTAAAAATCTGCTGAAGTGATGTGAAGACTAGAACATAACCTTCTCAGCCATTTTCAAACACTGTATTGTCTTTGAAAAACTCCATTACATGTATCACCCAACCATGTGCTGCCCTGTGTTGATGAGAATAGGATAACTAATCACACACTATTTTTCCTTTTCTATGAGATCCCGGTCTGCATCCAAATGGACAGTATTTTTTCACTCCATTTAGGTTCATTAGCCAAATAAATACGGCTTCTAAGCAATACCTATTCCAGTGTAGATTAAACCTACTCTGAAGACAGTCGTCTTAATTTCCCCATGGCTTTTCCCCAGCAACCTCGCTACAGCATTTGACTATCTATCAAGACCACGTTAGCAGATCTTTGAGCCATATCTGTTTTGTGAACTTCCCAAAGAACAAAGAGCTTTTAAATTCAAAAGTTAGTTAGAACACTCTAAATGACTCCATGTAACTAAGGAAGACAGAAGTGAAGGGTGTCTTATGGGGTTCCATTGTAACACTCCATGTACCTTAAAAGGATGCAACATAATTTTAGAAAGTAAGCACAGCCATAAAGGATGGTTTATAATTACCATGCACCAAATAGCACCCTAAGAAAAGATAATTCTGCTGCTTTACAATGGTTAAGTGACTGACAAAGAACCTGACTAGCAAAGAACACAAGATCTACCATTCTGAAGGCCAGATAGCAATAACAGGACACAACTGAGATCTCAAGTACTAGCACAGACATTGTCAGGCAGCGTAAGAGGTATTTCTACTCAAGTCCTCCTTCTTGTATACTTTTTTTTGGTGAAGTTACTTGAAGCCACAATAAGTCCTACAAAATCAAGGCATATGCAACCATGCTAATTCCGACAATCAGGCTAATCATCAAATTAATTCACACTTAAATTCTCCGGGATGAAAATAGAAAGCTATTTTTCAAATCAGACATCTGCTCCATCTAACTCAAATTTAGAGTCCAACACTGTAGAACCCCTGTAAAATAAGAGAGGGAGAAGGTATGTTTTGCAGCTAATTATTTTGGCATGTGTTCTGTTTGGCCAAAGTTCTGATATACTGTGGCTATTAAAATGTAAAAGATCTTGTGTTCTTGTGTTTTGTTTTCCCCTCTACCTTGTTTATTTGGAATAAGCCTTGGAATTTCATTGTCTTGTCATACTAGAGCATCCTGTAGTCACCACTACTAGGTATTTCAGAGTTAATTTCACACATCTATTGTGTGGGATTTATTTGTGTTATTTTTGAATAATAGTTACAGTGGGGTAAAAGAAAAAAAAACCAGATTGGCTAATCACTTAGGCACTTATTTGTTATACATGAAAAATCAAAGAAATTCAAGAAATGAATGCAGCACTATGATTTACAACAGCTAGTCCCAAAAGCAGTGAAACAACAGCGCTATTGTGTCTCAGTTTTCTCTCACATTAAAAGCAATAAGAACCCTGCACAGTGGTTAAGCCCCTGAAAATCACTTCCAAACTGCACAGCTGCTTTAATTTCTGAGAGGTACCAATGACACCCATAGTACTGATGGTCATCTGCCTACCTCTTCAGTAAAACATACACATTTTGATCTGAAGTTTGTAAGTGATAACGGCCACTCCACAATTCCTTCAGTATGTCATCACCTGTGCAACAAATCGCAAGGTGTCTTGGCAACAAGTTCCTCCAGTACTTCAGCAGTGCTCCTATACAAACTGTTTTAGAAGGCTGGATCTTTGAACTGTGAAATTACACCAGTTTTCCAGGGATAGATTCATGGACAAACCCATAACTTCTACCAGCATGACAAAAAGTATCTAAAATTACCAGGCAGGTAAGACTATGGGACTAGGTGCCTTTCTGCTTGCTATTTACTAAACCTCCAGACAGCCACCCATCTCCTTGGTTTCCATTCTTTTTATGCTTGTATAACCAGTTTCTTCCCTAGCCTACCCTCTGCATAAATAAATTATGGCACAAAGCTTACAAAAAAAAGTTCATATTTGCTAGGCTGCTTGCTTCTGAAAACTAGAAATCTTTGTTATTGAGTGACCACTTACTGTAGTTAATATTTACAGTTTCTTAGGTACTATTTATCATAAATTCTAACATCTGACATATGTATCATTAATTCTGTCATCTGACATAATGATACAGATTGACTTTTAACTTCAATTTATACAGTTTCTTCTGTAACAGCATAAGAAGCCATATTTATCCAATTGCTGGTAAATTAACAATGCCATATGCAATTTTCAGACTACCGATTTTTAAGACTATTGTTTGCACAGAAAACTCTGAAGATTTGAAGTCTCTACTGTATTCAGTCACTCTCTCACTTCCATTCATACCTTTCCAAGCATTTATCAGAATTCTTTGATTTTAAATTGTATTTTCTACTATTATTTCTAAAATTATTCATGTATATTTTGCCATTACCTTTCTCGATTAAAATCTCTGTGACCAATTTAAAGGAGGCTCTGAAGTTGTAACGTAAGGTTGACCTTATTTGGTTGTCTTCTTGTCTTATGGAATGTTTCCATCAGCTGACAGCATGCAGTTTTTGAACCTACTATTACTCGTGTGTATACATTAGTCTTTGCATGTAAACATTACTACACACTGATCTTCACTCTCGGTGCCTCAGTTTCTAAAGGAGGACAAGGCATTTACAGAACAGTCTGTAAATGAAGATGAACATTTTCTAATAAGAGACAAAGTCTGTGAGGGTGTATTTTCTCTTTTTCTTAATCTGTACCCTTAACATCTGCAAGCCCTTAAGCATTCCCTTCTTCCCATCATTTCAAATTTCACAGCAACATATTTCTTCAAGAAAACAGAACTCAGAGGAAAATTAAAAAAAAAATAAATTCATATTTGCTGTGTCAAATTTCACAACACGGTGAGCAAATACCTAAACTAACATTTCCATCTGTAATGAATTATGCAAAATTTTAGTTTCTGGTATTTATTATATGTACAACAGCTATCCAGATGTATACGTCAGATAAAGTCAAGATGGTAATTTTAGTTTTATTAAGTGTAGATGTGACAAGGACACACTGCCATATGTTAAGAACTTGTCAAAGTATCTCTGATTTTCTAGTCAAAGATAATTAAAAAATCCACAAATCCATAATCCTACCTATTCCCCCTATTAATTTGTGGCTACTTAACACTATCACAAGACAGGGTTCAAAAAGACTGTTTGCTGACAGTGGAACTTCTCAAAAAAGAAAAAAGTGCCCTCCTCTTCCCCCAAAACACACAAAGATTTATATTTCGAAAGTTTCTTCATCAAATAATAATATAATAATAAATGCCTAATTCATGGGAGTTAGAGACTATGAAAAGTAAATGAAAGTCTATAAAATAGTTTTATCAATGCCAATTATAGTAAAAAATAAATATGGATTTTGGTTTTGCTTTTAAATCAAAACTTTTAAGCTGTTTGGATAACTGATATATTTGCAAATATTTCTATTTTATTACTACTTCTGTTGTATTTTATATTTTCTATACACTGACATGGTCGTTAAAGAATGATAAAATAATTAAAGATCCTTGTTCTAATGCTGAACGGATAGTGCTAATTCAGGCATTTCAATTACAGTTAGAATGCACATATGTCAAATCAAAAATAAGACAGTCACTGGAACAACCCATTAACATTGACAGAAAATATCTGATAAGTCAGATATATTTAATGATCTAGTTGGTTTGTTTTCACAAGGTGGCATAATTCTTCCAAGAGTGCTTGGTGAACTTCCAGATCTTATTAAATATTTATAATTAATCTCTACAAAGTAACATTTCACAATGTGTGTTCTAATTAAAGGGACATTGTCAGTTTGATTTTTTTTTTCTAATTTGACCTATCTAAAAACTTCAAATTTCTGTTTAGATACCATTTAGACCGTAGATCCTATGCTTCTGCTTTAAAAAATAAAAAAAATTTAAAAAATTAAAAAAAAATATAAAACTTAGATCCTCTGAAATTTTACAAAGGTTTTTCACATGATTTTAAACACAATATCAAATGCACTCAGGTCACCACTTCTTACTCTGTTCAAGCAAGCACTGACTACTAGAGAGTTTTTGATGTCAGATTACTTTCCACTTTCCTGTTGCTATTCCATATCTCATTCTTAATTTTTAGAAAGCTTATTTCCAAAAGGCATTAATATAGCAAGGATCACAACACATACTCACAAATCTAATAATTGGTGAGATTGTAGAATTCATTTCTATGATGTAACTTTTTTTTTTTAACCTGAACTTATTTTTTCTTTCTTAGGTTTTTCAGGTTTGAGTTAATTAATCTAGAGACAGAATCTTTTCCATTATTCTCAGCTCTTCTCTACATATTTCTCTAGAAGACTATGACTTAAACAACACTATTTTGGCTCTCCTATGGCCAAGAATTATGAAAACTAGTAGAAAAATTGCAATTTTGCAACTTGGTAAGTTTCAACTGCATACTACACAAATCCCCTCTTTATTGTGAAATGCTATTAAGAGCAGAACAAAACAGTAAGAATGGTTTTTTTTCTAGATTTTTTTGTAAATGGCCCTTTAATTAATTCCAAGAAATTTAACCTTAATATCAACTATCAACTATCTGAAAAAAAGAGCAGTAAAGTAGCATTAAGTTTTTTCTTCATTAGAACAATCGTTGCTACTACAGATAATTTTAAAGATAACCAAATTTCATAGATGACTGTAAAAAGTATGGAAAATTGACATTTACGTGCTGTCCTTAAATAAGCTTAAAGCTCAATATTCAAGGTTTTAAAAAGCCACTAACCAAATCACTGATTCTGATCAAAATAATGAATAAGACCCCCAAGAAAGTAACTTCCAAATACATATGTATGGTTATGCCTAGGTATTCTCCGAGCTATGCTTAATTAGCAAGGCATTTAAAATCAAGTCAAAAATGTTTTAACTCTTCCCTTCTTAGACATATTTTGTCAAACTGTATTAAAAATCTCATTCTTAGCTGAAGTCAGAGACTGCATTCTACAGGTGTCCCAAGCATCTACAGATGTTCCAAGTATCAGAAAGTAAATCTATGTTAGTGGTTTATCTTGGATGAGGCATGCAGCTTTGAAGCAAATCTCCATATTTTCTGCATTTACTGTTTTTTGGTTTGGATCATGGAGCTGTCTCAGACCATTTGAACCGGTGTTCTTTACAAATGACATTAAGTTGGAAGCTGAACTCCAGAGCTGTCCTTACTGCACTCTGTCTACTGAATGTGTATCCAGTCCAAAGAACCAGACTAAAACTACTGTAGAGTTTAAAAACAAAACAAAAAAAACCCACAACCAACAAAATAAAAAAAAACTCCAAAACCTAAAAGTCTTGAAGCACATCTACTGTGAACGTTGTGTCTCTATTACCTTTTCACTTTACATAGTTGGCTAGTTGCCAGAGCAGGTAGAGGCATAATCTTTATTAGATGCTGACAATCTAAATTCAGGTTTGCATCTAGTGTTTGAAAATGGCATAATCCTCTAACAAGAAATCAAATCACTGAGCACAGCATTCCTAATGGTCTGTGGTGGGATGGCTTTTGGCAGGGGGAGTATGTGGTGTTTTTGTTTTCCTACTATGGAACGTTTCCCTATAAAAGCTAGGACAACACTAACACACATACGCATCCCAATTTTGAGGCTGTTCATGTGGGACAGAGACAAAGAAGAGACTAACATTGTTTCCTTCTGTATAGCTTTCCTTGATGCACAGGCACCTATATGGTTCTGTAGCTGCATCACAATTATCAGCATGGCCATGGCAATTACATCTGAAAGAACAATGGGTAGTGAGAAAAAAATTAGAACATGGAAACCTATCTGTCCAACAGTATATAACCTTTTCACAAAGACAATTTTGTGTATTGTATAGTCTGTCTCTTTACTGAGAGCAAATAAACATCAGAGATAATGTTCTTATGGGCAGTAACCTACAAAAGGCTACTTCACTCAACATTTTTAAGTATCGACAATTGCTTTCCAAGAAAATAAAACCCAGCATGTAGTAGAGCTACTGTTACCTTACATACTATGAAGGGAAAACCATATTTTAGTATTAACATTAATATGTACAACTTTATTTAATATAAATGGCAATTATTCATCAATATTAAGCCTTAGAGTGTAGCTGTAGTATTTTTTAAAAATCTTAACCATATCAAACATAATCTCCTAGTTTAACCCATTTTCATCTCCATTAAAAGTCAAATTCTTACTAAAATAAAATTTGTATAGAGTATTATTTAACAGGCAATAACCATGCCACTCTACCTGAAGAGCTGCTCCTCTGGAGACATGGCATAGCTTTGCAATCTACAGCTGAAATTATTTTACTGTTTCAGTCACCAAGATTGTAGCTGGTTTAGCAAAAGTATTATCAGAACATATCTAAATCAATAATCAAAATATATTAGTAGTGTAGAAAATTTTAAGATAAATGTGACCTCTAATGGGGTGCTTTCTCTCAAAATGAGAGCTACCAAAATAATTACAGGAATAATACTTATTAACAAAAATCTGTACCATATGCTTCTTGAAACTATTCCATTGCCAAATTTACATATTATTTACAGGGCATAATTAGTCCTTTCACAGGACGGCACAGTTGTCATATACAATAAAGTTGTCAGTCACAGACAATGTAATGCTTTTACTAACAGCTGCCCAGTTTTAAAATGAAAACTACAGCTAAAACAAAGCAAGAGCTCTGCATTAAGACTTCAAATTGCCACGTCTGGAAATCTATAATGAAACTTGGAAGAGCTACCGAAGTAAAGCACAAGCCATGTTCTTAATCATAAGCCTCTGCCTAGAAGCACTGGTAATTCCAAGGAAAGGATCGCTTTTGACAGATTTGTGTAATAAGTATAATTAATTTTAAAATAACATGTGAGCAAATGTTTTTTAAAAGCAGTACACCAATCATTTCAAAGTTGATGCACTGCTTCACAGAACTCCCTTCTCATTCATAAATGTAAAAGCAGAACAACTTCATTAAATTTTAGGCAGGTCATTATGTACTTTGCATGGCTGTAGGAGTCAGGGTGGTGGAAGAGTTCCATAACACTTACCTTCCGCTGACAGTAACTTCATTAACTCCATAGTACCTATGCCTAAAATTCACCCAAGGCTCATTAGTGTGATACTGGCCATGGAGATGAATCCTCACTTGTGTAGCTTTTACAAACTCTTGGAGAGATGGAGTATTGTAAAAATCATTGTAACCAGGTCGGTGATTTGGTTCCGGGGTAAGAACACTAAAGGTTAGATTACCACGAGAATATGGTGTAAAGCTGTTTAAACAGAAAGGAAGACAAATGAAAATCAAAACCACATATTTTACAGATTCTATCCTATTTTTTTTTCCTATGAGAGGATCTCTACTTAACTGTGCATAGGTGGGTTTTTTGTGTTTTCTGGGGAAAATTCTTATGTTAGTAGATTCCCAGTGCCAAGAATTCAAGCAAGTGAATCCCTATATGTCCTCTATATGTCTGTTTTTCCCCAAATTGTCATGCTGTTCTCCAGCACCTAAGTTTCCAATTAAGAGTAAAACCTCCAAACTTTGAAACAAAGGTTGACTGGTACAGCATCACCTGCACTGTTTTGCAAAAGTTTAAAACGATGTCTTTGAGCAACGTGAACTATGTTTAACAACATAAGGAAATAATTCAGATTACTAGCACAATAATTATTTTGCCCATATCATTTATTATACACCTTCAAAAAACATAAAAACCACAGAGAAACAATTACAGTCTAGATTCCAGAGTATTGTCCATTTGATGAGTGAGCAGTTAGAAACACAGGCCACCTTCCAGTGAGTAAAGTGCAAGAGAACTTAATCGAATGCAACAGAATCAAGAGTAAAATTCAAATTGAGAGTAAAACTCTATTTAAGCACAAGAAGGGAAAGGACAATCCTGAGAATTCAAGGCTGAGTGAACAAGTATATGTAAGCTGCACATTTGCCAATTTGGTATGAATCATATCTCATGTATAATTACTAGGCAGAATTTAGCTATGAGTAGAACTTTTCTCTCTGCAAGAGGCAAGAATGCCTGCTTACTTGCACATCTACATGAAGTTACTGAAAAAAGTATCCCACAGAAGCACATGTTATCACATACATTCAAAATGTAATTATCAAAATGAATGATTAAATTTTTTATGTAATCTGTGTCACTTCTAAATATCTCAGAGCTTTTGAAATATGAGATTCATAGTTAGATTGGGTCTGCTGAGTCATACTGCTCTGTCTTCACAAAGGATCTTTGAATTTACTGTGCCCCTATCCAGGTCAGTGATTCACAAAAAATCTCAGTGGAATATATCTGTATGTTTCTCCAGGGGATACTGTCCTCTCTTCCCCTCTACAGAAAGTTAAATTGAGCATTGTTCGTCCATGACATACAGAGCTATAATGAAAATGCTAAAAATGGTATGGATGGCAGATGGATAACATCGTCTTGGAAGCACCAGAAGGAACGGAAGAAGGATTGTAAGGGCAATGGAACCTAAATAAGCAGATCATCAAGATCTGTGGGCATCTACACACAACCGAGGAAACCAAAGGAGATTCTAAAACCTGGGTCAACCAATATTCAGACTAAGTAAAGATTCAAGCCTCCAATGAGGGGATAAAGGACAGTGAGCAACTGCTAACTTACAGAGGTGATACAGAAAACAAAAACATAGTCACTTTAAAAGTCCATTCAGTACTAGATGTGGTCACCAAACTAAAAACCCTCCAACCATGGTAAGGATTTCAAAACCAAGGTCACTTGCCTTCTATTACAACCCAAGGAGTCCTGGATAGGCCACCAGGATACAAGCACACTGATGTCTAAATCCTGGACAGAAAATCTGGACATGTCTTTGCGCTTACAAATATGTGGGAGGCAGAAGGAGGGAGAGAGAAGGAAAGGAAGAAAGGCAGAAAATCTTTTTTACAATAACATCACTTTCCCCACCTATAAAGATCACAGCACGAAGCTCTGCTACACCACTGACACAAATTTTGGGCATTGGTCCAACAGTAACTTCTCTGAGTACACAGAATACTCACCATTACAGGGCATATTTCTTATCTGTTAAGCAAAGCTTCTGTGCATCATCTGGACCTAAAATCATTCACTTATATCACTTCCTATCACCATTTATGTCATAACCAAAGGGAAGAAACAGTGCTACTTACAAAATATTTATAGAAACAATTCACATTAACTCCTCAGTGCTTTTTAGAAAATATACAAAATACATATTAAAATATACAAAATACATATTACTGTGACAAAAAGGACATTACACCTCATTTGTGTAATTTATCAAAAAAACGGTTGGTTTAAGAGATTTTCTTTCTCCTCTACCTTTTGCTCAAAAGATCAGCAATAAAGCTCAAAGTCCTTTACTGAAAATTGATGTAACTCAGGTGACCTTTTGCTCCTCTCCTCAGAATACTGAACTCTTGGAGAACAAAGATGCTGACACTTGAAAAGTCTTAGGAAGGCAGCGAAAGTGAAACTACAAAAAAGGCAAAATGTCTAGAGCACCTGGTACTGTATTTTCACACTGATCTCCATCCAAGTACTAAACAAGCCTAATACTGACTGGCATCTGAATTCAGGCAAAAGATTTGAATTTATGTAGTGATATAGATTCAAATATGTTTCATACAGTTCAAGTATGATTGCATACATGTGTACAAAACATTAATATATATAAACTCTATCCTAGCCAAACTCAGGGCAATTAACTAGATATTATGCATGTAAAATGCAGTATTTATGAAATTATATTGGATGTATTATATTTTTTTTAACGTGCACATGCTAACCACCTAGGAAAAAGTCTTGCAACAGGCTCCCAAAAGGTATCAAACCTTGTTGCCTCCCCTCATATATATTTTTGTTCTTGCTTAGATTAGAAAGCTTCGGGTTATGATTTTCAACCCATTTCCTATATGTAATGTATGATTAGTAATAAGACTGAATGACTGGATTTTGTACTGAAGTTTAGCCTCTCTCCTAAGCTTCAGAGCAAGTTGCACTCTCAGACATCACCAGGTATACTGTCACATTCATTAGACGCTTTAAAATGTTATTTCAGTACTTTGCTCTACTCTTCACTGTAAGGTTCTGTCATTCTGACAAAAGCCCCCCAAAATACAAGTATGTAAAATTTCTGAGTCTACCTCAAAAATAACAGGCAAATCCACTGTGTCACAATGTCTGGAATAGGGTAAAAATGACAGATGACCTTTGGCAATCTTCAGTTGAAAGGTCAGATTTGGGATCTTTAATGTACTTAGCAGCCCATAATAAATGAGTATACCACATTAAAAAATTCTCATTGGGACACAGAAGTTATGTAAGGATGTTACCTGCCAAAGAATCTGTATTATGCAAATAACTCATACCCAGGAAGCTGGAGACAGTTGACAGAGTCTGGTTTTGTCAGAGACCCATTGTTATCCATCCCAAAAACACTGCAATTTTTAGCAAAATACTGCCAGTCTTCCCAGTTTAGTTCATTGCTTTTTTTCCTTTCAATTCTTATTGCTTCAGGGTGTGGACTGAAGAACTGCAGTATAATATAGAATACCTACAAAGAAATTAAAAAATATATAAACTGATATTAATGGCTAAGTTGTAGAACAGCAAGAATATAAACTTCATTTTTCAATGTTAGAATACAGTCTGTTTAACTACTCACAGACAGAAAAGGAACCAGTATGTTCAGTTCACATAGTTCCAATTAAAATCAAAGATAAGCTTTTTTGTTAAATTCTGATCTTTTGGATGTTATTACAGAACAAATGAACTGTTGCATCAGTGCTCCCCTTTTTTCTTGAAGACCATTTTAAAATGCAGTACAAAATCAAATCCATGTTTTCTTATAGTAATATTAATTTCTCAACATATGAAGATATGAGTTGTTTGCCTTAAAAAAGAATAAAAATATCTGTTATTTCTATTTTTTATTTTTTTTTTTAGAAATCTCCCTGTTTTTAGCTTGGAATCTCATCAATTACCCTGTGCATATGAAAGAGCACTTTCCCAGAACACTGCTTACACACAAATGTGTGTGTCAAACAAGCCAAGCCTTAGAACTTCACAGGCATTTGAACTCACTTAATTAAAGGGTTATCTCTTTACTTATTTAGTCAAAATCTATCATTATATTATTTTTCCTCCTCAGCAGTAACGACCAAAAAAAAAGCGCTAGCAAGAATACACAGAAATTTGGTAGAGCCCCTATTTTGAATGCTTCATGCCTACTGATACGTCTCACATTCCAAAACATCCTGACTCTCCTCCACAGTATAGTGTAGTGTTAGGTGCAATCTGGCCTCTTCAAGAACCTTGCCTGTTTTCTGAATTCTCCTTCTGTATTTGTCAGAATACAAGACCACCATCTCCAGAACAGAAATTCCCTCTGATAAGTCAGTGTGCTGCAGACATGTTATTCCATTTGACTCCAGCCAGCTTTCCACCAGAAAGTATAAAACAAGCACCTCAAGTTTTAATAGAATTTTAAGTTGAAATTTACAAAAGTGGTGTTTAACAAGAGCAACCCTTTTCTAAATACTGATGTCTTCACACAGGATTTCCACTCTGGTATGTCTATTATAGATTACCATTAACCACTTGTTACAAAAACATCAAAAGAGAATGACAAGAACCATAATGCATTCTGCTGCCTTTTGCATTATTTCATGCTGATGAAGGATGATCTCTTCCTGATCCTCCAAGGATAATATATTAAAGCACAAGGTTTGAATTGCCTGAAATTTGTAATGTCTACAAAATTTTCTCCTAGTTTTGACTTAATAAACTTCAAATGTAATCTCATTACCTGGTACTGTCCGTTTTGTAAATCTATTGTGATTGAAACACCATGATCCAGAACTGCAGTATTAGCAAACACTGATGAAATCCAGGTGGTGCCAATGTCATCATCATTGATGTAATATAGAGGATGGGCTTCTGCATCCAGCCTCAGCACTCTGTCGTTAGTAGTATCATCTGCACCATTAGGAATGCAGTACCTCTGTATCAATGGGTGTACCCGGGGATGACTTCCAGGACAGCGGCACTCGGATTGAGTATGCAGATGAGGAAATTTTCCAGAGAATACTTCCAAAATATCTCTGTCGCAGCATTAAAAAAAATGTAATTACATACATGATAAAAAAGAACAAGAGCCACTTTGTGCCGCTAGGCTCATTGATTAAACAAAACTCAGCTAAGACTATAGTTGAAGCCCTAAGGGCCCTGGTTTCATATCACATAAATGGGGCCGTCAGACCTGAACTAGGGTCATACATAATCAATGGTAAGCAACAGACACCTTCAGAAAGTATCTGTGCAGAAACACTCTGGGGTTGCTTTCACTGCTCCACAGAGATACATGGAGCTAAGAGAAGTGAGCTCCTCACTGGGGTGTCCAAAGCTAGGAAGGGTGAATCCATACCTAGATGCAAGGAGAAAAGCTCTGTACATTTTATCATAGCATCATGTCTGACTCCAATTAGTAATCTGGACACTGTTCTTAAGTATACCACAGCATTGCCATATTGCCTGTAACCACAGAGGAAATTGAATGTACTCAAACCCTCAAAAAAGACCAGATGGAGCAGTATCACACTGCACCTTAGAAAGCATGAATAAAAATATTTTCATTTTTAACTGACAAATAAAAATGTCTTTTCTTTTTTTTTTTTATTTGTCTCAGTCCGTGATCACTCTAGTTGCTTCTTGCAGCCCAGGTCAAAGCAATTGAGTCACTTTTGTTCTTCGTGACATCAACAACTGAAGTACATATATAAGTAGGCTGGCAAGCAGATAGATATACTAACAACATGGGCAGGTTACCTAAACCACTATTTGCTGATTTCTGGTGTTACTTCAGATACTGAAGTTTTAAACTAAAAGACTCTTACTTTTCCCATTGTCTACTTAATTTTCACATACTTAAGGAACTAAATACTTGGTATCTATCCCTATGAATTTCACAGAACCCAAAGTTAAAGTAGCCATAGACTTGAAATAATTGTATGGATGTAAGATTTTCCTTCACAGTTCATCCTAGATAAACACTTCGTACCAAGCAATTTGTGTATATAAAATTACATCTACAAAGACATCATTAGGTCACAACACTTTGTAAAATACCTTATCTTCCAATTTTTAAATTTTATTAATTTTACTTACATTGTAGTTGCATTTGACAAACACTGCTCTGAAATAATACAATCCACATGATTTTGAGGTAATTTGGAATTCAGATCACACAGGATCACAGAATGTTTAGGAGTTGGAAGGGACCTCAAAAGATCATATTGACCAACCCCTCTGCTGGAACTCATATTAATTCTTTAAATTCACGGGAGTTCACTTTATTGTGATGTCCTGCAGACAGATGAGCTCCAAGGAAACTCCTCTACATCTTATTGAAAGACTATCATTAAGTAGCCTTAAGGTCTGTGGTCAGGAGTGTCATTGAGTGTAGCCTATCCAGAAGCACCACACAGACAAATAGGACCTGACTACTTGTGGCTAGCTTGAATTGACTAGATTAATCCAGCATGAGCTGGATAACAAAGGTAACATTTCTTTGCAATATGCTAGAAAGGGAGGCTGGAGGGCATCAGAAATTGCAGTGGAAACAGTAATTTGGCCTCAGGGATGGAGGAGGTCAAAGCAATTGCCCAGAGCTATGTGGGCTGAGCTAGGAAAGTCATTGGTGTCTTCTGGTGACAATCTAATATAGAAAGCAATGAATGGTTAAGACAATAGACCTTGGGGGTGGGGGCATATGGGGAGCATTGAGAACACCTGACATGGACCTCTTCTGCCATGGAGAGCTGAAACCAGAGGAAGGGAACTGCTAAGCACAGGACCCAAGCTTGCAGCCACGAAAACAGCGTGCTGACCAATTGAACTGCCTGTCCTCTTCACTTGGATCACTAATATTAAAGTGTCTATAGTGGACTGGCCTGCTATACTTCCTTTCTCACCCTACAGTTTACATGGAGCTCTGGGGAAACTTGGCAAGTCTCATCCAGCAGGACTAAGCTTATCAGCACACACTATGTCAGAATTATGATGGGCTGGTAACACCTAGATAGTTTAGAAGATTTGAAATCTAGCAGCTGGACTGACTTTCCAAAAGAACAACAAATCATGTTGTAGCAGGGACAACAATTACAAGTAAAACACAATTCTTAGTGTTGAGCTTCAATACTTATGTACTATGTATATTACAACATTACATTAGCTATATTTAAGCAGCTGTTCAGAAGTAAGACACACTAAGTTGAATTTACCTCTATATTTTTTAGATTAAAAGTCATCTTTAAAATTAGGTTCAGCAAACTACATCATCATAAACAATCATCTAAAGGAAACTTCAGAAAAGCACTATACTTTGGGAACATATTATCTATTCTTTCTTCTCACCACACACCTATTTTTCTTACAAAAATTAATTTTCTTTACCTATTTGTAAGTGCCACAGGGTAAAATCGAAAATCTTGCATTCTTCCAAAAAACTGCTCTAAACCTGAAAAAAAATTACTATAAATAAGTAATCCACAGAGGAGAAGTCAGCTTTGCACTGCATGAGAAAACCTTTAATTCAGTACTCAGAGCTCTCTCTTGCACAATTACCCCTTCTGAATGGAACCATCTTGGACCTGGACAAAACTATGGAGGGCAGTGACTTAATTTTTTTGATAAAAAAGAATGATTTATAACAACTTTATAAGAACATTTTGTACCTATCTCTTT
Organism: Heliornis fulica; assembly: GCA_013399135.1. Lineage (NCBI taxonomy): Eukaryota > Metazoa > Chordata > Aves > Gruiformes > Heliornithidae > Heliornis > Heliornis fulica. The sequence continues at coordinate 912,202 of VXBZ01012241.1, forward strand.
TCTGATTAGAGAGGTGGCACAAGGATCGGCTCATTAGACAGAAGTAATGAGCCAGACCATGTGCCACCTCTAATTAGAGAAGAGATACAGTAGGTACAACTGTACCTATCAATTTATACAATAAAGATAAAAACCATTTTACAATATTTCTTTCTTTTACACATTTTCTAGTTATCGTGTATTCAGAATCAAAATCACAACAAAACATATTTCCAAATACAAGCCTTAAGTAACAAGACACAGAACTTGCCCAAGAGCACAATAAAGTTAAGTGACATATAGTTATATTGAGGAGTTAGTTACAAATTCTGCACGTTCCTGAAGAACAATAGTGAATTTATATCTGCAGAGCCAGTAATTTGCAGAGAGAAACAAAACATCCCCCAGCTGTTCTGCAATGTCAGGCTGTAGTATCATATAAAATTCCAGATGTAGATGTAAATGAAGAGTAACACTATCAGGCATTACTAGAGGCTGAGGGGGTTCTCACTCTGCCAGTGGTTTGTTTGTGTGTTGATAGAAGGGAAGAACATAAACAACCTGAAATCTTCAGCTCTATTCCTGACTCTGAAGAGGACCGTAGTCTAGAGGCCATGCACAATCCCATTCTCATATTGTTCCATATGGTTATTCAGAGAAACTACAATCTTAAGTTAATGCAGTGTGTCACTTCAGAGACCTACATTTTGGAGAATACAGGAAAACCTACCTAAACGCAGTAACTCACAGAATTAAGCCTATCAAACTTCTATCTTTTAGCCAATCTTTTGCGAAAGCAAACTGTACAATAGGAATTTTCTCCTACAGGAATATCTTACTTTGCAACATACAAATAACTTAAAATGACTTACAGCTTTATTTTTTAACCACATTGTGCACATCTTACTTTACCTGGAAAATTTACAAAATTTACCTGTGAAACTCTGTCCAATTTTTAATGCACCATCAGCATCTGCAACTGCTCCCACAAGAATTCTTGAATCAAAAGGGGTGTTGTCATCTTCCCAGCCATTCAAGAAGAAACTAATTCTGCTGTGATGCACCTACAGAATCAATCAAATGGACGATCACTTTATTATGCGGTCACTAGTTTCTCTATACATTGCATCTAGCACTGATTAACCATTAACATTACTTCGACCTGTCTTTTCAGTGCCTACTGTGAGTAGATACCTCTTTTCTCTCCATCTATTAGCAATCCAAATAAGATTATCGCCCCGCTGCACAGAATGTAACATTTCTACAGTGGTTAAATCAAAGAAGAATCTACAGTACAGTGATCTGGTGGGAAGGGGGAAGAAAAGAAAGGAGAAGGGTCTGTTTCACAAGGTACAAGGCTGGTTACAGCTACTTCACCACTTCAGGCCATGGGCACATGTTATAGCTGTCAGAGCACTTCTCATACACATCAGCTCATACAGGCCTTAAGGGTCTATCTACCATACTCAGGATAACCTAATGCAGCACGTTTCAACCAGGCCTCTAACACCCCTCCAAAATGCCTCCCTAACCCCAGCACGTTTCTTTCTACAAGGGGCCAAAGGGAATAGTAGGGGAACTGGCTTCATCTGCTCTACACCCACTGGGTAATTCCCATCCATCAAGGAAACCCGTGGCTAGGAATATGCACTCAGCAAGCACCCTTAGGGTACTGCTTTCTGCAAGCCTTCCCTTCCCTGCCAATTCATTTTAAATTTGAGCTAACTTTCATAGAAATACTTTATGGCATTCTCCCAGCTCCACAAAGTCACAAGACGCTGAGCTTTTAATAAAGTACTTTTTTTTTTTCTTTTGGTACTAAACAGTCAGCTTTCTATTAAAGAAGTTAATCACAGAAACTAAGATAAACTTATTTGAAACGTTTGAATACTATTAATAAACAATCTCATTTCTTCCAGAAAGTGATTTATTGGCAAAACTGAACTTACTTGCATTTTAGGGATATTTAGCTTGCATAAGGCTTACTCATGCAGTGCCTTCAGATTATTTCACATAGTAGCCTTCAGATTTTAAAACACTGTTTTGTTGCTGCCCATTTTCAGAGCATTATTTTCATTCTGCAGATACAGAAACCTTGCAAATTGTGTCTACAGAGGCCAAATAAATCTAGAGTGCTTCAGCCTGTCTTGATACCAATGCTAATCCAAACAAACCTGACATAATTGGTTCCATAAGAACCGTATTTACGTGGTGACAAATAGAGGGTTTACAAGCCAGAACAATCTGTTGCAGAGAGGGAAAGCTAGAACCTGAAAAAAATACCAATCTGAAATCCAAAATATAAGCCCTCGCAATGTTATTTGACCAATAAAGCCTTTTAAATTTCAGACCAAGATAAACAGACACAATTATCTATAAATCTGAGCTCAGATTATCAGCATCAGTGCCTCAGGCAACAGGAGTCTATCAGTATTTTAAGAAAGAAAATATGAAATGAGATGGAGACTTTTGTTTGTTTGGATTTTATTTCTTTTTTAGGCTTCACACAAAATTTTACACATGAATTTTTCTTCTTGAACTGCACTTTAAAATACACAGATGCATGCTGAGCTCTATTGCCATTTCCAGACTCAGTCAATATTTCCCAAATTTAGACAGCAATATTTATTGCTCTTCCACTGATGGAAATTTGAAGGCTATTATCATAATTACTAAGCCTTGAGATTTGTTCAAGAAGTTACTGCATATGAGTTTCACCACTCAAAACACATTTCTCCATTTTAAATTATCCTTTGTGTTGACACATCAATGACCTAAATACAACAGTTTTTTATTTAATTTTAATTCAAAGCTCTCTAAACATCCGATCCCCTATTTGCAAGAGCCTAAGTATATTGTGTATACGGTGGTTACATTGCATTTTTTTCTGCATCACATTTTTTACAGCCTGTTACTGTCATTTGGTGTTTGACTGTTATCATCATAAAAGATACAGGCTTTTCTACTTTGTTATTTGTAGCATTATCTCATGTTTTACAACATCTTTGCACAACATGCCCACACATGAAATATTACTAGTGAAAAGTTCTCAGTGGTATTAATGCATAAAAAAGAATGTGGTTCCATCTCTACTGTCTTTACCCAGCCAAAAGCTGATGAACAGCCAATTTTCCTTTATCACATTAGCACAGCCATGAGGGAAACACATTTGTTCTAGTCAGCTACACTAAAGATACTATTACCAATCTAACATATACATGTTTTATATCAGCAGTATTCTCAGAGTATGAGGGAGCCGACAATATATTAACACTAGCATGACAGTTTATTTAAGAAAAGAAAATTGTCTCTGTAGAGGGACAGAAGTTAGAAATGTATGGCTAAAGCTCAGTGTCACTGGTCTAATAAAGGTAATAATTCTTAAGCTTTCTTTATAGCAGGTAACACTCCTGTGGCAGCTCTGTCATATCATTCAAATAAAAATGTTGTCTTTTACAAGTTTAAAAGTACCTTTATTTTTAGTCGGATATGAAACATGTTTCCGCTTTCCTATTTTCACTGCAAAACATTTGTAAGTGGAATTCAGAAATGGGCGCACTCACCCCAACCAGCTCCTTGCAAACTTAACTGCCTCAGCTGCAGCTTCTATAGGACCCGATTCTGCCTGCCCCAGTGGTAAACAGAGCCCTCACCTCCATGCACCCCAACTAAAATCAGGGGGACTATTCATGACTTAAGAGCGACAGAATTGGGCCCTAAATGTCCAGGTATTTTTACTCATTGAAAATAGGTGACTAACGACAATTTTAAATCTCCCTCCCCCTCTCCCCCACCACCAATCTCTTTGTATTAGATAGGATTTAGAATAGTTGGGTTTAATATAGCACATCCCCAAGGTAGCCCTAAGCACTTTACAATGCTGAATTGGATATCAGTAGTGCAGTGACTGTGTAAGGCAAAGGCAGCAGTCATTATGCATTTGGCAGTAGCTCAATGTAATGATCCCCCTGCTGGTTATTAAAGGGGGTATGAATATCTGACATGGGAGGAAGATGTAGGAGGGAAACCATGTGTGGTAAAGAAAAAAAAATAATAATATCCCAGCGGCTCTCCACTGTGGGAGGAGAGGAATGTCTCAAAGTTTGGTGTCAGTTTAGACTAAGCTAAATAAGAAGGAAGGCTGGCACCAAATCGGCTGTTTGATGTGGTTGTTGAAGGTCTCCTGACCGTTAGCATTAAATTGCATACAATACCACAGAAATAAAAGATTAATTTCATTCCTGACCAGGACAACAGGATTATTCACTTGTTGTCTTTATTAATAATGTTCAGTAGGAATCTGCCCCAAGACAGTAACAGGAGAAGGCTGGTGTCATGGTTGTGCAGAGCACAGGACCAGAAGCCTGGGACATCAGTCGTCTAATCCTAGCTCTGAAACCATCTCTGCCTCCCATCCTTCCCCATCTGTCAGATACTTAGCAAATCACCTCACAGGGAGGTGGCAAGGATTAGTTACTAAGATAAATTCACTCTGCAACTACATTAGCCTCTGCCAATGCAGAGCCTAATACCAATTTCAAGCAATGGAAAATCCATTTGATGGTGAACCAAGATGGTGAAAGATACCCATAATCTTTCCTCTAATAGCATTCCTCTTATGATCCAGAAGAGTTTCCAAGATGAGAAGTGCTGGGCCAATGAGCTGCTAGGCAAGTTCTTTCAGTGCATCCCGCATGAAGCTCTTCTGGTCCTCCATCACAAGCAAACTGCTCATCAGAGCCAGCAATACCAAAAGCAGTCAATTCCTACCTAGCAAAAATTCCCTGCTCTGTGGGTCACTGTAGTGCAGCATGAAAGAGGGCACACTGAAGAACAAGCTAGTACTTGTAAAATGAGACAGGGAGAGAAAAGGCATTGCAACTGCGTCTTTTCTCACAGGAGCTGTGCTGCTCTGACCTTACCTGTGAAAGCACAATAATGGCGTTTAACATGAATTTCGCTATTCAGATTGGATCAGAGCTGTCAGGTAACAAAAACATCATAACAAAAGCCAACGTTATCGCATAGTAACTGCTAACAGAAATTTCCACTACATTGCAGCAACCTACGTGGCAAAAATGAAACATCACAACCAGAGCTGGCCAAGACTGAGGTATTAACTATTGCAAAAAGCAGAAGCAAGGGAACAAGTAGGAGCATGGTAGCCATGTATGATACTGCTCCTGAATACCCTTTGAACTTCAAACCACCAGCAGCTCAGACTTCATCAGCCAGCCATGGTTTCAACGTATTTACTAGCTTTCCATGATTTTGTATAGCTGCTCCTTGAATACAAAATCTTGTATGTTCCACCCCACCCGCTAACGATGTTCACTATATAAATTCAAGAATACCATCTTTTTTTCAGCATTGAACTCTAGTATTATCTGTATGGAAAACATATTATAGTATAACAAGCGTATAAATAAATAAAGAGTAAAAGAGTTATAAATAAAGAGTATTATAACAGGTATAATAAAATACTTAGGATTTCAATAAAAGTTATCAATATACTTTCCAAAGAAAGCCTAATATTCCTTTTCATTAACAGAAAGGCAGAGCATATTTTGGGTATCAAGCAAAAGATACAGTTAAATTGATTCCTTGCTTTTTGAGCTACAATGCCACTTTCAAAGGCAAAGCCAATTTGGGGTTGATTCTGAAACCACAATCTAAAAAGGTTTGGCCTTTAGGTATTAGCATGTGCATATATTACATCACAACACAGATGTGTGATATCCAGGACATTCAAGCAACATACACTTTTTTGGTCACTTGTATTAATCAGCCTGTTATCACAGTGTTCTTTTACATAAACATAAAGGCAACTGAGACAATTTTAATCTATTCTATGTAGAGCTGAATTGCACCATTTCAGCCAAAATAAATGAAGTCAATGAATTCCTCTTCATTGAACAATACAACCATTTTTGCATCAGTAAGATATTTCCATTAAAAATAAGTCCTCCTACTTACATTGTACAAAATTATTTCAAACAAAAAAAAACCATGAAGGAGAGAAATAGAAAAGAATCCTTCATGTTCCATTAAAAAAATAATAAAGAATACCTAAATATATCATATACACAAACAGCTCAAGATGGCTAAGAGATCAAAACTCCAGTGAACTAAAAGACATACAAACAACAGATCCAGTAATCTCTTCCCAAAATGTTTCACCTTTTATAGTTGTTACATTTCAAAGACCTACCTGTTTGGTTTTTTTTTAAAAAGAACACTTTTCCTTTATGTTATCTTTCCTCTCCCATTATTTAATGGCACAGGAAAGATTTATTAAATTATTACATATAAATTAAGGGTTATTTCAAGACAACATTAATCTCTTCTACTAGTTAAATATACATTCTTTTTACTCTTATTCATCATAGCTTCTTGTAACCATAAAATACAATTTAATCTTAAAATTTCTTCTCATCATCTATTGTTGTAATAATTAGATCACAGTGTCTGGCAAGACAGATGAAGAAACCAGATGGTTTTCTTCCCAGATTTGCAGGCCATAAATGAAGAGTTCCACAATAGACTAAACTATGGCACAAAAAAATGAAAGAAAAAAAAACAACTTTTGCAGTCATTCAAGCCAAACAACACCAAACCTGGCCTATTTATTTATCCAGCCAACTTAGTGATGGCAAACACTTTGACTGTAACTTCAGCTCTTAAGGCTACAAGTCATCAAAGAAAGTCTCAGACAGCAGGGACAGGAATGACCGACACATATAAAACAAGGACAAGCACCAAATATTTATCTTCAGATAAGTACTAGGAATTGGAATACATTCCAGTGCATATAATGGACTACACTGTCTTCAAATAAGATGAAAAAGAAGCAGTTTAGGGATATGTGTTCTGTATCAGAAAGTGAACAAGATTCTTCCCAATATCAGGTATCTGCAAGCTGAACTTTAAAAAAAAAAGTAAAAAGCTAATTTTTATGTTAAAAGTGCAAACTTAACTAGTTGCAAATGCCAGCTACATTGAAAGATTAAACATAAACTTAAATGTAAAGCCAGTTTCTCAAATAAGAAAACAAGTACGTTCTCCAAATACATGAATAAAAAGTAGGCTGTAAGAAAACTCAAACACGACTATTAGTACATACTTTCAATAAGCTCTATTTACACAGCAAGTAGTTTCTCAGAAATAATTTTATAATATACAACATGTGGGTGATACACAATATGAAGAGCAATTAAGTAGCTATACAATTTACCTGTAAGGCATTATATATAAACATTCAGGCACACACACACACATATATATGTTCAATTTATTTTCCAGATCAGTAAACTGGCAGAAATATTACTCCCTTTAATTTGCTAAACCAACTCCAGCAACAATAAAGTTACACAGACTTTACAGAGATATCAGTGAAAGCAGAGGTTAGCATAAAAGATCTGCTTAATCATTCAGAAATAACAAGGAATCAGAGATTATGAGAAATCAGATGACATAATTCATCCACCTCAAAAATTACTGCACAACATACTGCTACAAGTGCTTAGCATCTCTTAACTTGGTATCACTCGTATAAAATTTGCTACCTAAATGTAGCTTGCAATCTGTTAAAATAGCAATGATTCAGAACATCTTTTTTTCTTCTTCTAAAGCTATTGCAGATTTGTTGCATCAGGAACTTTTTCAGTGAGTTCATTCTATAGAAACAGACAGTATATTAACACATTTTCTCCCAAGGTGAGAAAACAGATTAAGGTTATGACCAAATGACAGGCCCGTGGCTTCCTTGAATACTTTAATAGAATCAACAAATCAGCAGTGGTCACTGATGACAACATATGAGGGAAGACAATAGATGGACAGAGAGGAATTAGTGATGCTGCTATAATGGTCTAATCAGAAACTTGAGCATAAAAATCTTTTTTACCTTCAACCTGTCTAAATATGCTCTTTTTTGCCCGCTCATATAAAGATACATGGCCTATTCTAGCACAGGGGCAAACACGTGGGTTCACATCTCTACTCTTTGAAAACAGGTGTGAAACTGAAGTGTAACAGTTAATAAAAGAGACACTAAGGGGGTTTTCATATCAAAGAGATAAGATGCACACAGGTATGTACTCTGGTATTTTTGTGTATAATTGCAAATCCTGCTGAAGCTGCAGTTACAAAGGCTTCCACACAGCTTAGTATTTCGTAAGTGAATTTCTGTAAAGAGGAAAGGTCAGTCATACAGATTTAAGCAACATAAAGAGGACAAATGCAGTTCTGGCTAAAAAAAATTATGATGAAACCATTCACATGAATCCAAGTTTACTTTCAGCCATGATTTTAGGAAAACTGATGGCCAAAACCTACAACACTGCATGATACATACTTTTAAAAATCTGGGTATCTGTGTGTCCCTAAATCAATGCATCAGAAAGAGCAGACAACTTTCTGCCCCACTTCAACACCTTCCTTCATGAAATAAATTACAGAATTTATTCAACTCAAACATCCGTCTCTAAGGCTCCTTTTCTATTCCCAGTTCTGTCTTATTCTTAATGTGTATTTTTCTAAAAAGGAGAAATAAAAAGTAGTAATTCTAATTTACATTTAGAAAAACACACACCACAAAAAATATAGAGTATAAATGTGGTAGGAGATTCCATGCCTTCAGGGACTATCTTAAACATTAATACAAACAGGAGAAACATAAAAAAAAAATGTTTATCCAAAAAATTCTTCTATTCCTCCCAAGCCTTCGGGTAATATCTCTGTCAGCAGCTTCATGACTGCTTTAGAAAACAAAGAGGTGGGGGAGTTTCCACAGGTTAACCCCTGCAGATGGGTCAAGATCCCACACCACACTTAACCACCTCCTACTCCACACATTACTCACTGGCACTGGTGCACAACCTGCCTGTATAGTCTCTATTGCTCATCTCTCCTTACAACACACCACATGCAGTCTAACCCATTTAAAACCTTAACTGTAGAGATTTGGGAATTAGCACTATCATACATTGTTGTATCCTAAGTACATTTCAGCAGTGAAGACATTACTTGTAGGGATTTTTGGGTAGATGTCTTAAATCAAAATTCCCTGCACTCTTTTTTTATTTCCCACACCCCTCTCAGAGACAAAGCTTACAGTGCTAAGATGAAAAGAGTTCACTACTAGTCTTTAGCTCTTTGCATTTTAATTTTTTTTTATTTGGAATGAAAATTGAGACAACACAGAGGAAACTTGGCAGATCTAAAGCTTGGCAAGAGATAATGAATTTATGTAGCTAATATATGAGAACAAGAATATGTCAGGAGGAATTTGTCTGGGAACTTGTTCACAAACAGACCAAAAAAGATGCTAATCATCATGTTAATAGGGACAGGGAGGGGTGTGGAACTTAAAGAATAATATCTAGGAAGACAAGCCAGCTCAGATAATTTATCTGCATAACACTTGACAGATATCAGTAAAAGAACCTCCTGAGATGGCCACTGAGCTTGGTGCTACATCAGCTAGAATCTTGCCTTGGTTTCAAATGCATTTTTCCTCCTTATAAAGTTCAGAAGAAATCAAGTATTCACTTATAAAGTTATTATACTTGCTTAAAATCTTCAATGAAGTTTTTAGTTTGCCCGTTACTTATAGCAAATGCAAGATATGCACATAATAATATTTATTTTACCTATTATTCAATTACTTTATTCACATTTCTAAATTCCTGTGTTCCCATACTCAAATCCTATACTACTCTCATATAGAAAAAAGAAAAAAAAAAGTTTTTAAGCTAGAAGAACTCTGTACTTCTGAGCAAACCCAAACTTACTACCCACTCCTCTATATCAAGCCTCTGATGCAACTTGGCTGCAAGCTTGATGGAAAAGAGCACAGGAAGATAGAGGCAGGCTGCAACCCTGGCATCCACATAGGTTTCAATGTAGATGCTTTTCACACATCTTTGGTTCTTTGGTCACAGGGTATTTTACAGGAAGAAAGCAAACAGGCTTAGGGCCATTCATTGCCATCCATCAAATAACAGCATGATCAGGGACTTTATTACTGTGATTTTGAAAAGGAACATGATTATCTTCTCATTCTTGGTTAGGGGAGACACCTTGACTTCCAACCATTCTGTCATTTTTAGAAGGAAGCCATGCCAAGGCAGTTCTAGCCTGGGATTCATTAGCTAATCATAGCCAAAAACATAAAGTCAACGCTCTGCCCTCTCAAGAGTATGCCCATCTAGAAAAAATAACACAAGTTTCTTGTTGAACCATTTTTAGCTTGCTGATATTACATAAGAAAAGCTTTTTTTACTGCAAGGGTGACAGAGCACTGGAACAGGCTGCCCAGAGAGGTTGTGGAGTCTCCTTCTCTGGAGACATTCAAAACCTTCCTTGATGCTGTCCTGTGTCTCATTCTGTGATCAGAAATTAAGGATTCTGCATTTTTATTTTTCACTGAGAAAAGAGCTCAATTTTTTTTCCTTTTATCACTTCCACAACCTCGACAGTAAATCACCTTCAGCCTTTAAAAAGAGGAAATGAAGTTATGAGTGGAGATAGTATACAAAGAATTATTTGACATTAAGTCACCAAATTTCTCTTCAAAATCAGGATGCCGCTTTTAAGCTGATTAGAACCCTGCATAGGGAAATGGTTTGAAATAATGCAGAAGTTGCATTATTCTTCAACATGCTTCAAATAAAGTTTCAGTATATCTGAGTTCACCATAAACTGGATCAACTAGCTGAATCAGTGAATTAAACTGTATTTTAACCCAGGCTATCTCAGGGCCTGTTGTGGTTTTTACCCAGCTGGCAGCTAAAACACCCATGCACAGCCATTTGCTTATTCCCATAATTGGGATGGGAAAGAGAATCAAAAAGAAGGAATAAAATTACAACTTAGAGGTTCAGATACAGGTAGTTTAATAGGACTGAGAAAGATAATAGCAAAAAAATAATGATGATAAAAAAATATACAAAACAAACAGCACTGTTTTTCACCATCCAAAGCTGATGCTCAGCTAGTTCCCAAGCTGTGCTGCCTCACAGCCAAAAAAACAGCTATATACAAAGCATGACATCATACAGTATGGGATATCCCTTTGGGAAGTTTGGGTCAGCTCTCCAGTGTCACCTACCAGCTTGTTGGGTGTTCAGTACAAGAAGCTGAAAAGTCCCTGATTTCTTGGCAATGGGTAAAACACTGGTGTGTTTTTAGTATTGTTCTCATCCTAAATCCAAAACAAATCCAAAATAAATCTAGTTGTACTAGAGCAGCTGCTGGGAAAAAAAAATTAACTCTATCCATGCCAAAATCAGGACATAATTATTGCAAGAAAAGAGTTGGAAAGATGCCTTTCTTTACAACATTTATAGAGGATGTGCACACACACCAGTATTTGATGACACCATGCACAACCTTGTTTGAGAATCCGGAGGATTAACTTTCACTAATACAACAGGGTAAAAACACTTGTGTTGAATATATTTTCCTGCAAGCCACCAAACTGCTAGAATACCAGGAAAATATTAAAAAAAAAAAATCTCTTTTGGTTTTAGCCATCATTTTCTTTCTTTTACTGACAGACTCTGACAGACACTTTTCCAGGAGTTCCTGATAACAAATAAAAACCTTGATCAGATGGCCTTTGAAATTAAAACTGCATGTTTTGGAAAACCTGCATTTTTTTTTTTTTAAATACTGAAATTGACTCATCACAGCATTCTGTCCAGAGATAACATGTGGACTGACTAGTACTTCAGCTGTGAATTTATTTAAATGTAGACATACACATGCTGTATTAGGAAGGCAAAAACAGGATATGAAATAAACATAAGGCATCAGCTCTAAGCTCACTGTCAAGAGTATACCAAGGCTTCTAACCACAGAGTTCAGCTGAAGGTAACTATCTGTCAAATGTAATCTGTGCAAGTGAATATGCTTAAGCTGGTGCTATGAATCAACCAAAATTGCTTTGGTCTTATTGACATTCAATTGCAAGAAGTTGCAGCTCATCCAGTCCAATAGACATCTGACAACACCAAGAGTGCTTTACTGACAGAAAGCCTTAAATATAGAAGCAACTATCATCACAACACACATGGAACTAAACGTTATGATCCCTCATACCATCTTCAAAAACTGGTCAGTCAGGCATCAGCTGGATGCCATGAGACCACATGGCCATCCTCTCTGCCTGTTGCCAATTTCTGCAGCTAACAAATCATTGGGACTTAAAAAAATAAAAAAGGGAAAAAAAAGCAAAAGAGGAAATACAGATTAACTGACAAAGTAAGACCACTTGATCTTTCATCACTGTCCTGTTAAATCTCTCTGAAATCCACTTTTGTCATTATCATCTCTGTTTGCCTTTAAAACATAAAACACCAGATCAAAATTTTCTCAAACTGTTTGCTTTAGTTAAGATCCAGAGCTTTGGCTACTAAAAACTGCCCTCAACCTCAGCAATGCCATTTTACACCTGCCAAGATTCAGACCTCCAATATATCAAATTTACTTTCTTCCTCACAGCTGTTCTTTACAACATGAAACAAGATGTCTGACAGTGGGTGAATATGGGATGCTGGAAACAAAGTATCTCACATACTAGGTCCCATAAGATGACCCAATTTATGTCTTAAATTTACACAAAAGGAAGGGGCACCACCTGCAACCATCTGTGTGTTTGACACTTCTCTCAGAAAGCTCCTGCCATTTCAGTTGTAGATAGTCCAGCATGACACATTACCTTTTTCTAAAACTTTTCATATAGCCCAACTGTCTACATGAGTTGTGACATCAACCCACTTGCTGGCTCTCCCAGGTCCCACTGTCTCATTCCTTTCCCTACCATACAGTGAACTGAAACCATCCCAAAGCCACAGATTAGGAAGTTGGCAAAGAGGACATGAATTGCTTATACCCATACTTGAGGAGATACAGAGTGTCACACTTTTGGGGGGGGAAGGGGAACAGGCCCTTACACCCAGGTTATGGGCACCCTGAATAGTTAAGCGCATGCTCAAAGAAATTCAGTGTACAAAAACCAGAGACTTGAGGAAGAAACCTCATCAGGGGACCACAGCCACAGAACTGCCTTAAAACAGAAGGGCTGGAGAGGATAAAGGAACAGTAGAAGAAATGGTAAAGAACAGCGAAGGGGAAGGAAAAAGCATAAGGTCGGGAGGGGCAAGTTGTCTCTTTGCCTTTCCTTCTTTTGCCTCAGGCCTATATCGGCCTTTCCTTTTCTTGACTTAACTGGGATGAATTTTAATTGCAGCCTCTCTACGTGTTTCATACACTATGTACTCTCTACTTGTGTGGAGTGGATTTCCCATTCATCACAGGATTGCAGGCAAAAATCCCAAGAGCATTTTGCTTTCCTTCAAAGTTAGCTTTGCTAAAATCAATAACTCAAGGGCTGCTTCTTCCCTCTAGCACATGCTCCCAGCCCACAACCATTTCAAATTTCATGATTTTATGATCATTTGATTTTAGTTTTTATCTTCATATTCAGATTTATATTTGCAATCTTCCCATGACAACAGTGACAATATTCTATGCAGTTTCAATAACAGCATAAAGGCAACAACCTTACAGCAAAACTAGAAACACATTCTCATTTGTAGTTTAAATAAAGTCAATATCTAACTGATCTCTAACAACCTCTCTCCCTACTACTGTTTCCTCCTGAGTGCCCCAGCATTCTTCAAATCAAAGTTCTGGTTTTCTTAGGGACCCATTTTATATCTTGAATATTTTTATTGCTTGGGCTTTATATCCAACCACCTGCAAGTCTAGTGCAACAGGCCAAAATCTAAACCATGTTAAATTGTTGTTGCCTTGTATGCAAACCACTGAGTTTGGTTTAAAAAGAATGAAAAAATAAAAAAATAAGGGGGGTGGGGGTGGGGCAGCAGAGATGTTTCCCGCTGCAGATTGAGTATCATCCCTCAGCAATATTGTTACATCTCTTCCAGCTTTATATTAGCTCTCTCTTCACTAAAACTGTATCTTGGCATTTTAAATCCCTCCTTCATTTTCCTGGTTGTCTCTCTTATTCCAATAATATCTTTCTTATCCTTGAAAACATGTCACTCCAATTCAGCAGTCTTATTACATATGCTCCCAGAATTTGTATAAAAGATATTTAGCTTTTCTTTTTGCCCTCCTTTACTTTCTTTTTCACTAACTCCTACAATGTTAATCCCTTCTCAACGGGAAATGGTTCTCCTTCAATCCAAGTCTTTCCTTTTGTGCATAGATCTACTAGTTCAGCTTGAATTCCCTGAACAACATACATTTCTAAAAAAAAAAAAGAAAAGAGAAAAGGGGGGTGGTGGTGAACGGGGAAAGAAAAAGATGGAATCCTGGAAGGCTCCTAAAGCAATTACATCTGTTCAAGAACAAGCATGTATTAATACAAATTTGACCCCAAACAGTGAAATCAAAAAGGAACTGGAAAGCAGACTGATCCATAAGGTGGTTTATGGGCTTAAAGCAAACTAATAGCTGTTTCACGGATGAAGCCTTCAAGATGCAACAAGGCAAGTAACAGCAAGCAGAAGACTCCAGAATCCCGTGTCATTAATTTTTTTTGGACAAGGGTAATTTGAGTACTGTGTTAAAAAGTGAGTGATATAACCCACATTGACAATAATCTGATAAACAAGGCTGAAGACAAAGGAAGATCAATGCAAAAAAGAGACAGCTTTAGAAATGGTCTGTATTTTTAAAGAATTATTACTTTAGTAAGTAAACATTATTTAAAAAAAAAAACAAACAGCTGAATCAGTGATTTGTAATCATTCTGCCACAGAGTTTGCATTCAGATTATGGATTAGCAACTTTCATTTAATCTTTTGTTGTTGTGGACTTCACCAATATTTCAGTAGTATAAATTATAAAATAGTTAACTACAGCTCTGCAACTTCCTACCCCAACCAGAACTGTACCAATGGAAAAAAATATTCTTTATTGTCTGAGAGCTCGAAACTGTAAATATAGATTCTGTTTAAAAACCTACAGTAATTAACAATTAAGCTTTGCTCCATCTATTATTTCAACCATTGATCAATCTGGTTTTTTACATGCAAAGGTTTAAAAAAGTAGCTCTTGTGCTGCAAATAAGTTCCAAAAAATAAAACCTAATAAGAAGATCCTAGTCATCAGATCCAGAGAACAATTGCTTTCCTCCTGCATAATGACTCTATTTTTCCCTAGTCACAGTACAAATCAGATCCAAGACCTGATGATCACTATAGTAACATGAGACAAGTATTAAGGATTCAACAAGCTGCTTTTTAGCAGCTGAAACAGTTACATAAAATAGGCTTGCCAAAATTAATTGAAACAAAAGGTCTGAAAGTACATTTTAGATAATCTCATAAGAATGCATGTTTTCCCTCTGCCCCCTCCATTTAAAATACAGCACAACCACTGATTCTGAATTTTCCTGAACTACTTGTAATCATGTAAATTAGGGATGAGATGTAGATGTCAAGTGAAACGTCCCTTCTGAATAAAGTCTCTGAGCTTCACTAGTCAAAGAATAAGCACATACCCACACAAATGAAGGGAGCTGTTACTAATGTACAATTATTAACCCTGTATTACACTATCAGCTGTAGATTAAATCCTGGTCTTTTGAATTGATTTGTATGTGAAGAATTTTGCACCACTTTGCACTGCTCAGTACTGGGCCTTGTAAGCCATTCCCAAGTTTAATGCAAGAATACATTGGTTCTACAATAGCTGAACAGCTCTGCTGGGACTAAAAGGTTGAAAATCCATTCCTCTATCTCTCTTTGTGGTGATTTACATAAGAAGAAAGCAATTATTCTTGCCCTCTGAATGCCTTGCCACAGAAGTTCCATGTATCCAGTTAAAGGATTTTTGCAAATAGTGTCTCATCTTTTTTCTTTCAAGGCTCAGTTTCTCTGCATGGCCAAGGATTCACAAAATTCTGCCTTTGATTCCTTTCATATTTCTTCCAATAACCTTACTTCAGGCCCTTCCCTCCTCCTCTCTGCCGTGCTGTCTTCCTTCCATCTCAAAGTCCTTTAGAAATGATCATTCAAGTGCTCCTTTGGACTGTAACTCTGCTACACTCTTTTTGATGACAATTCACTGGAAGCTTCAATTTTGGTTCTTTAACAGCTGCTTTTCTCAAGAGTTACTAAGCATCTTAACAGCAAAGCTCTGCAATAGATCCAAACCTGTGCTGTTAACTGAACATACCAAACCTGATGTAGAAGAACTGTGTTTTCTAGATTATACTTGGAAAAAATATAAAGGAAAATGTTTATGCAGGAGCTCCCTCAATCACATTTTGTTGGAGACAGGCCAGGAAATAACATGGGGAGGATGCTCAGAAAGTTCACAGTCACAGTATACAGCACGGACAAGCCAGGGAGACTCATGATGAACAGCAAAGATAAGGATGCCAATAAATGCAATTTAAGGAAAAACGTAATAGCCCTTCATATACAACAAAGTGCACTTAGAAGTCCAGCAGAAGACTGGTAACCCAGTTAACTGACCTGCTATGTACAGTTAACCACCTTACACATAAGCGGTGCATGTCTTGGGCACAAGTAAGAAGTAACTTGGAAAGAGACTATCAACACTGAAGCAAATCAACTAGAAAAGCTCAGAGAGATGAGAGACTTTTCTGTGGACCAGTCCTGGAGATGAGAACCACTGAAGTCCCATGGGACATGGGCATCAAGCTAGAAAGAGAAAGGCATGTATGTCTGAACACCGAGGATGTCTTCACAATAAGAATTCCAGTGGAAAGAAATGGAAGCTTGCAGTTCTGAAGTGTCAGATTAGAAACAATAACTATAGTTTAACCTGTGGTGGTTATGCTAGTTTGCCTACAGGTACAATGACGATGAACCTCACCAGAAATATAGGCCATCTATAATCACAGTCAATAGTAACAGTACACCTGAATACCACCAGAAATAAGATGTTAAAGAAGAATATTTCAGCTTTAATACAGGAGGCAGAATACCAATACCAATGACATTCTTTGTAATTCTGCCAGTATCACAAAGGGCTCAGACAAGCAAGGTAGCATGATTCTGCACACAATCAAACAGTGCAGGGAAACAAAAAGATTTAGGTCAAT
The DNA here is from genome assembly GCA_013399135.1 of Heliornis fulica. NCBI lineage: Eukaryota > Metazoa > Chordata > Aves > Gruiformes > Heliornithidae > Heliornis > Heliornis fulica. Next base: position 929,291 of record VXBZ01012241.1, read on the forward strand.
TTGGAATTGAGACATTTTTCTAGAATATGAAAAAAAGTCAAAGGAAGGTAACCTTCTCCTACACCCAAATAGGCCTAATTTATTTGTTTATCAAATTAGGGAAGAAACCAATTTAGGGAAAAGATAACCCTAGAGTAGCTAAAAAACTAAGCATACATATAGACTGTGATAAAATATGCCTATCTCTGAAATGTAAAGCATAGCATATTTGCACCTAATTATCAGGAATTACTTAGGTCATATTACTGAGAAGTATGCAATTCTTTTTATGATTCTTAATATTGAATTTGAACACTTGAAGAACATATTTTTTCTTTACCCTTCAAAACATTCTTCTCTAAAATAGGCAATCTACTTCTGTATCATTACACATCTTTTAGATTCACATGCCACCACAAAATCAAATAACATTTTATTTCCAAAAAATATGCATCAATTTTATTGATGTCTTTCATATTACAATGGCCAAGAGAATCTTGATACCCTGTTATTAATTAACTTTCTAAAAATACGGTATGTTTAGGAAGACACCTGAAAGTTATTTTCTCATAAAAAAGTAAAACACCCCATCATCCATGATTCTAAAATAGCACAGATCATTACTCACCTCTGCATTATTCATTTTTATCTAAATAAATTAAAAATAAATTAAAAAAACCACACACAAAATCATATCAGATGCCAAGAATACAGCCTTAAGAATTGCAGGATGTTTAAAGATTTGAGGATAGAGGGATGAAGAAAAAAAAAATAAAAAGCAGCATATCATTCTTAACATAGTGCTTCCACTATTAAAAACACACTTTATTTGGCTGACACCTATTTTTTGAATAAAGAAACAAAGTTCTTGTAAAACAAATTGAAACTTGATGGATTTCAAATCTCATTTGAAACTCTCCAGACAAGTCAGGCACAGCTTCTGCAAACTATTCAATACTACCTTCTCCTAGTATCGGTCATACAAAAGCTTAATTCCATTCCTGCTGTATATAATATGGAGCCTGGGCAGACTTAAGTGGGATTTGCATCTGCAATTGAAAAAAAAAAAATCACAATTTCTACAAGTACTCAAGGTGGCATTGACAAAAATCTGTATTTCTGTCATTCTCTGAAATCAAAATCTTGACGTAGGTGAAGTCCCTTGTCTTAGGTTCCCAGGCAGCTGATAGACTGCAAATCTAGATCTGCAAGAACTTGCATGAACTCAGGCAAGAAAGGCAGTAGTTGGGGAGACAATCTAACTTAAGACAACAGAGACATCTAGAAAATATTCCAGTTTCCCAACAAACTGAAGTTATAAACAAGAAGCTTTCAAATAAACGCAGTTGACACCCTAGAGACCCTAGGCACCCGCAAGCGCTACCTCTGCACCACAAGAAGAGGAAAGCACCCCAAGCCTGCAAGTTCAGCGGCAGTATCTGATTAGCCTACAACCATAGCAGGCTGAAAGATGAAACAGTTGCAGAGTGCACTATGCTCATTGTTTCTACAAAGAGTTCTCTAAATGGACACATGTATATTGTACAGGTTGTAATATTATTTCTGCTGTCTGTTGAGAGGATAGCACCAACTGTACAGACAGACTGCATCCTCCTAAGTATTCTCAACACACAATTACAATAGACAAGAAGCTCCAATACATAGAAGCAGTGCAAACTCTCGCCTTCCTTCTCGGGACTGACAAACTACTCCTAATAGAGAGTAAGTGATGACTTCAAACAGAAGATCAAAGTGATTTGTTAAATTAAAATGCTTTCTTCCTTTCACATGTCCTTACTAAACTTAGAGAATACAGAATTTAAAACACATCACATTCAGTAACACATACACAGAGAGTATATAGAGTAAATGTTTTCCTCCCTGCTTTTAAGTCTCCGGTTCTTTGCTTTTAATATAATTTTTAAAGTATTCAAAAACTTGTGCAGAAAATAAAAGGATTTCACAAATTGGAAAGGACAAGTTTTCTCTTGATAGTCAAACAGTTATGATGTAAAGTGGTCTCATTAAATCATAAGTACTTTAACCTTTTCTTGAAAGAACTGGAAGATTTAAAGATTTATAAAGAAATTTTGCCTAAACTAGGAAATGACTCAGATTTGACATGTATTGAAATGATAATGTTGATTTCAATAGGCACTCTAAGAGCATTTTCCTCCCAGGAGAGTAATTCAGTCATGGTTACCTCTCTGCATTTAGATTTTAAACTTACTTTCTAAAGCTTTTAATGTGCTATAGTCTGCCAAAACATGGCAGAGTTACACAGATACGATCAGGCAAAATAAAGGCTAGTAAAAAGATTATTTTTATAATTGCAGACACTAAATATGAAACAAATATATCAATCTGAGATGTTCCTAAAGAATCTCCTGTTTCAGCAGCCTTGGCTGTATGTGAAAATTCATGTTTAAATTCCACTCTTCTTAATTGGTTAAATAAATTCTGAAGTATCAAAAGGAAAGTGAGAGACCCTAAAACTGAATCTGAAAAAGAAAATACATAATGGAGCTGCTGTTACTAAGTGGCACAAATCTGATATTAGTATCACTATGCAGAGATAATGAGGTATGCAATTTGGCTTAATTAGCCATTGTGATGCTTTCACATTTTTTATTTCTTTAAAAGTTAATTTTTTAAGACAGTTTTCCTGATGGTTCACTCCAGTGCATATTAGTTTAAGTTCAGACTATATATTCTTTACTGCATACCTTCAAAATTTTTCGCTAATATATACCTAAAAAAATACACTGATAAATATCATTAAATCAAGATCAAACACGTAAAAGGACTCGGACTTTCAGAAGCTGGAGGGACTTGATTCTCACCAACCCAAATCAACTAGAAGAGTGGTGGTAATTTCAAGGAAACAGGATCCACAGGATCCATTTTAAGGATGGCCTTAAAACAACACAAACAAATCTGAAATCAAAACCCAAAAGTCTAGGTTCCTTTACCAATCATAAGCAGTGGAAAATAAAAACAGATGTCATTGGAGAGCAGAAAAAATATTATTACTCAATTTTTTTTTGCAAGTCCACTTCAACTTACTTCAGCAGAACTTTTCAAGAAATTTTTTCAGATGTTCTTTGGGTATAAAGTACAATGAGATGGATCAGCAATAGCTCTGTCATCAATACATTGCATATTAAGGATACATAAACTATTAAAAATATGAAGTTACTCTTAGACTGATATAATCTAGTTTCAAAGAGTTTTTTCAACAGTCTATTCCAAGGCTTATATCAAAAATCCCGCTGGCAGCAGTTCATACAGTAATATTGCAGGAAAAAAAAAAAAAAGTAAAATTTCCCACCATCCACCAACATAACTGATACAAATTCTCACTCTTTCCTGTTGGATGCACTATACCATATTACCATTTTTATGAAAGTTACTGAATTTAAATTAAATCCAAAACGAAGCATTTTCTTATCCCCATTATTCTGATCCAAATACCTTTTTAGAAAAACTCCCCTGCAATAGAACAGACTCAGTCTCCAACTTCAATGGGCCCTTTTTCTTAGAGAGGAAAGCTGTATGACTTCCAACTCTTCACAAGGGTTAATTCCAAAAGAAAGTCCTCTACATTATCTTCTGTAAGGCCTGCATAGAGCTTTTCACTACCATCATAGGCTTAGCACCTCTGTTCTGAATTACACTCCTTAAACACGAATGACAGAAACTGGACTCAACATTTTGCATGAAATCTCTCCAGAGCCTGAAGCAGCAACAACGATGCTTTTTTTTGGGCCCCTCACTTCAAGAAGGATGTTGAGGTTCTGGAGCATGTCCAGAGAAGGGCAACGAGGATGGTGAAGGGTCTGGAGAACAGGCCCTACGAGGAGCGGCTGAAGGAGCTGGGGTTGTTTAGTTTGGAAAAGAGGAGACTGAGGGGAGACCTTATTGCTCCCTACAACTACCTGAAAGGAGGTTGCAGTGAGGTGGGGGTTGGTCTCTTCTCCCCAGTAACAGGCGACAGAACTCGAGGTAATGGCCTCAAGCTGCGCCAGGAAAAATTTAGGTTGGATATTAGAAAGAACTTCTTTACTGAAAGAGTCATCAAGCACTGGAACAGTCTACCCAGGGAGGTGGTTGAGTCCCCATCTCTTGAGGTGTTTAAAAGATGGGTAGATGCAGTGTTTGAGGACATGGTCTAAGGGTAGACTTGGTGGCGGTGAGCTAATGGTTGGACCAGATGATCTTAGGGGTCATTTCCAGCCTTAAAATTCTATGATTCTATGATTTTCTCTCACCACTGGGAATGCCTCTCCTGATATGTTTCCCCAACACATGCCTTTTCTGTAGTCACAGCATACCAGTAACTCATCACCATTACCGGGGACTACTACTTCAGCAATTTTCTAAGATCTCAGGGGATTTCAAGTTCATTACTTTGCATTATGTAATACCAAATTATTTCAAATCAGTTACCCTAATCCCTTCATTCATGCCATTGTTCCTGTATGACACCTTACTGTTCCTCTTCCTGATGGCGCCTCGTCACATCATGTTATCAGCTAGTATTATCAGTACACTCTTAATATTTCTGCCAAGATCATTAATGAAAATATAACACAAGGCTGGCCCAAACACCAATTCTCAAGGAACACAAATGCTTTTTTGCCTCACTTCTCCCTTGCACAAGAATACAAGCAAGTTCCTTTGAGCAGTATCTATTGCCAACACTCCCCATGAGCATTCCCTTTGACCCTACAACTTCTCATGGGTTGTCACATCAATACTAAACTGAACTCCAGATAGAGGAAATCTGACACATTTACTTTGCCTGAAAATCAGTTTTCTCATCAGAAAAGCTAAGAGGTTAGACAGTGATGAGCTATCTTCACTAAATCCATGCTGCATTTTATCCTCTTTTTCATTTAGCTCCACATCTTTATCTATTCCTTCAAAGATCTTTTCTAAATCCTCATATGCCACTGTGTCAAGACAAATAGGTCTGCATTTCCAAGATCCTTCTTCCTTCCTCTTTGTACAGTGTTTGGCTGGGACGGAGTTAATTTTCTTCACAGTACCCTATACAGTTGCCTGCTATGAATTTGTGACAAACATGCCATTGATAATGCATTAATAATCAGTCTGTTGCTGAAGAGTGCTTGAAAAACGTTAAGCCTTTCTCTTTACCCACTCTGTTGCCCCATCCCACCTCACTGGCAAACTAAGGTTGGGCAAAGAAGTTGGGAGGAGACACAACAAAGCGCTGACCCAAACTGACCACAGGATGTATAACCTCATTCTAGCAATAAAAACTGAAATAGAATAATGAGTCTGGGGAGACAAGGGTTTTACTTACAAGGTGGCTTCTTCTCACAGACTGGCTGGGAAGTGGTTAGCTTGTGGAAGGTGGCAAGTGATTGCCTTTGCATCATTTGTTCCCCTTCCACTCACTTTCCTTCACAGCTGTTAAACTGTCTTCAATGACACATGAGTCTTCTCACTTTTCCTATTCTCTTCCCTGTTTTGCAGCAGAGATGATGGGGCCTGGGTACTTGACTGCTGGCCAGCATCAGCCCATGACACTCTCCTTCCTAAATGTGAGCATTACAGTTCCACCTCTGACTTGGCAGATTTGCATACAATATACTTGTCAAAGGATTTTATGTACCAGTTCTTTCATAATTTCTGGACAAAACACAAAATCTGATTGCATCAGCATATACACAATAAGCGTGCAAATTCATGTTTCTACCTCTTTATGATCACTTGTTCCCATACTTTCATTTCTGTTACCTAGAAATAACTCTGTGACTCTTATCATTATCCTCATTGAAAACAGAAGCAAAGTATTTAAGGATGATTGGAGTAAGTTCCACAAATGATTATCAGGTATCTCAAATTTGATGGATAGCGGATTAGCAACTTCATCTGCCAAATTCCTCAGGATTCAGAGATGCATCAGGTCCCACGGACTTGTGCACCTTCAAGTTCCTTCGATGATCTTGAACCTGATCTTCCCCTAGAACAGGCAGTGAGCACTTCATTCTCCCACCCCTGTCTCTGCCTTCAGTGACTTGGCCCACTTGGGCTTTGCTGTCACAAGTTTCCATTCTTCTGCACTATTGGCTCCCCACCCTTCTGTGTGTGCTGGTGGAAGAGTTTTTGACTGCAGGTCCTCTGTAGACTATTCTTGGAGCATACCTTTTGAGTCTTGAGTGCTCACAGTTCTGCCCTAAAGGTCAGGTAGAATGAATGCTCTTGACCTGCACAAATACTCACTGAACAGTGCTGAGTTTTGCTACTTCAAGCTCCCACTAGGCCAGTGGAATGCCCCTCCTTAGAAGGGGAGCCCCTCCCTGCCTCCCAAACTGCCACACTTTCTGTTGCAGCAGCTACCTGATGAAAAAAACCTTTCACACAGAACATATAGGAATACTAGGACCCTGCTCTTGTAAGTATGACTTTAATTTCCCACCTAAAAACCAAAGAATAAATCTCTGCAATGACACACTTCCTAGTAGTAGTTCTCTCTAAAAAATTGCACATTTAAATCCAAACCCAAGGATTATAATGCCTAGATTACCTCAGCAGAATTCATTTACCAGCCTTCTCTTCTCCTAGAATTATTTTATTTCAAAGAAATTATTTTAGTTTATGTGGTTCTTTCTTTCCTTTCTTCTTATCATTTAATTACCATTGGTACAGTTCTACCATTCAGCTTTTATTTTTATCATTCCCAAATAATCACATGTTCCTATACCTGAATTCCAAACATATCTGCCATCTACCATATTCCTGCTCTCTCTAAACTCAGTTTCACATCTGCAACCAGCACTTCACACTCTTCTGTCATGGTGTCTGTGACCTTACATTTACACCCAAATATTTCAGTTCTTCCTACTGGAAGGAACAGTTCACAGGAACTCCCCCGTTTGCAGGCTCCCAGCTCATACTGCTTGGCTTTGGAGACCTTTGGTCTGCATCAGTCTCATCTAGGCACACCTTTGTTTAGAGATGGATTTAGACCCTAGCAGAGGTGGTCTCTCTCATGGTCAGCTACATCACACACAATCACTCTTCACAACCTACAACCTACAACCAACCTGTAGGATGACTGCAAACTTTCCTGATATAGTGGCCATGGAATTCTGTCTTAAAGTTTGGTTTTGCTAGAAAATAAAGGTTATGCCTACAACAGTGACACAGAACTGAGATTGCTAATCCTTTACATGTATTAGAGCCAGTTTCACCTCAACAAGACAGCATGGAGGTTTATATGGCCTGACCTAATTGGTAAAGCTCATAGTAGGACATTATTGTATCAGCCCCCTCTGCTGCCTCGACCCCAGGCAGCCCACAGAAGTCTCTTCTCCACACTGCAGTGCCTCTACCTATTGGCATCACCCGAGAAGGCTGCTTAGTCAGAGAAGTCACATTTTTGGCAACATCAGGTGATTTGAACTGTTAGGTGGAAACTCCAGGGTCTCCTCCTGCCTTTAAAATTACTGAGGTCTATAAAACCACAGTGCTTTATCTTCAGAAGACAGTATAAGGAAACACCTATATTCAAATATATATCATCAGTGGTCACAGCACTGAAATTGACTGAGTTAAAGAAGCACCTGGACTATGCACTCAGTCATATGCTCTGACTTGGATGGTCCTGTGTGGAGTCAGGAGTTGGACTTGATCCTTACTGGTCCCTTCTAACTCAGGGTATTCTGTGATTCTATGTTAGATTGTTATGTTACCATGATCAAATACTACCACTGCCTGAAGACACAGACACTTCCATATGAGTATTACTTTTGCAAATGTTTGCATGGTCTCTCCCATATTCTCATTTTCCATTTATTTCTTCATTCATAGATAAAATTGCTTTGGGACAGCTGCTACAAAAAAAAAAAAAAAAGGCAAAACAAAACAAAACAAAAAAACAAACCAAAACAAAAAAAAAAGAAAAAACAACCAAAGTTTTGCCTAAAGTTTCATAGCCAGACCTATTTCTAAATGGATCACACTGCAGACACTATCATCTTTAACAAGAAGCCGAACCCTACAATGCCACAAATCACAGAATTTAAGGTTTTACCCTGAGCTCAGAAACTTGAAAAAGTTATTAAGCCCACAGACTCTTTAAGGTCTAGAAACTATGCTGCTTTACACCTGATATTAATTGAACAACTTTCCCCAAAGAACAAAGGACCAAATATTAAATTATATTACAATGAATCCTCAAGCACTATGTAAGATATATGCATGTATTTAAATCCAGCCCTTTTACTCTTCACTTCGCTATCCCAGGCTTTAGCTGTTTCTGAGGCTAGTACAAAACGTGGCTGACAGCAGCAGCTGTAATATAGCACCCTTGGAGTGTTTGAAGTGTAAAGTTCATTAGTTCTACCTTAAGGTCATTCTTTTAATCCAACAGCCAAAATCTTATTCGCACTACCATGCTGTTATCTTGAAAAAAAAGAAAACTGCAAAAAAATAAAGACATCAGCTTAGATACTTCTTACAAGTGACAAGATCAGCACTAAAAATCCAAATCACAGTCAATACCTTTTAGCGAGTTTCAAGAAAGCAGCAAAACTATTCTTGATTGTGCTGTAAGCCAAATAAAATTTAATAGAATGGATAAAGGAAATAAAGGAAGGAAGAAGATAAACATTTCAATACCTGATAATTGTGTGTTATAATTATTAGTTGAACTTGGCTTACAAACAGAATTTACTAGAGAGTCTGTTGGGAATTACAAGACATGCAAATAACTGAATTTTAATTTCTTCTGTGTTTGTTTACTGATTTTTGTACATACAGTTTAAATTTATCAAACTCAATTTTGCTTTATCCTCAATGGATATTTGTACACTTATTAAAAAGTTATGTCAACAGAATACTTTTAGAACACAAGGATTGTTTTAACAATTCTGAATCATATTTTTAAAACAAGAGGTAATATCTCTAGAACACACTAGCTTGATTGATCCCGCACAAATTCATGTGTTTACTTGTCTGCCCTGTAAGAAGTTCGTAATTGGTAATATTAGAAATAAGCAACTTCTTTCACCCCTAATACTCATGTTGTTGTTAGGATGAGAATTTTTTAGTCTTGCTTGTTCAGAACATGCACAGCATTTCTCTGCAGTATTAAATTAGCAGTCACCTCAAAATGAGCTCCAAAATTAAGATCCTTACCTACAGGACTCAAAGAGTTATCAGTTGCATCCTCCAATTTACCCTTTTATATTATACAGATATACCATTCTCACACAAACGTTGTATTTCAACAAATATTAAATGGTTTTTATTTTACTCACCTGCACGCTAAGATGAATCCATTTCTTCACAAGAATTCTCCCCAGTGTCATTACTTTTATTGGTGGCTGCAAACCATTTACTGTGCGATAATAAAACATGGTCTCTTTCTCAGAGATTGAGAGTTTGAACACAGTCTGCCCATCAATAGCCTTTTCTATCACACACCTTTGGAAATAACCAAGAAAAACAACATAAGGTCAGAGGCACACACATATACACTTTCTTGCCAAGGTGCTATCCTGTAAAGTGATGCTAACCAGAATACATTAAAATAAACGTTAAAAATACAGCTCTTGAGAAGATGCTCAGTGACAGTGAAAGTCACAGGATGCACTAAACGTAGAAGAACTTTCACAAAGATATTTTCAGTCTTGAATTGTGATGAGGGTTTTTTTGATTGGTTTCTTGGTTGGTTTGAGGTTTTGGGGTTTTTTTTTTCTGTTAGTTTAGTGCATGTAATCCCTGTTCACATGGGGTGGAAGAAGGGCCCACTTTGCCTACTCTTTTCAGGGTTTCATGACAGAAACCACAGTTCCATAGGCCAGCACTATGCAGGTCTCTGCTGCATTTTTTGTACAAAGCTGTGCAACAAGGTCCATCCTGTGGAAGCACTTGTATTTTTTCTTAGTCTACAAAGGCAAATTTAATAAAACCACAGAGACCAGTACGAATGACACATTTCAGAAAGAAGTCTGTTCAGGTAAAGTAGCAACAGCTTTCCTCACATTGTCCCTCTGACACTGGCTTTTCTTTAGCCTAAGTCAATCAGAGCAAGGCAGGAAGGCTATCCAGCCATTTGTTGGGTTTTCCCCACAGACAATTTCACTTTGATATCAAATGCAACACCAACATATAAGGTACAAAGGATACCAATCATAGCAACCCACCCTGTGTATCTAGCTGCTCAAACATTTTTGCCAATCCAATCACCATGATGCAAGGGTCTTGAGAAAGCATAAGCTACATATAATTGTGAAACAGCTACGTATCTTTTTAAGGTAATGGGTATTACAACAAATATTAGGAATTTCTGCATTTCCATTTCAAATGCTTGATAAATCTGGTCCCCAATACACTGACCTATGAAAAGCCAAATATTTTAACAGTTCCACCTACCTAAATTAGTGCACTAAGTTATGAGAAACATAAAATTTCTATGAGACCAGGATTTGCTTGGACTTCTTTCAGAAAAAAAAAAAAAAGAAGTCATGTACCAATAAGTATCTTCACCTACTATGGATCCACAAAAGAAAAATATATTAAAAAAAAGATTGTTCATTGATACTGCCATTATTCACCACTTCATCTTTAAATCCAAGAGAAAAATTAATTTAATTATTACTATTTTAACCTTCTGGGATGTTGTCAATAAAATAACATGCAAACCTCTATTTTCCAAACCTTACTAAAAAACCTATTTCTTAATATATTGCTGACTGGTCTTTTCAGTATTTTGTTTGCTTGTAAACATGCTAGTTTTGTTAGATAATAAATGTGAGGAAAGGCTCAGCTAAGTAGCAAAATATTTAGGAACTGGATTTACTCATTTCCTGGATAAACAATAATTGGATAATCCAGGTTTTTGTTTATTTTAGTTATCTAAAGCAAACATCCCCACATTGTTTTTATCCCCAAAGGTGTCATGACTTTAAGAAAGGAAGTGACCTTGATGCACATCACTTTGAAAACTGGAAAGAACAAATGTGAATTGTGACTCTGCTGAAAAAGAAAAATCAAGAGTCAGAGAATAGAGAAAAGTAAGGAAAGGGGAAAAAAGAAAAAAAAAACCCACCAAACTAGTGCTAACACAGGTGGAATAGGCCTACACGTTACTTCTGATCCTGAGCACTATTTTTTATTTCAGCCAAGATTACAGAAATAAATCACTGCTCTTTGTGAAGTGTCCATCTTCTGGTAGCCTGCAGTTCCAATTCCTAATTGCATAATTCTCTGTGGTGGGGATGGAGGGAGAAAAAGCAAGCAACACAAATTTGCTTCATCAGCTTTCTAAGAAAAAAAAACATCCTAGAGAACACATCATAGCTGCGCTGGTGATCCCCACACATTAACTGGAGCACTTGCAAATGGGAACATCTGCACCGGTTCAAAAACAGAAGTATGGTACCATAAGGCAACTCTCCCATTCAGTCCAATTCCTAATGTGAAACATCTGAGTGTATATAAAGATACAGGATATTATTTTAGTCCTTTAGGTAGATAACATTAAAGAGTAAGTCTACTGCGTATTTCACAGTCAGGACATTTTCCCCAACCCTTTTGTGTGTAAAAGGGCCCAGCTAATTTCTCTCTCACCGCCAATGTCTCCTGGTCATCCAACTTTCAGTTACCCCAGTTCACAATAAATTGATAGAAACTGCCTATAATGATTACTCATGTATGCTAAGCTTCAAATCATTCCTCTCACATTTCATTCTGAAGCATTATCATCATATACAATTTCCTATATTCTGCTAGGGCTTACTTACAGACTATGCTCAGGCTTACTGAAAGCATTTATATTAACTGACTACATGCAGTAAGAGAGGAAGCATGGAGAAAGAATAAAATTCAAGGACAGGGCTCTGCTCACTTATTGCACTTACTGCCTAAAGAAAAAGTAAATTTAAAAACTGGAGTAAAGATGTCAGTGTTTGCTCACTATTCCCCTGCTTTTCTTCAATATTTCCAATATGCAGTGACTTAAAAGCGTACCTACAAATATCTATACTATACATCTTTCTTAGAACATTAGGGCTTCAAATAAATCCACAACATAACATGATTTTCCTCTCTTTGTATGAAAGCTTATTCTTTCCCAGATTTATGTAAGAAAACTTGGTGTATGAAATTGGAGAAGAAAATCAGTGATGTCTCTGATTATCCACATGAATTTTCTCCCCCAGAATGTCACAAACTTTAAAGGGCCTTCAAACTTTGGATCCTCACATCAGTTCTCTCACAGTAACTTCCAGCAGAAAAAAAAAAATCTGCTCTTCTTTTACACAGGCACATGCCCAAGAGAAGCATCATAGTCTTTAGAAGGATGCAATAGGATACTATATAGCAGCACTACTAGATTCTTTCCTAATCCCTGTCTAGCAACTAGACCATATAACATGTAGCACAAAAAAACAAATTAACATGCTATGTCCAAAAACTACCGGTCTGCTGAACTTGATGCAAGAGTGCTTTGTCAGTAAGCAAAAACCCTTGTTAAACTTTAAGTTATTCAACTGGTAAAATGAGCACCTAGCTCTGGCTCATCTTCCTGGAGTTGTGGCAGCAGTGCAAAGACTTTGTTAGAATGAGTCGTCCCACGTCTGTGAAGTCCCTCTGCTGTGATAATGGGGTTTAAAAGGTCTCACAAATGACATCTAACAGGGACAAGTCCCCATCAGGGACTGCAAAATGTAGGACAGCTGGCAAGTCAAACTCCCGCTAACCTGAAGGACTCACTAAACCAAAACAATAAAAGAAAAATCATCTAAGCTTGCTGTTAAATTATTTCTCTCTTGCAGGTTGCCTTCTGAGTTGAGTTTCAGTGGCAGTTCCTGCGCAACTACTGCTTCACTACTAGAGTTCTGTATTCTTTTTATGAAGAAAGAAAAATTAACAGGCTTCATTCTGTGAAGAGTGCAGAAAGAGTCTGGACAGTGGCCTATCATCCTGACCACTGTCCAACTGTAATTTTCAGGACTAGGCTCCAGTATCGCAGCTACTCAACACGTAGAAATTACAATCTCACAAGGCAGAATAATTAAGTGATCTATTACAAAAAAATGAATAAAAACATTCAGATTGTAAAGCGATCTATAAAACCCACTGAACAGGAGTACTTACATTGTGTAGTTATTAATACAGTAGCAATTGGAGGCTAATGTTTTATACTAGTCCATGGATAATCAGACAGTGGTAAAGCCTGGTTTCTACACAGCACTTAATCATTTGAAACTATGGACATATGTTTCATTTTAGGCTCCATGCAAGCAAAAGCCTGTCCCATTGACAAGAGTTTCACAGATCTCACTCAACACATCACTGCAACAGCCTGCTTGGAAATTAGCAGGACATTTCTGAATGACATGTCCACATGTGTGTGGGCATAAAGTCATAGCACAGGACAACTCCCAAGATGGAGGCTCTGGCATTCAAGATTCAAACATCACATAGAAAATGCTGTCTATAGAAGACACTAAGCCAAAGCTCCAAAGACACTTTTACTCGTATCTTCAGCTGAGCTGATTTAACTTTAGTTTAAGCTTAAGTCGCTTGCTCTCCACAGATGTCATTTATTTTTTCTCCCTAAACACTGTTATTATAGTCAGGCTGATTTTTGAGATATTCGTCCTTGCATAAAGCAGAGTATAATTTTACATATATCATTATTATTTTGGACATTTCTATTGTTTGTGATTATTTTCATACCCCTAGACAACACTTTCACAGCAGCATGCAAAAAGAGTATCAAGAATGCTACAGAGCACATTAATTTATTTCAAAGAATAATTTAGAAGTGCAAGTGCGAAAACATTTGTAACAGATTCTGAAGCATATTTTTGTGTTCTTCACTTTGAAGAGATCTGCACAACCAAGGTAAAAAGAATAGGAGGCTCTGCATTTTTTGATAAACAAAGGGAACTCTTTTTTGCAGTAGTTGTGATGCATTTTCCAAAGAGTTCCTCATTATAGTAAGAACCAGTCAAGCTGAAGGGCCACTTATACCAGCAATATTTGGTAAAATTGTGACATGTAGGCAAATAAAAGTGGGAGGATGCTTGGCCACATTGAAGTTGTAAACACCTAGTGAAACTCCACTAGCAGTTTATAGTTCCCCAAATCTTCCAGAAAAGATCACAACTTCTAGAGTTCTGAAATACTCATTCTGGAAGATCTGGGGGCTTGCATTGTTTGCTTTTAAGGAGGATGGGGATTCTTGACATTTTAGATGTTTTTCCATCATGAAAGCAGCAAGAGCACAACCCCCTGATATGTTTTTCTACCAGCTTTTAGGAGGAGGAATGCAAATTATAAACACAAATCTAGATTTTTAAGAACAGACATGCATATATGTATGGACAGGTCCCACTGAAAGCAACTGATCTGAGTCTATGCCACTGAAACCTAACCTACTTGTCTTGACATTTACCAAGACCCCAACCTAAATACAGCTTCAAAACGTCACAGTTTCTCGGGGAACCTTTTTAAAATTTTAAATAGCTTGCTAATAATGACCGTGACTTCAATGATCAATTTTTTTAAGAGCACCAGGAAAGTAAACACCTTCAATACTACTTACATTACACCTTCTTGCTCAGGTTTCAACCATACAGTTAATGTAAATGAAGCTGCAAGCCTCAGAGAATGGGGAGTAGAGAAGCAATCCTTGTGATTATGAAAAATAAAACTGGAAGCATTGCTGAAGGACCCTGGATACAAGTCTCTTTTGTCCTCTGTGATACAGGTACCAAGGCCTTCTGAAAGAAGCAGTTTGTAGGAAGGTGGTGATGACCTGTATGGACATTCCTGAACACAAAACCTCTGGGTGCAGGACTTAATACTTTCAACAGTTACTGAGCTATGACAAAACGTACTTCGGTCTGGCAGCCCACAAGTGGCTTGTGTTGGCACAATTGACACATTCTTGAAAGCTCCCACATTTTCAAGCCTTGGAAAATGTCCCTGAGAGCTGACCAACACAAAGGAGTCATAATAAGTTAAGATTAATGTTTCAATAGCATGAAACAGGAAACGACACCTCAAGGAAAGAGCCCAGCAATTCATGTTTACAAAAAAGCTCCTCCTGATTAAAGCACCTGTAAATAAATAATGATGTCCATGTTGGTAGCAATGTCCTCAGGTGGTACGCTTTAAGATTTTATGTAGCCTTTCATCTCCAAAACACTCATGCAGGAACTCAGTGGCTGGGGACATCTGTGTCTTCTGGCCAGCGAAATGCACGTGGGCAACAGCCAGTATCTGCAAATGACAGAAAACAAACATAATCCATGGGAGGAACATGCCCTTTTACACCGACAGAGGGAATGCACCACTAGGGGCTGCAAGCGTTTGAGGTCTTCTTCCAAATTTCTGCCAGTAGGCCCTTTGCACACCTTTCCTGGCTACAGCCAAGTCATCTCTTTAAGGGACTAGGCCGACTGAAGCCCGCGCACATTCACGGCTGAGCAGGGTTTATCCCCGATCTGGCGCGTCACCCGAGGTCAATGCGTGTTAACCTAACGAGTACAGAATAAGGGCACACGACTGCAGCTTCCAAATGTCTTTCCTAAGGATGTCAAGCCAGTTCCTTGAATCTCAAATTTACAATCCCCCAGCGCTTACCTCAGCTTTACACCGCTGTCGGGGAGCTGCTCAGCACTATCCCCCCGCGCTATTCCAGGGTGTGCTGAGGGACCCCCCTGCCTCCGCTCCTGCAGCGTGCCGGGTGCCAGCGAGCGGGAACCGCAGCCACAGCCCCCCAGTCTGTCCTTCTCTCAAGTTGACTGCCCGCTTCGTGCCTCACCGCGCTGCCCGCCTCACTCCGCTCCGTCCAGCGCTCGGCAAAGCCGATTAAAGCCCACGTTCCCCAGCTGTCCCGTGTGGACCTTCCTAACACCGAACGCCTGCGCTGGGGCTCACCGGCAGGCTGGGTAGGGGCAAGCGGCGAACGGCGCGATGGCAGAGAAATAAGTTGCTTTGCCGTTATTTACTCCTCCTGGGAGAGGAGCGGAGCAAGGTGAGCGGCGCGGTCAGCGGCGCGGTGCCCGGCGACTCCCCGCACCAAGGCCACCCGCCGTCGCCCGGCAACGCTGCGGCCTCCTCCCCGCCCCCGCGGCCCCTCCGGCCCCCGCGCTTTAAAGCGGCAGCGGCAGGCGGCAGTCCGGGGCGCAAGGCGTCCTCCTTCCTCCCCCACCCTGGCTTAGTTTTTCACATATCCGCCCCTTCTTCCGCGATTAGAAGGGGCGGCCCGAGGGAAGCCATGTCGCAGCGGCTCCAGTGCGCCGCATGAAATATTTAACGCAGCCCTGGGCAGCCGGCTGTTACCTCGGGAGGAACGGGCAGCCTGCCGCGGCTCTCCTCAGGCCCGCGGTTCCGTGGAACGGCGCTCCGCGGTTCCGAGTGCGAGGGGTCAGGCCGCCTTTTTGGGTGGTGCGAGGTCTCCTGAGGGGCGCGTCTGTCAAGGGTCCTCTTGTAAGGCTTTAGAAGCAACGAGGTAGTCATCTCCGGGCCCGGTTTTCTCAAGCTTGAGGGTCAGACCCTCACGTGTTAGAGAAAGGAGAATGAGTTTTTCTTGACCCGCTGAAACTAGGATGAGAATTTGAAGTCAGAGGACAGACGGAAGGGCTCAAACAAGAGCAGATTAATAGGTACACTTTCCGCGGGGAAAACATGCAAAGAAGAAACATTATCAGGAGCTTCAGATGTTTTTGACAAGAATCCGTTTTCTGGCAGTGGTATAGCTATGCAAAGCAAACACAAACAAGCTGCGAACTTGTCATCAATGAGCTGAGCGTGAGCTGCAATAGGCTGCTTCTACGTGTTTCTGGACAGAGAAGCACCAAGTAACACCCCTCCCCACACACCTCTCCCCCCACCCCCTCGGATATATAAAGCATCTATAAATTTCATCTTTGTTAAGGAAGCTGCATGAGCTGCAACCTGGATGGTATCTTTCCTGTCAATTTTGTTGACATACCCTCCAGTAATTTGTCACCTTAGCATGTTTGGACATTCACTTGCTACATAGTGACACAATTCTTTGTCAACATATACAATTGCTAAGAAATCCTCCTCTGTCATAACTCTTAATGCATTTTAACAAGCCCTTCATCCCTCATCAAACAAGCTCCTCAACTGTTCCTGGAACTCTCAGTTTTAATACAGATCTTTTTTCCTAAGGTCATAAAAGATAAATAGTAAAGGTCACTTTGCAGTGTTTTCATGTTTTGGTAACCATTAAATATCATAGCTCTTTTGTCAGAATTACCTTCCCAAAAGTAACCAAAAGTAGAGAAAGCTGTTTACCACAGAAGGAACGGGAAAAAAGAATCGGTCAGAGGCATGGTACAAGACCACAGCATGCAAAATATTTCTAGATAAACACCAACCATAGGCTACCACAGTGCCATCAATAATACAACACTGAGAACATTTGCACGTCAAGAACAAAACAGATCTTTTTCAACACAACAGAAAGAAGACAGAAAGCAGTGCAATAATAAAACCTAGATGTTAGCTGCTAAGGACATAAAACAAGATGGGAACAGCTGAGTAAGGAAGCACACACCTGAAAAAAAAAAAGGAAGCTTACCAAGATGCTAGGCAGCAACTTGTGTGTTCTTCTTGGGATTCCTGAATACAAAATTCAGATTTTGCTCTCCCCCTCCTTTTTCTAGCAAGCAGCAAGGCCTTTAAGTCTAACCGGTATCTGGAAAAAAAATCAGAGCACATTCATTACAAAATGCACTTATATTCTGTAAGTACTTAACAGCCCCACTACCTCCCATGTAGTATCTTTAATAGTCAGTGTTCAGTTTGGGGAAGTGGCAGTTATTTATATTACACCCTCTATCCCCAAAGGTAACCAGCCCAGCAGTGATCATTCACAATTCTGTGAAATCTATGGGTATTTGGATGAAATACATAAAGGGAAAAAATCAAGACAATAATAAAAACTTTGCAGAACCACATTGCAGGCCAGGAGTACAGTTACCCAGGTCAAAAAACACTAGATTTTTTGCCAAGGATACCATTGTTCTTAGGAGTGAAATGAATAAGCTACCCACAGATCAAATAGATGAGAAAGCAAAGACCTTTGCAGCTAGAAACGGCCATTCAGCATAAACTGTACCACAAACAAAAAAGTCGAGAGCGATTTTGCAGGAAGTATTGTAGATCCTGTTAACAAAATTGTTTTGAAGACTTTAATATCCATATATGAAAACAAGAAATCCTGCCAGGCAAGGAAATCTGCTAGCATTATGCAATGAATTCTCATGAAGGATTCATTATGCCTATTTCACAGAATTAGAATCAAGGCACAAGGAAAATGACTACATTTGAGTGCTTCGAGCTTTTAGTTATAACTGTTCATCTCATCAGAAAAGAAAGCCTTCAATAGCCACTTTGGTGCTCTGAGCCACACAGATGCCATCTGAGAATCTGACATACATGAGAAAGTTGTGACATTACTGGGAGCTTGATCCTAATGATTTGACACTCTTCATAGCAGATAGCATCATCCAAAAACGCTTTCCATACCAGCTGTTTTCTTAACCCATGGTTAGAGGCCTCAGGACCCACTGACTGCTCTAAAAGTTTGAGGCCGCTTACTAAGGAAATCATGTAGCCTAGTTTGTTATACAGCAGTCTGTACTGTGACTGGAAAACTTTGAAAAGCATGTGTCTAAAATTCATATGCCCTGAAGCAGGGGTTTGATATGGATATTTGAAGCCATCTTTCTGTAGTCAAGTTATAAGTTCTCAAAAATACCAATTTTCACATGCTTAGTGGAGAATATTCTTTGAGATGAAAAACCATATGTAAGTTTGCATGCAGGTCAAACCTACCACCACCATGTCCAAACTTCAATGTGCTCAGCTCTGTAGTAATGATAATCTGTTAGGAAGAAAAAAAGGACAGAGACAGTCAATACAACAATAAACAGTCAAAAGTCCAACGATACAAAACTAGCCTGCACAAGTAGATTACAAATGCATATTTTACACCGTGCTATATCAACTTAAAATAATTCCTAGGAATCATAGTTCTTGGAACTGTGAAGTAGAATTTCAGTGAATGTATTTCTCTCCCCAAAACACTACGGGTGTTCTGCACTATCACAGTTGCTTTAAAACAATACTTTATTTACTGGTGAGCAAGGTCTTGACAACTAGTTTGTTCATCAATTTTGCCTTGTCTTCTGTGAATACAGTTCTGAAAAACTGAGTATTTTTGCAGTGTATTGAAAGTTTCTATTTGTATCATGTTGTACAATCTCCTTATACCAATATTAGCTTGTATTTATGCACTATTGACTGGTCACATGCTGCTATTTTCGTGTGAAGAAACCTATGGAGACTAACCCACACAGCATGACTTTCAAAGATTAGGCTCAAGTGTACAATCCAAAATTCACTTTCAGTGAATATTTGTAACAACTTGGTTTTAGGAGTGCTTTTACTTGTAAAACTGCACTATTTGAATATTTGCTGGGAATTAACATAAAAGATCTATTTACATAGCCAAGTTAATATTTATTTCAAATTTAACTGCCGAGCAAAATTATTTTTTTCAATATTTTGCAAGTAATAATAAAACTACAATGCAAGTACATTTTAATAGCTGAAGGGGAGTTGATCATGACAACCCAGAAATAATTAACAACTTATGTTTTAAAGGGGAGGAAATTCTGTATAAGGCAGTGAAATAAATATTAGAGTAAAATTTTCTGAAAGCACAGGAGGAGGCGTCGAGTATTTTATAGAGCTGTTAAGAGCCTTTTAACAGCTTTGGAAGTACAGTACATCACATCGCTTATTTTAGCACCAAAAAATTTCATTTTACTAGAAAGGCAGAAATGAAAGACTCTTAGGCAACCAGCTTTACAGGCTTCCTTCACTTGAAAATACTGAGCTAGATCGTACATCTCCACATGGTAAATCCAGTGAAAAGAAACCTCTGGAAGGACTTCTTTACACAGCTTCCTTTGCATGACCATGTAATAATAGCTTTTTCTAAGCAGGAAGGACTGTCCTATACAGCTTTGGGTTCTACTAATCAACCTTTTCACTCCCTTCAGCATCTGTCATTTTCTTCACACCTCCCCCCACCCCAAAGCATCACACACTTTCCTGCCAGTTCCCAACACAGGACATGTCCAAGTAAGAGCTTCTTCTCTCCTTTATTAGCCTATTTGCCACAAAACATTCTCTAATCCATCCTCTGGCCTTCAGCCCTTTTAATATGTTCTATTCACCTAATTATTCAATTCTGTTTTCATCAACTGATTATCAGCACCTTCTCCAGATTCTCAGTCAAATCCATTCCCCTATTCTTCATTTCCCATTAGACCTCCCTTAACCCCCTATTTCATGGCTGCTTAATCCATGGCTACTTTACCAGGCAGCCCTTTCCATCCTCTTCTGCTTTATCATCATTAAGCAACGTTGAGCTCACCTTCCCTGCCCCAAGACTTCTTTCAGCAAAACGTGATTCCACATCTTCTATCAACTTTTCAGTCCTTCCCAAAGGGGATCTTCCAGCTCTGCAGCTGCTCCCCCTTCTCTGGTTAGCTTCAGTTACTGTCCATCCTCAGCACAGGCTGCAAGTAACGAGAGAGAAGGTGTGCTGTTTCTCCCCTGCCGTGAGAAGTAGTCCGTCACCAACTGCCAGAAATTCTGTGAAGTCTTACACTTGAGACATTAAGAAGAAAAAAAGACAATCCTGATCTCAAATTTCAGATACATTCACCAAAGACAGCATTTGTTCTAAAAAAATCTTTCCCTTATTTTCAAAGAAATATGAACTTAATTTCTTGTACCTTCTTAAAAAACAAACAAACAAAAAACAGAACAGAACAGTGAAACTTTGATACGGCACATACATGTAGACAAACTGGGAAGTTACTTTAGGATCTGTCAAAGTTTCATATAGTCAGGAAATTGTCTGAAGACATATGAACTAGGTATTTGATTGAGGACTGTACCAGACAAAGCATAATAATTTCCTCCTATAAATATTCAACTTTTTTCTTCCTGAAAATTCCTATCCCACAATTCTCAAAATACTTCACCTATCTTTATGGTTTTTTTTTCCAAAACCCCTACATTTATATCCTTCTCCTTCAGCTTCTATTTTCACAGCCCCTCCTGTTGTTTCTTGCACATCAACACAGTAAATTCACTCATATTTATCATTGCCAAGGACATGCTCCTTCTCCAAACATCTTCCTCCTATTTGGTGCTGTAAGGACCTTATCACTTTCTATTTAGACCAACTCTTCAACTAGCAGCAGGTACTTAAAAACTTTAACTTACTCATGATCCTAATTTCCCACCAGTTTCTCCCTCTGATTTTCACCATGTCTGTCTCCTTCATGGCATTATTTCTCCCATCTTTAGTTTTCCCCTCTCTTCCTACTCAGCTTCCCTTCTCTCTGAAGGTTTCTACCCTGAACTCACCTCAGACAAAGTTCTCCAAAGTTTGTGGTAGATCTTTTTGTCTTCTCCAGGGTTGTCTGTCTTCTACATGTCCTGAGGGAGAGACTCAGACAAAAAACCCCACCAGAGCTATATCATCATTATTGCTGTGCTTTGCCTGCTCTTGCAGCAGCAGTAATGATGAAGTAGAACCTTCATCCTCTCCAAAGCAGATTCATACTACCCTTCTTTCCTGTATAGGGCACATTTAAGTTCTCCCCCAATTAAAGCCTTCCTGCTGTACCAGTTACATCGTTGATGAGCTGCAAGAGCAAGACATGGAGGAGGAGCTGCTGTTGTTTCCCCATCTGCTCCCCTCCAGGAGGAGCTAAGAAGAAACAAAGTTGAGTAAATGCCCATTTTCTTCCATTCCTCCCACCCATTTACAGCTCACCAGCTCACTCAGCACAGCATTGCTTCTCCAGTAAAAATTATCTCTTCAAATCATGCAGTGCCCATAGAAGCCACATGCTTTTCTTTAAAGCAGTGATTCCTCTGCTCCTGGCAGTGCTTTTCCTCAATAATCATTTTAAAAGTATATTGCATTCAGAGAGACAGCCATCTCCCCAGAGCCACTGAGGTAAGCTCGTTACACCTGTGAGTGAAACACATTAACATTATCCATCATCCTAAATTTGAGATGTTCATTATTCCCAGTTATCTTCAACAAGTATTATATCTGCTGTAACTGAATACACATTTTTGTATAAAGCCATTTTATGCACCTTATTCTATACTGTAAATTCCAAGGAGTGTTAGCATAAATTGTAGGACCTTGTACTTTTCTATAATTGTAGGATAAGTATGGGCTAGTTTAAATAAAATAAATGGACATCCTCTTCATAATAAAATTCAGATATTAGATTAAGGGAGAACGCCTGAAGAGTAAACAAAACAGAAAATCCAAATTCTCATCTTAGAATTCTAAGCTTCCTATCTACAAGTCAAGACAATTGATATTCACTTTAGTAAAGCACTATGAGATGTGCAGGGAGGAACAAAATACTGAAGAATTACAAAGTGCAGTAAAATTTCTGAGTTTAACCATCAAATATCAAAACAAGCCCTTTTCTGAAGTTCAAGAAAGTGCTTATCTTAGTAACTGAAACTAGAATTACTGCTAACAAAAAGATCTACTACTAAAAGACAAAAAATTTAATTCTTATATGGTGGCCAAACAGTCGAGCAAACCGTTCCTTTGAGATGTGTGGTGGGTTTGCAATGTGGCTTCTTTAAGAAGCATCTAGGAAATTTCTTAAGGGTCCAACAAAGCAAATCCCAGCTGGCCTCCAAAGGCCAAACTCCCAAACTCCATTGCTGACAAGGCCGACCAGTCCAATCAGTGCCTGTCACAGCACCTCTGGGAATGACATTTTAGAGAGAGAAAAACACAAACATTTGGCTGCATTTTGCTACTGGAGAAGGGAGTGAGAAGATGTAAGAAACTTTGCAGACACCAAGGTCAGTGAAGGGGAGGAGGAGGAGGCACTGAGAGAAGATTCCCTGCGGCCTGTGGAGAATACTATGGTGAAGTGGGTGTCCCCCCACAGCCCATGGAGTATTACGAGACCCCACTTGTAGCCCATGGAGAGGTACCTGGGTCAGGCAGGAGCCCACCATGGAGCAGGTGGAGGAATATGGGAGAATCTGTGACCTACATTGTAGGACTGTCTCCCATGGGTGGGACCCCATGCTGGCGCAGAGAAAGAGTGTGAGAAATGTCCCCCCAAGAAGGAGAACAACTCATGAGGAACTGACCTAAGAATGAAGCCTCCATTGCCTATTTCCCTCCCCTTTCCCCGCCATGCCATCCTGGGGAAGAGAAACATGAATAAAGTGAAGTCTGTGAAGGGGGGGGAGGGAGGGGGTGTTTAAAAGCTGTTTGTATTTCTCATTATCTGACTCTGTTTTCTGTGTGTTTCTGTAGTATAGTGTAATAAATTAGAGAGTTTTCTTGCTTTTCTTCTGCATTGAGTCTGTTCTGCCCGTGACGCTAATTACAGAATGATCTCTCCCTGTCCTTATCTCGACTCCAAAGGATCTCAACATGTATTTTCTGCCCTATCCAGCTAAGTGATAGAGTAATAGAGCTTTGGTGGGAGTCTGACCTCCAGCGAGGGTGAAAACACCACAAGATGTTAGAGAACACTCAATAATTAACATCCCATTGCAAAGGAAAATTGATAGTGGATCTTTAGAAGTCACAGAATCACAGAATGGTCTGGGTTGGAAGGGACCCCAAGGATCATTGAGTTTCAACCCCCCTGCCACAGACAGGGCCACCAACCTCCAGGCCTGAGTCTAGAAAAGGTTGCCCAGGGCCCCATCCAACCTGACCTTGAACACCTCCAGGGTTGAAGCATCCACCACCCCTCTGGGCAGCCTGTTCCAGCACCCCACCACTCTTACCATGAAGAGCTTCCCCCAATACCTAACCTAAACCTTAAAGTCTTTTCTAGCTTTAAGTCTTTTCTATACGATCAGCTAAAATAGAAATAGAATTCATAACATGAAAACACAATCTAATTGTCACAGCAAGGAAACAGAGATTTGCATTTCTACTGGTGAAAATGTGCTAGAGGAGAACAACTCTGAACTTCAAAGTGACAGCACAGAGAGATAGAGGAGTCCACCATGATTAGAAAAGTGATTATGGAGGAAACAGTCCTTTTTTTTTCCTTGACCATTCTCCTGGTGGAGGAGCTCTTTGAAGACAGGTTGATTTAACCTTATTCTAGTTTAGTGTTAAATGCAATCTAGAAAGCATAAGCAAGTCCAGTGGGAGATAAGGACATGGCATGGGGAAGTACGTCAAGACAATTAGAGGGGAAAGGTGCTGCTAGACAGTGCAGCAGAACCAATCTAACAGCTGACTGCTGCCCAAATGGCCAGTCACACTCCAACCAGAGGACTGAGCAGATTGAATCCTCTTGCCAATGAGTGCCAAAATTGCATACAGAGGTATTGTCAAAACCAGGATCACCCATTCCAAACACAGCAGGCTTTTACATGGTCTCGATATGCTTAGAGGAAACATGCCCCAACTTGTGTGTTTATTTGATCCTTGAAGCCTCCTTTCAACTAACGGCAGTTTCTGAACCACTTGTGTAGATTGAGGAATGATCTTCTAGGACACTATGCTTCCTAGTGTCTTTCCCCTTCCCAGGATCTTTGGAGGAGAAGACAGCCCAGCAAATTTCAAGTGTCTACAAGACATTTAAATCTGCTAGCTAGATCAAAGGGGGATATCTAAAATAGTTTTACCACTGATGGAAAAGGGGGCAGAACTCATCCAGGAAACCCGCCTTGGCTAATGCCCAGAGTCTTAACAAATACACCAGAAGATAAAGAGGGACTGACTGTCCACATAAGAGAAATAGGACATCACTAAATAGACAAAACCATAGGAAAATGTGTTCTGTTTGTTTTGAGAGAGGCAGAGCTGCTTTATACTATTAGCATTGCATTTTCATGACCATCCTAATGAGTATGCACAAATGTCAGTGCAATTTTCTTTATGAGTATCCAAAAAATGCAAACAATTTGGTACAGCCACAGCCAATTGACTCCTCTTTGAAATCTCTGAGGAAAGGTAAATCCTACTATCCCAGTTTCCCTAAGGGAATAGAATTAAATATGTGCATCAATATGCTTATACTGATATAGCTAAAGACTGGGGAATGCATTGCTTCAGCTTTATCAATATTACTAAAACAATGTAGCCTATGCAACAGAGAAGGTTTAAATAGCAGGCAATGATCCCCCTGCTCTTTGCACATAATTTATATTAAGTATGATATATGTATATATTTTTAATCAAGCTCATTTGCTTAATACATATTTTATAAATCTCATAATTATGAGATTTTTTTCTTGCCAAGTTGGTCTCAGAGCAATGAAAAACTATCGAGCTTAAGTGAGATGTGTTAAATAGCTCAGGGTTTCTCTAGCCATAGCTACACATCCATGGTCTTAGACAGGGACTGGACAGAGAAGTCTCATCCCATTAGGATACACTGCAAAGACAGTGACAGCTACATTCACAGGAAAGGCCTCAAGACCAATGAGGACACATGACTTGGCTTGGGCCCAGGCAACAGCATTGAGGTTTAAATCCTCTCATTCAAGGACACTTTGAAAGGAAAAAAAAAAAAAAAAAAAAGAAATCACTCAAACATCTATATTTGTGCCTTTCAGCATTTAGATGTTTGGAATAAAGAAAAGTAACTATCATCATTCCCCACACACTTGATGTTAATTTAATATATAAATTTTCAAAGCAACACTAAAGATACTAGCATTATACTGGCAAAACATGAGTTTAACTGAGTGTAAATGAGAAAGTGGCCTCATATGACAGTCCAGTTTTCAGGGGCTAGAGGACTATTAATGAATCATCTTATTTGCATATTTAATAGGTACAGTTTTCTAATGACTAAAATAGATCCTGGAAGTCCTCTGAATACACATGCCTGTTGTTGAAACTAAATTACAAAGTAATGTGACTGTTTTCAGTTAATCTGTACAAATTATTCAAATAGATATGAAAAAAAAATCAGAAACATTCACTTTAATCTTTTTTAAAAGTTAACTTATAATTAACTCAGTCATATAAATGACTGATGTATACTTCATGTTTTGTATTCAAAACATGCCACTGTACATCCTGCCTGTTTACACTTGTTGTCTAATGCAGAAGTTTAACAAAGTGATTTTCAGTTAAATTTTTATTTATTTATCCTGTTATCTCCATAGCAATCTAGCATTCCTACACCTGAGAAAAGTAACAAGCATTTGAAAGTTTCACACATAAGACAGTATTTAGAAGAAAGAAAAGCCTACTGACTTCAGCAGTCCATCCTAGAAATAAATCTATCGTGAATGCCAAATAAATGACTATTTATATTCCTTCCTAGTTTCACTTAGAGATAATAGATTCCTCAAATAATAGAGGCTGATATTCCGTAAACATTTTCAGATATATTTCGACTTATAAGCTTGTTCACAAAAAAACATCCCAGCTGTCTTTCTGAACATGCCAGCCATCCTGTGAGGACTGAACTTTGATCTTCTCTTGAGACTTATTAACTTTTCAGGAGAGCTAATAATGGCATCAGGGTTCAAATGGAGAGATGACAGGTTGGTGGCTCTTTTACCTTTGTCAGTTCATTATTTGTGAGCAGGGAATGGATCCCCCTACACCACTATTTCTATTCTGCTGGCAAGTTTTTAAACATAAAGGAGAAACCGAAGTGGTTTCAGAACAGACAGAAACTTCTGATGGGATTCTTACAATCAAAATTTCTGCCTAACCAAGGAAAATACTTCAAAAATTTCTAATGCCATTAAAATGCATTGTTGGCTTTTAATCTTGTTGTACCATTTCGGTTCTATGTACAATTTTCAACTCTGTTTTACCTAATATCAAGATTAAAAGGATCTTTATGTTTGTGGGCTTTGCCAACTTTTTCTAGTGAATGCAAAGGATAAGAACGCTTTGGAACTACAAAGAGATTGATATTCACCCATACTATTAAAAATACCAGTAACTGCCCTAAGTTTCTTTGAGGCCCAGCAAAACTAGGACCTCACCATCATCATGAGCAGAGCATTAGATTGCACTTCTAATGGTATTGGGTGACCACAGGATAGAATAAAGCTACCCTGTTTATAGTTATGGCAAAGACATTTTGACATCACATTTTTTCATTATCAAATGTGTCCTTAACATGCGCAGGTTGAAGGAGATATCCTATCAATCAACTGTAATTTAGTATACTAAAAGAAAGTTCATAGTTAGGATGAGCTTACTTTACATTATAAGGCATTATTGCCTGGATATCCAAAAAAATTAAGTTTGTGACTTGAAACAGTTTTGCCCTTCACAACTCAATATTACAGAAGTGAGTCCCATCTTTTAGCCTTATATGAACAACTTGATTGAAATCTGAAAGAAAGCTTATTCAAAATAGCTAGGAGAAATAAAATTGATATTAAGATCTGTAGCAGCTGTACAGAAATTTTAATTTGCAAGTCATCATCCAAGAAGATATGATTGAACACAGAGCAGTCTTACAGGAGAAATGAAATCTGGGTAACTCTGAAGCTGACTCAGCCTTCCAGGTGTTTGGAGGTAGTGCAGGGCACTGACTTAGGACCTCCAGCATGACCCAAAACAGGACAGCTCAGGTTACCCAGCTTAAGTTTTGCTTGTCTTGTTTTCTCCTTTTGACTGTTGAACTGAAGTGTTCAATGTCAAAGTAAAATTACATGTTCAGTCTGTGAGATGTATTCTTTCCCTTTTGACACATTCTTGAATTAGCATTACTCAGCCCCTGACAGCAGAACTCACCAGATGACAAAGACCACTGTCCACTGCTAACAAAAGTTCCAGCTTTTTTTTCTCATTTAGTCTCAGGTTGGTTTCAGCTATTTTCCCGATATGGTCAAAATGTTGGAACTGTGTTCTTTTCACCTACAACATGCTCACTTGAAGGAGACTTTGATATTTTAGGAACAATTCCTAGAATGGTGTTTATCTTCCTTGCTTCCAAGAAGTTTTTGTGATACTTGATGTAAAGATCAAATGTGCAGGACAACTAAAACAGTAAAAATACAAAGGACAGACTTAGGCTTTACTTCCAGGAAAAAATTAAACACAGAAAAATTTTTAAAAATAACAAGANCACATAATGCTGTAGCAGAGCCTCCATCTGTAAAGTTGATAATCTTGTCCGGGAATCCATTTAAGGAAAGGATAACTAAAACTAAACTGGGGTGAAGTGTTTGCTCCCCGTAACTAATACATTGTCATACACATCTTCCAGTATCAGGCTTGGCCTCTCTTCCTTTTCCCGCTGACGACAGATTTCTAGTTGTCAGTGCTCCTTCCAACTTGAAGGAGAAATCTCCCTGTAGACAAATCGAATAAATAGGGAACTGCCAAGGCAAGGTGTCTTGTTCCACCACACACACCACCCCACCCCACCAACTCCCAGCCTTTTTATTTGGAGCATTTTCTATAAAGGTTTATGTGTAGAAAGTGCATGCTAATCTTCAACATTCATGATCAACGTGTCAATGTCTTATAATCAAGAACCGGGATTCTTCTCCCTGCTATGTAAAGCTCCTGAGGGTGTCCACTGATACATCAGGGAGGCCTGAACTAAACCACCAACAGCAGCACACCAAAACAGAGCAGAAATAGCATCAGTAGCAGGGACTCGAGGTGTTTGTTTCACATGGTGCCATGAAGTCAAATACTTCCGGCTTAAAAGGCCTATGTGAAACACTAGTAGTCTGATAAGTAGGACACATTTTTTCTAATTTAAATAAAACACTGAGAATCACTTAAATTATCTGAGGCATTGATGTGTTAGTCCATGATGCTGGCTGGACAACAATGATAGGGAACTCCATAGGTGCTGAAAACCTACCTTTTGAAGCTACCAGACTGAAAACAAGCTTTTTACTACAGAAACTGCCCCATCCCAAGTGAAGTAGGATTATTTACCTGTAATGCAGATTAATACAGAAATAAAATACTCATGGACAGGTTGCCAACATACTTTAGCTTTGATAAGTCCTTTGATAAGGACTGATTTCCATGTTTTCCAAATCAACAAAGGGAACAATTTATAACAAATCCTGTGATAAGTAGATCTGCTTAGTGGAAATCACCATGTTTGACTTACATTGTCTTGGGTCATACATACCTTGACTGAGCCAAATTTACCTTCATACAAGCACCACACAGTAACTTTGTTGTCACCTTATTGTCAACAAGGAATGGAATAGGAAACTCTTCTAGTATTAGATTTCAAACATACACACATAGGACTGAAGTTATACTCTTATACTTTACTGTTCCGTTTAAGCCTTGCTTTAAGTGTTAAGTAAATCAATCTTACCAATCCCTAATTCAAACTGTGGAATAAGTCTCAACTAAGTAACTTCACATACATTGAGGTAATAAGAGTTTTAAATATATGATGATTAGCTTTATATGTGTTTTGTATCGAGTGCCAATTGAGAGGCTTTTCTGAGGGGTAATGAAGT
The DNA here is from genome assembly GCA_013399135.1 of Heliornis fulica. Taxonomy (NCBI): domain Eukaryota; kingdom Metazoa; phylum Chordata; class Aves; order Gruiformes; family Heliornithidae; genus Heliornis; species Heliornis fulica. The sequence goes on from VXBZ01012241.1 coordinate 958,820, forward strand.
CTACCTAAATTCAGTTCCTTTGGAGAACAGTTCAAAGGAAGAGCCAAGCCACTGCTTCTGGTCCCAAGTGACTCTAAGAGTCATATCTTGATATCCTCACATGACTACCAATATATCTAAGGAAGATATACCTCTGACACAAGCGGTGTTCTAAAACCTTATGGCTTTATGAGATTTTTTTTTTCTCTGAATCAGCTGAAAAATTCTTCAGTACATTTAATATTTAAATGTTTATGACTAATACATATTGAACCGTTTTCAGCCAACTATCCCGTATGAAAATAGCAAGTAGCTCATCTATGTCAACTTTGGATTATGCTGAAGCAATACATGGATCCAATCAATATTTTTTGTTTCATTGGTAATTTAAGTGATTTGTATTAACATTTATTAATATCCTTAATATGAAGCAACATGTTTTGACTATAGACCAGCTCCTCAACTAACATGAAGACAACATGATGCTACTGTTCTCACCACATCATGCAAACCGCAACCCTTTTCTTTGAGGACTCCTGCTGACTCAAATCACAGCTGAAGATGTAGCCCACTTTTACTGTAGTAAAAGTCACTGAAAAACATTTAAGCCTTCAAATTTAATATTTGCTTGTGTTCATGCTATAAAGCTCAATGACTATCATAGTCACGGAAAATTAGTGCTGAAGGGGCAGAGACTAATTTAGAATGAATTTGGTTTAAACATGGTTGAAGACAATTCATTTGCCTGATTGCCTAGAGAAATGAAGTTTTGTATGATGAAATTGAGACCAGCTGTGGAGAGAACAGGAAACCCAGAAAAACATAGAAGAATGAGAGAAGATAGGAGTCAGCAACAAGGAGAAAATTGTCCAATTTTTCTAGGGAGAGAGTCAAGAAAGCAGATAATCCAGAAGTGAACTAGCATATTAATTCTTATGAAGAACTGTAAATTAAGTTATTAGAAATTTCTAGCTTGAAAAGTGTGAATAAATCACTTTAAGAATCTAGTTCAAATTCTGCTTTATAAATAGTTGTGAACCTTTAAAAATAGACTACCACAAAATATTTTCTGAGTAAAATTGACTTTTTCTGCCCTGTTTTTAACTTTCTGCTTGAGCCAGACCTACTGTACTGCTGCATGATCACCAGTCTGTCATAAGGAGACTAGTGTCAGCATCCACACTGGAAGGATGGCATTTGCACATAGCCTGGTCACATCATCTCTTCTCTTCTAGACCTAGGGCTTATGGAAGGGTTCACATCTGTCAGGCATCTTAAAAATTGGAGCTAATGGTGCAGCTCTCTGCAACAATAGGAACTGTACAAGGACCTCAGCTTTACTGTTTTGCAGTCTACATTTACACAAACCTCATCAAATTCTCCGTGGACATAACGAACTTCTAATTGAACCTCTCTGAAGACAAGGTCACAGACAATGAAAATAAGAAAAAACAAAGGTTAATAAAAGAGTAACAGCTCAAGCTACAGGAACTTTGCTTTTGAAAGCCCTCAAATACCACAGAGCTTTTAAGACAAAAGGAAATGCAGAGTGCAGACCTTTGGATGGTCTCTTCCAGCTTGGCATAGAGAAATACACAACTGAAGGTCTGTTTTTCCAGAAATACAAATCTTGCATGAGTCTGTAGGTTTGAGGCAGGTGCTCAAATGAATTGCATTTTTGTGAATATCTCTTTCAGACTACTCTTCCATTAATGCACCCCAGAATCACAACACTGTTGCTTAACACTAACATTCTTACAGCACAAAGCATTTGGATGCAATTAAAAGAGAAAACACTTTGCTACAAAGCCCAACTAATGTATGAAACAGTCCTTTAAATCCTTAAAAATGACTTAAGCAGTAAAATAACAAAATAAAACTATGGGGAGATTGATGCAGATACCAGATGGGAGACTTAGAGAAGTGTTTGCAGTTAGCAGCTAACTGCACGAGATCTGAAGGCCAATATGTGCAGACATTATGGCAGATAAGGTAGTGGAAAGTAATCCTCACAATGAGATAATATAGCTTTTTCATATAATTACGATAGTTGAAAAATGTAGCAACTTCATTTGAAATATCGACATCCAGTCAGCATAAGCTATAGCATTAATAGGCTGAGTAAAGAGAATAAATAGTTTTATCCTATTTAATCATAAATTTGGTTTAATGACCTTTATCTGATTATATGAGCAGCCTGAGCAACAATATTAAATAAATAAATTGAATATTAAAAGATTGTTAGCAGATAAGCTGCTTGGAAATTTTCAAATTAAATTTATTTGGGGGGAGGGAGCTCTGTCATTAATGGTATATAAGTTTTTAGAATTTAGATGCAGGCACGGGTGCTCCAGTTGAGCCCCAAAGCTGTTGTTGCACAATACCTCTCCTTGGCATCCTCATGGGTACCAAAGGAATTATCAAGAGAAATGCTGGTTTGACTCTTAGTCAAAGTAAAAAGTTAACTTTCTCTTTTGATAAAACTTGAAAAAGCCTCATAACTAAAAGGCATTCTCTTTTCCATTGCACACAAATAATAGATATCAGTTTTCTAATGTGCTTAAACTTAAAAATTAAAAACCAACACCATTTAAGTCATGCTTTTAAGCTTGCGTTAAACACAGGCAACAAGTTTTGGTTCCCAGGTTGACACTGCACTACTTCACACAATTTGTCCCACCTTGCCTGAACAGCCCCAAATACATTTTCTTGGCATAGTACCAGTATGAAAGATTACAGTTCTTCCCTTTCACCAGAGTTTTCCCCCCTCTAACTTTGTTTCTACCCTTTATTTCTTAGCTTTTCACAGACATATCTTGAGCTTAACAGGAGAACTGATGCACTTGGAGCAGAATTTTTGCTGTGTTTGAGTGGTTTTTTGTTTGGTTTAGTTTTAAAAAAAACCAACCAAACAAACAAACCACCCTGTTCTTGTTCCCAGCAACACCACAGAATCACTGCTGACATATCAGAGCAAGTAAAAGATTTAAAACAGTACTTCTACCAAAGACAGACCTTCACCATAAGTCAAGGTGCCTGCTAACGTTCTAAACAGGCTTGATTAGTAAAGCAAAACATAATATATTATAAAGAAGTTCTCAAATGCAAATGTTATCCCAGAATGACACTGGCTATATGATCAGGACAGATAATGTTTTATCCTGGCTTATGAATATATTTGCATCTAGAGATCAAAATGAGAATTTTATCCCATTGGCAAGTATAGAATCCATTTTTTAATGGGAAAAGAAAGGTACGACATGGGGTCTGTCTTTGAAAAAGATAAATATACATATATATCTCAGATACAGAAGAAAAAATAAGATATTGGAGAAAAATAAGTGAGCCTTAATACGTGTTAACACAATACTTTTGTGACTGACATTTTATCCTTGCAAGTTTCTGAGTCTAGAATACTCTACAGGTGAGGCCTCTACCTGAGATTTTCCTCCAGGCCTCTGAACTTGAATTTCTAACCTTGGAAAGCCACTGTCTCTGGTCAAAGAAGGAAAGCAGCTGCTTTCCTCACCAACTGGCAGCTCCCCAAAGCAAGAGCACCACTAAGCACTGGGAGAGGTCCCTGCTGTCAGAGCTCAGCTGGGTATGTTCAGAGGTAGCTATGAGTGACCACCACGACCAGCATAACACTCATCCTCCCCATACCCTAAAGGAGCTCAGTTGAGCTCTATTATTTTATGGCTAACTATGTCATTTTAGACCCAAAGCAAATGTAAGTCTGTAGAACAGAGTACATGACAGACATGGGGCATTTTTCTAAAGAATTTTTCTTTAATTGTAGCAGTAGGTTTCTGCTAGTGAAACATCTTCTATATTGAAGATTCAACCTATATACATCTGTCTCAAAACAAGTTATGTATGCAATAAGAACCAGAAAACATTCTGCATTTCATTATACATTTAATCTTGAAATAGATAAGATTAAAGCTTACACGTATTTGCATTTGCATAGAACAATGACAAAATCAATTGTAATATTCACAGAGAAAAATGAAATCCAGATATCTATAGAATTGCATTCCTCCTACCCTTCTTTCTCATCAATGTCCCTTTTTTCCTCTTCTGTGCCTTTTAAGTCACCCTGACCATACCTTCACTCTCCTCCCAGGACCTTAATGAGCAGCTTCTCCAAAATGTCTTGCATGCCAATTGCCAGGCAAAAAGCCAAAGCAAGAACCACTGAGCTTCAAACTTTCTGTCAGAGAAGGCTTTGATCTGAGCTTCTCCATCTTCCTGTTACCTTTCATGAAACTTGTCATAAGTGACTTTTCCCAAGATGTGTATCCTCTCCCCCTCCCTGCAGGAGGGAATAGGGCAGCAGGTTCTAAAAGAGTGGGTGGAAACTGCTAGTACCTCAGCCTTACCATTTCAGAAACAGAGGTCTTCCTTACATAAGAGGTGCTGAATGCTTTCTAGCCATCTTTGCAGCCCACTGAATGTATTTGTTTGGGAAAATAGAAATGACAAATTGACTTTTAGATTAATGGCTACCATATTGGTAATGAACAAATCACTTTTAACAGCCACTATTAACTTGGTAAAGAGAAGCTTGCTAACTGCTCTTTAATTAAGTACACTTAATGACCTTAAGGGGATTAGTAGTCTTGTCTGATAATCAATAAGCATGGCAAGATTGCTGCCCCATAGACAGGGGCTAGAGAACAAAATTAATCTGCACATTTGTTCTACCTAGTTTGGTTGGTTTACTAAGACTGTTCCAAAGTTATTTTGGTTTGATATATTTAATAAAACCCAACAAAATGGAAGATTTTTTTTACATGAGATTTCTCTTCACTTAGCCAGTGTTAAATGGCACATGTGCTTGTTAAGGAAACCCTGCTTTCTGAGCAGAAGCTAGCACAGACCAGTTTAGATTAAAAAAAACTAAACCTTGTGAACACATATGTTTCAGTCTCCAGAGAAAGCCCAAGGCTGAAGAAAAGGACACCAAACGGGTGCCTAGAAGACCTAGAGTGAAGCATTGTACCCACAAAGTGCTCCCCAGAAGTGGCAGAATTCCTGCCTGCTGATGCCTGAAGCCTGCCCTGCCTGCCCGTGGCGTCCCCTTCCTCAAGCCATGGCCGTTTCTAGCTGCTGGAACAGCAGTGGGTGCACACAGCACCAGTGCCTTTGCTCTCATCATGGTCCCTGTTTGATAGCAGCATTTATTGAGCTTTCTAGCTGAACTACTGCTTGTTTTCTGTGATAGCTGGACACCCTCCACCCATCCATGTACACATACACCAGTCATAACCTGGCCTTCTGCAACTCCTCAGAGACACACTATCTTCTCTTTCCCTTTCACTGCCCTGCCTTCCCTCTTCTACCCTCCACAAAACAATTACAATTCAGGCTCTAGCAACACCAATTCTGCCCAGTTTAACCTATTAAATGCCATTATTCTGTCCATTCCTCAGAAGCTCACCTTTCTGTAGCTAGAATCGCATTCCAGAAAACTGTTGTGAAGGTCTCAGAGAACCAGGAAACCCCACCCTTGATTCCCCAGCTCATCTGCACAAGGCTCCTTGGAGAGCATGTTGGCCCCACTCACACAGGTGTGTCTCCTCATTGTGTCACTTTAAGCTCTCCTTAGAGGGAGCTGCAAGTGGTGTGCATGATGTAACACAAAATAGTTTTCTCATTGTTACTGGGTACTGAAGTTGTTCCTTACTCTGGCTCTAAGAGAGACAGAAATGTTATACAGTACTGATTTCTATGCAGTAAGATGCAATTAAGACAAGATTAATTTTGATCCATTGGATAAAGCATAGAAATTTTATCCTTTCCATTCCTCCAAAATAGGAGGGGGCCTTTCACAGCGAAGAGATATGGAAGTAGAATTTTTTTCCTCTTACTTTTAAGGTCTGTGTCCACCTCAAGGTATATGCCTCAGCCCAGCACAAAGGTTCATCCCTGCATCATGAAGGCTGATATTATAAGGGTTCAGAAGAGATCAACAAGTTTGCACTGCAGTAACACCACCAGTGTAAAATGCACAGAAAAATCCAAGCTGGTAAAAATATTCTCTCTTTCCAAATGACCATTTTTTCAGGCACAGATATATATTTAAAATTTGTTAAGAACTCATAGAAGTTATACAGGAGAAATAAGTGGTTATGCTTAGGAGTAGTTTATGAACAGTATCTTCCCTTTTCCCTGAAAATAAACCTCCTCCCTAGATCTTTCAGTTCAAGTGCCATGGCTGCAGTAAATCACGTGCCTTAATTGTAAAAGAGAAGCCGCTGTAAGACATGTATAAGGTATATTGACACTCATGCTACCAGAGCCATAGGGATATTAAAATTGATTTCTCTCACTTGTGCCCACCCACTATTTTTTTTCTTTACTGTATTTTACCTTCCATGCAATACCTTAGATCCTAAAGACTTCAGGTTATAAACACTTCCAATGTACCTGCTTATAAAGTGTTTCCTCAGCCACTCAGTCTAAACAGCGATAATCCACACAGACTTTGCTATGCCCAGGCTGTCAATTGCAGCTCAAACAAACCACCAACCTGATGCACTTGAAGCAGGTCCTACTAACACCAGCATTCCTCTTGGATAGCACCTGGCAAGGCAAGGCAAGACAGAGAACGCTGCTTCATGCCAGCCTAGATCTTGGCTCTTCTTTGTCTCTTCCCCCCAACCCAGCTGCATTTTCTTTTACATACAGTTTTAATTTGCTTTCTGTGGGTTTTACCTCTCTCTTCTGACATGGACATGCCCTCCTCATCTTCAGACTCTTCCAAGTCCATGCATGTGCTCGATGACTACTGTTTGCTACCCTTCCTGGACACTATTAATCTAGTCCTATTAACCAATCCCTGCTCCAGACCCCCCTTGCCATTGACATGATCTGTATAGCTTGAATAGATTATTTTATGTAATTGGTAAGTCACAGTCACTGCTGTGCCAAAAGAAAATCTGCTGAAAAAAAGTGAAAAATACCAAATACATATAATTTTTCAAGCTGAAACATGCCTTAGGACCATTTGACTTAATGAATGGCACCTCTAAACCGCTTCAGTCCAAGGAGTGTGCTGTGCTTCACAGGTATTGAGTGGCAGAGCTTCTGTCACTTTTAAGCACTGATGGAGTAAACAAAGAGCAATAAAACCTCAGATCCACCCATTGTAGAGATTTGGTACCACTGCATTCACTGCAATGTGACCCAAAATTTCATACATTTTTTATGAATTGGGCACACTCAACTACGCCGTGGGTGTTCTCCCTGTAAAATATACCAGTAAGTCGCTGTGGGGACACAAGTTAGCACTTATTCCTTTTCAATATCTCTTTCCTCTCTCCAGCTGCTCCTGTTATAAGTCTATGAAGTGGTATTGTCCTCAAAAGATGTTGGCTGTGTTGTTTTTCTTGGAGCTATAAACCGTGCTGCAGGTTGGCTTTTGGTTCCTTTGGTCATGTTGCTCTCGTGAAAATGTTTTGTAGTGCAAAGTGACTGACCTTAATCTTTTCACATTGGGAGCTGAAATTTTTTCCCTCTGAATCTTCTGGTTGTAAGATAGAGTCCATTTATATGTAAGATATAAGAATAGCCTGGCTCAGCAAGTCATTCAGAAAGACATTTGGTCAATGTAAAGGAGCAAGGGGAGGTGGGGGAAGGGATCCCCCTCTCCATTGTGCACTTTTGCCATGGTCACCTTATGAGTGGGTCGCTGTGTTGAGGTGACAAAGGAGCAAGGGAATCAATGTAGAAACTATGTAAACCCTCATATATTGCAAGTTTAGACAGGCTTACATCTTACAGCATTATCAAAGCCCTTCTTAACCATTTGCCTGAAATCCATCAGTGCACCACAACCTCAAATATATCAAAGACTTTATTTTTTTTTTTTTCTGCTCTAGTCAGAGAATAAGACATAAATGAGAGAGGATAAAAGTCATGGAAAGAAATTTAAGAACTTGTTCATTTTACTCCGATCTGAGATGAAAGGCAAAACCAGCGTGGCACTGTAGTTGGCTGCATCCCTCACTGTTACCCTACAACACGTGGGGTTTGCCCCAAGAAGTGACCTACAGCTGTAAGGAATGGAATACACAGACAGTAGCAGTCCTTGCCTACATACATGGACTGAACCATTACTTCCCAGTGTTAGTGGGACCTGGGAGCTTATCTCCACGCTAGAGATGGAAAAGGCGACGCAGCCAAACTCGAGCAAGACAGAAGCTTGTTATAATGGAATTGTAATCCTTTGCCCCATTGCTACTCACTAGGAAAGACTCACGGCCAGGCCACTAGCTTGCTGTGGCTATTCTCTTCCACTCTGCAGAAGCAGCCACTGTTGTAGCTTTTAGGGCACCTTGAGCAGAAGAAAGGAACCAATCCAGGATACTCCAGAATATGGCTGATCTTAACCGCCTGGAGCAATATAGGACTGCCAGGGTGGGCTGGCACTGAGCCAGCCACCTTAGAACGCTAAAAACCCCCAAAGTGTCTTCAAACCACAACAGCACAGCCTGGGGAGATGGAAGAGTACCACCCTTCTCAGGAAAGGGCCCTTTCAGAAAAAGCTGAAGGCATGGAAGTCACATGAAGACTGGTGGGAGTCAGACAGAAAGGATAAAACATGTCTCCAGTGAGACTATATTCCAGCACTCTTTTTTTTCTCTCCCCTTTAATTTTTCCTTTTTTATCCCCCCCCCCNGGGAAGTGCAATTTATTTTTTCCTGAAGGTTTTTTCCATAACATGAGAACCAGGTTTCACCAAAACCCTGCCTTTTTCTTTATGAACAAGCAGGACTCCTTTCTGCATTTCTAAAGAGGCTGCACTACAGCCATCTCAAGCCTGAGATTGCAGCATCTGTAGCATCCTCTAAGTGTTGCTCACCCAAACCTTGGGGACACATGTAATTTCTGTTCCACGGCACCCCCAGGACCAGCCCCAGTAAACCCTCCACTGCTGAGGTACTTCTATGTGAAAGTAACAGCATCAGCTGGGGCCCTGAGGACAGAGCCACAAGTCAAGAGGTGTGGGGGGTACCAATGTGGGGAACCTACCTGAATCCCATATTTCGGGCCAGCATCAGTAACATAGTACTGGTCCTGCAGAGAGGATGAGTGAGAGAAGCCTGAAAGCAAAGAAGAAAAAAAGAGTGGGAAAGCAGGAGGCTTTCTTTCTTACCACCTATTTAGTGATCATGGAAAACTGCTGTGCTGTTACTTTAAGGTTTCACAGCACAGAGGGAACAACCTGCTGCAAATTAACTCAGGTGGAAACCATGGGCGTGATCTGTGATTCAAGCCCTGCTTGTGGAGGTTATACTTCCATGCCCCCCAAGCCATACAGCTGAGCCTCAATGGGCTGTAAGCAGCTGATCTGTTAAGATGTTTTGTTACACAGGAAAGGACAAAGCATTGGGTGAAAGATCAGCTGTGGGTAAGGAGAGACCTGTGTACCTGGCCAGTCCATGGGCTGATAAGCCTGCCAGCCCCCCGGGGAAGACTGAAGCATTCCTATGTCAGAACACAGAGATGCTCACTGGAATTCCAACCCAGCTGTATTTTTTACTTTTAAATCAGGGAAGCGTGAAGAAGGAAACTACTAAGGGTGTTATGGAGTTTTTCTGTTCAGTACCATCAAGGGGCTCTATAGACCCCAAGTTAACCTCTTGCAAGTAATACTGGCCTTCTGTGACTCCTTCACAGCCTGGTTTAAGAATTGTGCCTATACTGACTTCCCCTTACTGCCACCCCTCACCTTGTGGACATTCCCAATAAAGCTGTGAAACCAGACCAAGCATGGTAGATTGACCTGGAGAGTGTTAGGAGTGAGATTTGTAAAGCATTTGCATCTTAAAATATTATTTTTTTTCTTTTAACCCATTCCACTTGCCATTTATCCTTCAACTCTCCCTCTAAAAAGCGTGTTGAGGGGCTACAGCAGCAGGCTGCCCACCGCCCAGCCAGGTGAATACCCTAGTTTGCAAACCTGCCTGTGCTGCCGTGGAGGAGAGCCTGGAATTACCGCCATGCATAACCAGGGCAGCTCATGCCTCTGACTGCAGCGGCCCCCTCTCTCTGCTGGCCAGACCATGGCATGTGAGTGGCCAGCAGCTTGTGAGATCAACGTCAAGGGTGTCATTGGAGGGGGAGTGTACCCAGCAATCCTTGCCTCCCCAGGACATGGTCCTCCTCCTTCAGGAGTTGGGTAGCTCCTCTAACAGATGTCTGACACTGTGATGTGGGGCAGGTAACCTGCCCTTGCACCATTGGCTCGCAGGTATCGCCCTGCTCCCACTAAGATGCCCATCCTGCACTGGTCAGCTGCCTCTCTGGGTGAAGCATCTTTCAGCAAAGCAGGGTACAAAAATCACCCGGTCGTGCGACAGGGCAGCTTTCCACGCTGCGAGCACACCGGCGACAGAGAAAAAGGCAAACAGCAAGCAGACAACTGGCCCCCTTGAGTGAGGAGCAACGCAAGGTTACAGCCTGGTTGCAGCAAGACAGAGATGCAAACCCGCAGCAGGTCGTCTGCCCCCCACCTGGCTCTCGGTGCTGGATTGAACAAGGCAATCACCGCTCTGCCCGGCAGCTTGTCGGTCCACGGGATCAGCTGCTCGGCAGCAGGCAGCAACAGTGGCATCGGCTGACAGAGCGGGGAGAGGCCATGAGGCAGTACAGAAGAGAGGATTTGTGTTAAGGCTTCGGGACTGTCTTAAATCTCCGACATCTGCCAATTTAAGTACAGCTGAATCGCTGGATAATTCTGCTGGTGGCGCTCCTGGGAACACCCAGCCCGAGCAGAACAATTTTGAAGGAAATTACATGAGCTGGGATTTAGTGTTGTCTCTTTAGCTTGTGGAAGAGATAATCTGGCCCATTTAATGTGGAACAAAATTTGCTCTGTTACACAGGCGTAAGGAGATAGTTTTGCCTTGAGAAAGCAGTAGTAAATGACTCTGAAGTCCTGCTGTCACTCGTTCACTGAGCTGCTGTAATATGGAGTGGCAAGAGCTGTTTTCTTGGGCCGCTTTCTACATCTAAGTAACGTTCTTTATGAAGAGCACCACTTAGTCTTATGACAAAATTCCTCTAGTGTGACACAGAAGAGCACTGACATCATTTGTGAAGGTTGGTGAATTTATGGCACAGTTAATTATTAATTTGGCTGGCATTTGTAAAGTAGAAGGGAGTTCTTGTGCTTTTAGGCCATGCTCTCTCAGTGTGTAAATCTCTTGTATGGCTGCCATAATAATATTCCTGCAGCTATGTTGTCACCTATTGTAATTTTTCTGCTAATAAGAAAATTTAAACTAACCAGGAATCCTAAATTTGGAGACTAGTTGTTTATTTCAAATATGCTCTAGAGAAATAATAATGCAGTTCTGCTCTGAATTTAATTTAAGCAGGAACAGGCAAAACAAATCTCTGTGGAGGGCATTTGACAATAATAAAATATTTCTCCCAGCGGGTGAGCTGGTAGCAATTGTATTGTTGCCATCAAAGCTCACGTTTCAGCAGGTCATTACCATCATAACAAGCCCTTGGACCAACTGGCATGGACATGCAACATTGAGCTCCTGATGGGCACATTATTTCAGACCTTTAACTTCATGGAGAACAAGACAAATACTCCTGGGAACGGAGGATTATATTTTGAAATTCCTTTCTTTTCTGTTCTGCTTAATAATAAGAGCCTGCGTGTAATCAATCTACCGCCACTTGCTTTTCCATATTAAGGGAGGTTGTAAGGAGCCAGGCTTGGGAATCCAACCGCTAAGAAAGAGCGGCCTTTAATCTTAACAAAGTACTAACGATCAGCACAGCCCGGCTGTGGCCACACAAACGCTCTGGGACACTTGTGAATAAACCCGCTAAAACCAAACAAACGCACCCATATTCTTGTCCACACTTTCTTCGTTTTCCTCTTTAATAGAAACCACAAGGAGGAGGTTTGGGATCTGTATGTTAGAGACAACCAATACGCACATAATCGGCACCTTATCAGGGACAGAAGACGCACGCCTTGCGAGGCAGCTGCAGAGGCAGGCTGTACGACCAAGGATAGAGTAATTAGCAAAGTGCCATGTGAAATCAGAGACCTACATTACACAAGGGAGACGAGATGCAAAGGAAAGGTGTAGGTAAAAAAAAAAAAAAAGCTGTTAAGGAAAATAAAGGCTGTAGAAAAGACTTCAGAAAACGGATGGATGCTGTCCTGTTCCTGAATTTAGTACAGGAGCCAGGACAGGTAATGTGAAAACAACCCCCCCCAGTGTTTTCTGCTGCAACAAAACTGAACAAAAAACACTCGGGTGTTTTTGTGCTTAGGGTTTGGTGGCTGGTATTTTTTCCAGTGATGCTGCAGGAGGACACTTAAAGATGTACAGCACAAGGGCTCATCCTACCCTGATATTTCCATCTCTTTCGCCTTTCAGAATCCATCTTTATTTTGGTTTTGGTGATTAGGGTTGAGTTTTTAAAATATATTTAAGCTCTGTTATTATTTCAGCAGCTTTGGCACCGTGTATCAAGAAGCACACATAACTGCATGGGGAACTGCAGCAACTGGTGAGAGATTTTCATGCCATTTCTTGCTTTCTTCCTTCTTTCCTTTTCACTGGACTACTTTTTATCGATGTTTGCCAGACCTTTTACCACTGTGACTTTTCAAGGTCATAAAAACCCCACCAACCAAAAAAGCTCAAACAGCATTAAGTTAAACCATCTCTTGGTTGTGAAGCTCCCAAGAAAATGCAGAGCCCATGGGAAATCCCCTTGCCATATAGTAGCCAGCTCAGCAAGCCACACGTTTTTCCTCTTTGCATCAATAGTGACGGCATCAGCCAGCTTGTGAGCGGGCATATGTGCCAGCGTAACAGCATGGGAGGAGCGGAGGGCTCCAGGGCCAGGCTGGCGCAGCAGTACAAGAAAGCGACTGTCAAACAAGCACCTGCGGTGACGGGGGGACGACACAGGACCAGAGTGATGAAGACCATGTCAGTCTAAATCTAGTTTCACTGAGCTAAGCCATACACACAACGAGAAGACTCTGATGGTTTACCCATCTCCTTATTTTAGCTACGTGGTGTTGCCACAGCCTTCTCTGCAAAGGTTTTGTACCTGTTTTCATAGCACAGAGAGGTTTGTGCTCCTAGCCAAACTCCCCACAGACACATACTGAAACACTTCTGATGGATTTCTGCGCCCGTCCTGGCTTTACTGCAGAGGCAGCGTGTGGAGAAGATGGAAGGGAAAAACCAAAACACCTTGGTGGATTTGCGTCCCTAAAAGTGGCTTCATCTCCATGGTCCCTGTACTTTCTCTTCTGTGATGCTACATTTAGGATTGCACGGTGCTGCGTGATCCTCTTGTGAAAAATTGTACAGAAATATTATGATTTTTTTATTTTGTGTTAAAACTTGTAACCTGTGGCTGGAGACAAACCTGCTGTGGAGCAGCCCAGGTGTGCCACTGTTAACTCTCTTTTCTCCCTTTTGTGTGTGGAAATTTGTAACACCACTTTTATTTCACTTACTTAAAGTTATGGCACAGACTTACACTCTCCTTTGACGAGAGGTGCTTTGCAATGATAGGTCAGAACCCTGAAACATCAGCGTGGGGTGGGGGGACCTGCTCTGTGCCGGTGTGTATGTGTGCCTGCACACCCAGCAGCGACAACACTACCAACCAGCTCTGACCTCCGTTGCAGAGTCCAGGCAGGATTCATCTCTCTATTGTTCCTCTTACTGAACCCCTCAGCCTGGCTGACGCGCAGGAGGCACTGGTAGCAGGGCAGAGGTGCCCTCCCATTTCCGGGCATTATCGCTACCGAAGGACCGCCAAGCACATAAAGCCCCTGGTAGCTGGGCCGAGGCCATTCCCATCGCTGCGCGTCACCGTTCCGTTCAGCAGCCTTTCCGCTACCAGCCAGCATCTCCAGAGAACAACCAGCAGCGAAGGTGAGAAATATGTCGGCAAACACAAGGACAAAACGCCATCGAGATGGGCTAAAAAGCAAGAAAAGCACACATTAGCACTTCTGCAACGGCTCCGAAGGGTCGGCAGGAGAGGGGCCGACTCCGCACGAGGGGGGCCACGGCCTTTCAGGGGTAAGAGGCTGCGAGGCCGTTTGCCATGCAACCCCCCCGGATCCTGGGGCGACTTATCAGTGCTCTTCATTAACACCAGGCTACATTATTACTGCTGCGGCCGCTATTTACTTCCGTTCAGGCAAGCTGGATCACACAACACAGGTTTTTAATTTTTTACTCTTTTTTTTTGTTTTGTTTCATTTGTTTTTAACCCAGAACACATAAAAGGCATCTCCTGCAGCAGGAAATGAACGATCGACTCGGTTGTTGATGGAGAAAGCAAATAAGTACTTCTAGATGGTATTAATGTGATCTTAAAATAGTGAGAAAGTTTTCTTTTATGACATTGACAGAGAGGCAATGATTTTGAGTAATGCAGGTTGATGTGAAGATGCTTTAAGATTAAATAAGTGCTATATAAAGGCCTGTCAGCCTGAATTCTAATGTGCTATGAGACATTTTGCATATTTAAGAGTATGCAAAATGTCTTGTACCACACCGGAATTCATTCTGACAAGGCTTTATATAGCATTTATTTACACTGTATTGTACTTTGCGGGAGAAGGGGTAAGGCTGGCTCCTCTGTGCACGGGAGGAGTAACAAAAGGTGATGCGAACTGCTCCGTCCCCTTCTCTGAAAAAAGAAAACAAAACCAAAAAAACCCCACAACACAAAAAATAAAATAAAAGCAATCAAAAGTGGAAGCTTGTTTAATATTGCTCTACCATCATCCTGAAAGGCATAATAATTTGAGTTACACATCTGAACTGATTGGAGTTACAGAATCATATCTCCTTTTTGCATTTAACAATATATACAATATAAAATAAATACATTTACACAAATGGACATTGGTTGGAGCACACGGTATGATACACATCACAAAAATATACAGTTGATTGCTATACAGATGTGAAGCCCATCTACAGCTATAGACATGTTTGTTTTTATTTGTTGTTTTGTTTCATTTTTAACTACTGGCTATTATGCAACTCCTGGATTATTATAAGCAGTTTAATTTATTTTTTTTTTTGTCCTTTTGCGATCTTTGCACGATAAGACTGCCGTAAAATGTTTTCCTAGGCAGGTAAACAGAGACGCTTAAATAATTAAAATACAATCACCAACACCCATTTTCTCTTCTATAAGAAAAATAGCAGTTTTAATTTTTTATATCTTTTTATGTTATCATTTAAATGCAAAATAGTGGAATAAATACAACAATCTGATCTGATTGAAACAAATGTGTAACCGCTGGGAGTTACACAATCATATTGCTTTAAATAAGAAAAAAATTAAAAAATGAAGCAAAAATAGAAATTAAATCGTTATGGCTAAAACACACACCCTTTGAAATTTTCCCAACACTTCACATTAAGTAAGTGGTCTTGAAAGAACTCTTCTCCAGCAAGGTTTAAGATGAACAACGTTATAAAGCCCGTGCAGTTCTTTTAGCTATGTTTCAGGTAACGCTTTTACAGTCTTGAGATACTTGTTCTTTTGCAGCTCCAAAAAATTACAGAAAATGAAACTAAAAGTTGCACCGTGTGCCTTTAACACATCTCCATCGTTTGTGTGGGTTTGTGTACTTCTAGTCGATCGGCTTTTGACCCTGAAGCCCAAGTTCTTTAACGTGATACAGCGAAAACAATATTTATATTATATATTTATATATATATAGTGTACTTGAACAGTAGCAACTTAAACCCNTGCCAATTTCTGAACTCCTATCACAGCTATAAATTTCAAGTTATTGACCATCTGAATGAATTGCTAATGATGATTTACCTAGAATCACACTACAGTCACTTCTCTACTGAGAAAACACAACCTACAATATAGTCCCATATAGCTAATGATAGATACACACTTTGTTTTTTTTCTTTTTTTTTTTCCTAGCACGAGGCCGATGGAGCATCATCAGCCCACTGTTATTTTCTTTAAAGCACACAACGTAGCAATAGTTTTGGAAACTTGTCCGCACCAAAAAAGTTTTGCAACAACACAGAGCGAGTTAATAACAACATCTGAGAGATGATTGAATAAAAGCTATATTTACAGCGTTTAAAAATTAGACTTATCTATAATCTTGAAATATTCAAAGTTTTATTTCTAAGCTATACATTGGTATTCTATAATAAACTGTTACAGAAATTATCCCTTGTTTTGAAAATATTATGATTTCAATGTGTATCTGTTCATAACGAGTATTTGTTTGGAGTTTTGATCTCTTAATTATTACTAGGAAGAACCTTATTACCGGTAAGGAATAGAATATACTACTGTAATCTCCTGAGGAATTGTACATCCAATATTGTCTCTAATTCTACCCTGTGTCTATAAGCACACACCACAAGAATCCAAACACCACAAGAAGAACAAGACAACAGTCTTTGAATGCAACATAAAAATTCAGAAAAGCACAGCAAACATGAAACATTGAAAAGCTGAACTACATTTCTTTTGTTTGTTAGGATTACAATTTTAATTACATCTGTGTACATAGAATAAGGATGTTCACATAGTACAGGGAGCAGCTACTAACACTGGTACATTGGTATAGCATTTGATGGAGGTTATTGTTTATTGGTTATTTAGCGACTGTAGTTTTCTGGGGGCATCTAATCGGTTTACACATTAGATTACACCTCGTAACAGTCTTGAAACTGACTGACTTTCATGCTGTGACAATACTGGTTGAAAAGCACGTATACTGGTTTAGCTACTTGTTAACGATTGCCATTTACAAAATAAAATCTAAATCAATAAATAAGGTACAGAAGTGTTAACTTCTTCAATTTGGTCAGAAGTCTGCTACTCTGATTTCTAAATTTTGCAAACGTTGGCATTTGCCTTTATTGCCTCTAAGCTACTACCGGTTTCAGAGGGGTTTCCTGCGTGTGAGGTTAGAAATTTGCAGACAAGCAGTATCTCGTTCATTCGCAACTGAAGCAGTTAGAGATCCCGTTGCAACTATACCGTTGTACAGTCGCTGTCTCCTAACACCGTTACGAGTTGGTATTGGACATGGAGTACTTCTGTGTTAGACTACTCGGATATACTGCAGGTGTAATCTAATCCTTTGAGTCAGTGAACATTTAGTTAGAAACTGGAGCTCATGTTAAGAAACTGGATGTTTTGGACCAGACTGGCACACAACATAAATTGCATCCGTGATAATATGCACCTTCCCTTCAACTATTGCTTTAGTAAGATAAATTCCCACATTAATAAATGGCTGAAAACTGGTAAAGCTGGTACAAAAAAATCTCCGTTAGTAAGAAGAAACAAAACATTTAAAAAAATCTTCCTTCAGGATTCATTTGTCCTTCATTATTGTTCATCATTGTTCAAGCCAGCACAAAAATGCAGTATTTCTTTCTCTTTAGTATTGCATGAATGAATAAAGCTTAAACTATTCCCTGAAAAAGTTACATTGTAGCTAACCTAAGAAATATCTGGAAGACTTGAAAAAACAATTAAGGAATCAAATGGCTGTAACTGATCTAGATGGAAAATGCAATGATAAGAAGCAGCCGATGCATCGTCGCTTAGTCGTCTAATTAGAGACTGCTCCTATGAAATCTAATACTGCATTCAGTCAGTTCATCGTGTTGTACTGTACTGCTAGGTACGGTGGTTCTCTCTTTGATTCCTTTGTCATTGGGGACATTATGGTTCATAATAAGTTCACTGGCATCCATATTATGGATTTCCATCCTTTGGCAGGCCTGGCTTCCATCTCTCTTCAATTAGAGACCTCTTCTAAAAAGTTCAGCAGCAAAGAAAAAA